>QXEO01001056.1:0-343645 GCA_007115705.1 Dactylis glomerata | reverse complement strand
GAGAAAAGTAAAGTGTGCCATCAGGTTCGTGAGAGCTTTACTGACTAATTTTCGCATAACACCAAAAAGAGTTTAATTTGAAGGATAGATAAAAGCAAGTCAAATATACTTTGGAATAGCAAATTGCTAATAGGCATGTATGGTGGACACATTGGAACAACTTGGTTTTTAGGAGTTGGATGCACGAGTAGAGCTCATACTCAGAACAAAATGAGGGCTAGCAAAAGACTGGGAGCGACCAACTAAGAGAGCAATAACGGCCATAATCATGCAGAGCGACAAAGCGACATTAAAAGAAGCATAAGATGGCATCAAAAGTCAATAACTAAATGATCATAGAGGCTTATGGCAACTTTGTATGAGTCTAACATGTGTGAGCATGCGCCAAGTCAACCCAAATAAAGCATCAAAAGAGAAAACCAAAATAATGCTTCCAAATAATTAAAACAACGCATGATTTTTTTAAAGGCTCATTAAGCAATCTTAGTCATTTGAGACAAGTCATGCTACAGCAAAACCACTAAGCATACTATCAAAAAGACATCAAGCATGACATGCAAAAGCCTAGGCCGCAGTCTACACAAGCTCCTTTTTGTACCACTTTTTTGCATAAAGCTTTTTCTCTTTTCCAACACCATTCAAATTTTTTTGAAACAACTCTTTTGATGAAAACCAACATGGACCAAAGGTCAAAATACACCTTGATGCATAGATATAACAATATCTGAACACAAATCAAGGCGAAAAATGAAAGCTAAACGCAGTTCTAGAAAAAGATGAACACTCGTTGAACGATAAGAGTGAAAAACGGAGTGTTCTTGGCAAATGAAAAGCAAGGCAACTTCTCCAAAAGGAATTTGTTGGGGTCCAACCATTTATTGCAGCAAACAAAACTAAACAAAACTGAAAACTAAAGACAACTGACGCTCCAAGAAAAACGCATAGTGCATGAGGCAATAAAAATATAGTGTGTTCAAAGGTGACCTGATTTTTGCCGATGAAGAAGGGGTGCCTCGGGGGCATCCCCAAGCTTTGACGCTTGTACTTCTTGGATATTTCTTGGGGTGATGCATGGGCATCCCCAATCTTGAGCTTTTGTCCATTCTTCATCTCATCTCATCATTCTCCAATCCCTACACTTGAAAACTTCCTTCATACAAAACTAAACACAATTCTATTAGCAACATTAGTGTAAGCATAACATTGAATCAACCCTTTTTGCTTCAGGTTTTAACTCAAAACCACCACATATAAAGCATATACTACTTTAGCAACTTCCCCAAAAGTTCCGTGATCAAAAGAACTCAAAAAGAAAGCGATAAAGCGGCAAACACAAATATTGGCAGAAATCTGTCAAAATAGAACAGCTGACAAAGGTCGAATTTTTAGAGGGTTTTCTGTTACTCAAATCAAAAAGTGTATAACTAATGGAAGTTTGGATATAGCCTGGGGCATATGCACAAGAAATCGCAGGTCCAAAAGATATTCTGAGAATTTTCACGAATTTTTACGGTGCAGCACCGAAAACTGTTTCAGGACAGCAACATCCCCAAATCTTACCTCACTCAAATTAGAGGCTTCTCTTGGCACAAAAATGAAATAAAAAGGATAAGGAGAGGTTATTACAGTCGTAATAACTTCCAAGACTCAAATAAAAGAAAAATAAATGAAAGTAAAAAACATTGGGTTATCTCCCAAGAGTGCTTTTCTTTAACGCCTTTGAGCTAGGCTCATTAATTTGAGAAGATGCTCACATAAGAAATATGAATGGAAGCCAAAAAGAGCATCAAGGAGAAAATATAAAACACATTTAAGTCTAACCAACTTCCTATGCATAGGAATCTTGTAAGAAAATAAATCAAAGAAGCACATAGTAACAAGTATGGGTAGATAAAACAAGAGCAACTTCGGAACTTTCCATATAAAGAGAGGTGTTTTAGTAACATGGGAATTCCAACAACGATATTTTCTCTCTCATAATAATTTTCAGTAGCATCATGAACAAACTCACCAATATAAATATCATACTCACCCTCTTTTGTTAAGCATGGAGGGCGATCAAATAAGGTATTAGTTAGAGAGTTACTGACAAGGGTTAACTCGACAAATGTCCTAGATGAAGGACTTAGGATCGGGGAGATAGGGCGTCGGATGAACTCGAAGGTAAAGTTAGTCGAAATAGGTGTATATCGAAAGTAAACTTGGGTGTTCAACCTGGCTTGCTTTCAATCTGCCCTACACCGTCCCCTCCTGGCCCCTATATATAGGTGGCCAGGTCTCGAGGATCAGGTAGGGTTCGATACAGATTACAAATATCGACATACGGTATTAACTCGTATTCGACTATCATTACAATTGGGCCTAGCTTATCGGGCCTCAGGGGTACTCAACTAACGGGCTCTATTAACTATACCCTTGTCAGTAGCCCCTGAGATTCTACCAGAATTGCAGATTCGGGTTGAATCTCTAATCTTCAAATCTTCGACTTGATCAATTCTTCGACTTTATCTTCAAATCTTCGACTTGGTCTTTCGACTTATATTGATGATAATTTGCTCGCAAGGGGTCTCGATGAACAAGCCTGACAACTCTGACGGATCAAGAGGTCAGTTAACTGCCGGAACAGATACTTGTCACCTACTTCAAATTCAATCCCCTTGGACTTGAATTCGGGATACCGGTCAAACTCACTCTTTTGCCTCATTTAGGACTTACAAAAAATGAGTCCCAGTGGTTCTGGGGTACCCAGTGCGTCCACCAGGATTTTCTTCGCGTCGTAGACACGGATACATACCAGCAGAGCGCATCCATGTGCGTATACCAGGCCACACAGGACGGATCCTGGGGTCTTACCTTCGCGACAAGTCACGGCATTCGAGTTTCGTTGCGATAACACAACTCGAGGATCTTATGTCGCAGTCAAAGTTTGACTAAAAATATTCGGGTTTCTACAACCATAAAACTCGCTCCCGATGGGAGTAACACTTCTCCAATCTTCAATGCTTTGCCAATGAATATCGTCGGGTGCGCGCTCAACGCTCCCGATGGGAGTAGCCCCCGAGGCTATAGTCGAAAAAGATTTTTTCGAGTATAGGCTCAAGAAATAATATAGCTCGTCACACTTCAACTCGAAACACCTTACCTGCAAAATTCTTCAACTCGAGATACTTTCAAGAACATCTTGTCTTCTAGTTCAGGTCCACTACTTCAATGAAGAGTTCCACTTGATATTTATGCAATTAACAGCCCCCAAGGTTTATAACCAAAAGATCCTTCATATCTGATTCCTTTGATAAGTTTCAGCATTCGTCGGCGCCATCCTTTTACCTTTATATATATACTTGATGACGTCAATAAAGACGTAACTCTTCATCAATGCGAACCGTTTTATGGGTAGCACTGTAATTTTCCCGATTTTTTGACCGTTTAGTGGGCTGCACGATTTTTGACCGTTGGTGGGCTAACGTTTCCGATCTTTGCGCCACGACTCAGCCCACGATCCTTCTCCCAGAAGATATATAACTGGCATAGTGGGGAATCGTACTGTTCACCAGCTCGTTACCTCCGCCGCCTCCATTGCTGATCTCCTTTGCCTCTTCCTCTCTTGCGGAGCCCCCGAGCGCACTTTTGTGCTGTATGCGCGTGAAGCATCTGGCCACCAGGAGCACTATGGCCAAGTCTTCTGCCACCAACTGGGTCCGCTCCACCATCACCGAGAAGGAGGTGGAGAAAGCCACGGCGGACGGCCTCATTGCTGCCGAAGATTCCATCAAGTTTCCCAGCACCGAATGGATCCCGAAGCCCCCGAGCGGTTACCGGGTAATGTTCCTTGCTCTCCTCTTCCGCGGTCTGTCACTTCCTGCCCACGAGTTTCTCCGTGGGCTGCTATTTGTTTATGGTGTTCAACTCCATCAGCTGACACCAAATTCCCTTCTCCATATTGCTTGCTTCGTGACTCTCTGCGAGTCATTTTTGGGCATTGAGCCCCACTTCACTCTCTGGAGATCGATCTTTCGACTCCGCCCCAATGTTTCTCTGGCGAGGAAACCCGAACTGGGCGGAGCCGTCGTTTCTGTGCGCCCTGAGGCGCAATATCTTGAATTTTCTATGGCCACATCTGTCCAAGGGTGGAGGACAAAGTGGTTCTATATCAAGGACCGCAAATCCTCTCCTGAAGATAGATTCGGCCTTCCTCCCTTTGACGCTTCTCAAGAAGTGAAGAAATTGAAGTCATGGGACTCGCTTCCCTCAGATGCGGAAGTTGCACAAATTCTTCCTCTTCTATCCCGCATTCAAAATCTGAAAACAGGCCTAGGAGGTGCTTTGTCGGGTACCCAACTCATGGCGTTTTTCATACAACGTCGAGTTCAACCCCTACAGCACCGCCTCACCAAGCTTTAGACTTATTCTGGCTTAGAAGACCCTACTCGCATATCTGAGGATCTGATGTCGAAAGAAGATGTCGACAAGCGAGTCAGGAATCTCACCAAGCTCACCAAGGAGCACTCAGTTGCTGACCTGAAGGCAGATTTCTTCGACTCAGTGCACCCTATTCCTGAGGTATACATCGCTGCATCCACTTTTGTCAAACTTCTCTTAACTTCGACTTGCATTACTCTTTTCCTCTGCACTCTGCTGATTTATTAATATGCAGGGTCACCAATTCATTGTTTCTCGTCCCCCTCTTCCGGAGGAAGGGCCCCTTCCTGCTGATCTAGCATCTCCTGCATCTGAAGCCCCCGAGGCTGATGAAAGTCAGGACGGAGATGATGTCGAAGAATCAGAAGATGAGACTAGCTCGTCGACATCTCCTCCTCCTACTCTTACTAAAGATGTTGGTGTCGACAAAAAACGGAAACGTGTCGACGAGATTGCTTCATCGAGTTCTGCAGCGGCTGGGAAAACCCCCGTTCTTGCAGAAGATATGGAGTACTTTGACATGCTTGCATCGTAAGTATTGTAGTCGAACTTGTCAATTGCTTTTTTCTTGCCTCTTGCTTATAACTTATACTTTTCATGCAGTGACGATGAAGAACCACCAGCATGTGCGGCGGCTGTTTCACCACCTTCTCCTGTGGCGACTGATGAGCCTGTCGAACCATATGTTGCTCCGAGGACTACCAGGGCCTCTGTAAAGAAGGTTTCTCAAACTCAGGCCCGAAACCTCAAACGCGCGAAGAAGACCAAAGAAGACGAGGTTTCTCTGGAGGCCCATGCTTCTACAGTTTCTTCTGATGATGTGAGCGATTCCTTTTTCCCTTCTTTCCTTTCATGCACTTCTTCTCTTATACTCTTCTTTTATCAGGCTTTGGTCAAGAGATTTATCGCCCTGGGCACGGAGTGTGCGGGGTACCTAAAGGTTGCAAAATCTTCCGAAGGTACAATTTTGATATTCAATCATTACTTTTCTTCTGCGCTTTGTCTCTTGCTGTTTATCTGACTTCCTTTCGTCTGCTTTTGCAGCTGCTTTAGCGACAGCTAATGCTCGCATTGCGTCGCTAGAAGCGGAGCTCAAAGCTTCGCAAAAAGCTTATGATGCTGCGACCTCTGCTAAGGCGATTGCTGAGAAGTCGCAGAAATCTGCGCTTGCCAAGGCGAAGAAGGCTGAGAGGGTGCTAGCAGATGCTAACAAAGAGCATGCTCAACGCGAGCAAGCCGTGGCGGAGCGTCTTCACACCATGTCTACTGCTGCCGAAAGTAAGTTCGTCGACTTATCTTCCGTTTTCGTCCCCTGTTGCACTGGTGTATTTGTTGACACTTGCCTCTTCCTTTCTTTTCTATTGCTTTAGAATTAACAGGGGTATCTCCATCGTCCCTGCAAACGGACGATGATCCTCTTATGGATGCGGTTAACCTACTCGAAGAAAACTGGATATCTATCCAGGAAACTTTCGAGTTGGTTGGCCGCGTGCTGTCGCGGCTATTTGCCGGGTTGTGGCCGAAGAAAAAGATGGCAATCCCGAAGGGCCACCTGACTGAACTCGCCAAGACTTTTGACAGCGATGAAGACCCTAATCTCCATCTGAAGGGGCTATCCATTAAGCGCGGCGCCGAAGGTGCCATTGCCCTTTCTCTTGCGCATGGCACAAACTTTGATTGGGAGAAAGTTAACTCCCCCCATGGCCATACCCGCGACGAGATGAAGGTGTTTTTCGAGAAGGCGAAGAAATTGGCGCCTGCATTGCTGAACACAATTTCTCCTTCGGCAGCCTCTGGTGTGCCTGCTGCACCATCTCCAGCGCCGAAGGCTCCGGTGCCACCATCGACTTCTAGCGAGGAACTGGCTGCGCCCCCTTCTTCCACGGAGCACAATGCTGAGGTGGCGTAGATTCAGCTTCTTTGTAGTACTTAGTTTTCTCCTTTTGAATGTAAAGACTCCAATTAAGTGCAACCCGAGAATCTTAGCCAGAGGGTTATGCTCTTATGTAAATATATCTTCTTTGCATGGAGTATTATGCTATTTATCTGAAATTGTTTCTCCTTTCTCTCTTTTTGTAGTCGATGCGTGACAGTGATCCTTCTTCTCATGCTCCTGCCCCTTCCTCTGCTCGCGGATTCAATCCTCAGATTTCGTCGACTCCTAGTCGATGTAGTCACTGCGAAGAATATTCTTCCAGGATTTCCGACCTTGAGACTCGCCTATCCTTGGCTAAACGCCAAGCACAGATGGCTATTAAAAAGGCTAGCCAGGCCAGTGGCTATATGAAGAAAATCTCTTCACTTGAAGAAAAGGTCTCCAGCTTGACGGCGAAGGTTGTTCACAATGAAGAGTGCGAATCTTTCATTCTTGGAATTGTCGAGTCTGCTGGCGAGCTGTTGCGATGTGAGTTTTCTTTCGACTTCTTCTTTTGGCTGTTTGTGCACTTCTTTTGTGATATATTTGTCATTGTAGGTACTTGCTTGGATTTCGCTGCTGAAGAACGTCGAGTTGCTGAGCGAAATGCTGCTTTGGAGAAGATGTCGACTGGCTATGAGACTCTGTGGTCTGATCCTCGACGCCGTAGCGCCATTGTATTGCTTCAAGATCGTGCCCAGCACATTGGCGAGTCAGTTGATGGTTGCCGGCGAGCTCTTACAACTATGCACTCCATCATGCTTCCCCGTAATCCTTTGCCTGCAACTTTCCCCCTTCTTCTTGATACTTTCCGATCCAGCCATCGTATTCATAGGTTAATAGAACTGAACTTAGTGGCTGGTGCCAATTTTGCTCTCGGGTGGATACGCAAGTGGCACCCCAGATTGAATTATAGCACGATGTCCTTAAGTTTAGCTCCCGGTGGAGCTAGCCTTCGGGTTCATATGGAGAACACGCTTCAACCTGCTCGAAGACTTGTAGCTAGGCTTCTAGAGGCGGATGCCGCGTTTTTCCGCGAGTATCATTATTTAGATCCTTTAGGCGTAGATGATTCTGACAACCCGATGTTGTAAAGTGTGTGTGGAACGCGAGAGATTATTTATTTCGCGACTATATGTCTGAAATTTATTCTCAAGGCGTATTTGTATGGTTCGTGCGTTTGCCGCATATTCTCTTTGAAAGACTCGTAAACTCGAATATGAGGAACGCTTTGTCTTTATTTATACTTTTAATGTAAGATACATGGGGTGACCCAAGAGATCCGGCCTGTGACCCATGTTCTGGATCTAGAGGGCATTGCCCCTGGAATAACTCGTGGCTTTTACGGCCTTTATTGTTCTACTCTATTGTCTTTATGATGCTTATGTCGCCGTAGCTTTCCCTTTCTCTTCTGTGCCTGTGTCTTCTCCTGATGTTCCTGTTCGTGGCTTCTTTGTTTCGGGCTCCGCGGTGCATCCTTCGAGTAGCTTGACGCCTTCTGTAGTCGCGCTCTTTGCCTTTTCTGCATGGTTGGCTATTACGCCAAAATTTTGCGCCATCTTGTGGAATTCCCTGTCGCAGAGATCTGAAACTTCAAAGCTTCCTTTCACTGTGATTATTCCTTTTGGTCCTGGCATTTTAAGTACCAAATATGTGTAGTGAGGCACTGCCATGAATCGCGAAAACGCGGGTCGTCCAAGGATCGCGTGATATTGCGATGGCCAGTCCATGACTTCGAAGTCTAGTTTTTCCCTTCTGTAGTTTTGTCGGTTGCTGAAGCAAACATTGAGTGCTATTCGACCCAACGGGTAATTGGCACTTCCTGGTACGATTCCATGGAAGGAGCAATCTGTTGGTTTTAGGAATTCCAATGATATGTGCATTGCCCTGAGTGTCTTCGCGTATATCAGGTTAATTCCACTTCATGCGTCCATGAATATTCTGTCGACATCATACGCGCCGATTTGAGCTTTGAGCACCAGAGGCGCGTTTCCTGGCCGAGGTACTGTTATGGGGTGGTCCTGTCTGTTGAACTCGATTGGTTGTTCTGACCAATGCAGATATTCTGTTGTAGCTGGGGGCGACATGACTGCTAGATTGACTTGTCGAGTTATACTCTTTTCCTCTTTGTTCGACTTGGGCACTGGTTGTATCATTGCTGTGATGTGTCCTTTTGATGGGACGTACCCTTTGTCATCGTCATCGTGTTCCTTGTTTTGCTGGTCTTGCCCTTGGGGGGCTCCGTTGTTTCCTTGCTTGCTTGTCGAGGGATTGTTACTTCCTTTAAATCCTTGTCGCCTTGCTTCGGTTTGTCTGTTGATTGCTGCTTCTTGTAGCTTTAAGAATGTTGTGCAGTCTTTCATTGCGTGCCTCGATACTCGCTTTCCGTCGACGAACGCTGAGTGTATATGACAAGGCCCGTTGAGCATATCCTCTGGTGATGGGTTGTACTCTCTGGATTCTCTTGGTGGAAACTTCTTATACTCCTCTCTTCCGTAGCTGCGATATCCCGAGCTTCTGCGTTCGTTTCCCTGATAAATGTTGTCTTTATATCCTGCGGCGACTTGGTTATGAGAGTCGTAGGTGTCGTAGTTTCGGGATCGTCTCCTTTGACTTCCGTATCTGTTTCTTCTGTCGTCCTCTGGAGATCGTGTCCGCTTGTTGTTGCACGCATCTTCTCCATCTGCAAATCTGTTTGCTGTGTCCATGAGATCTGACACTGTTTTTGGCTTAATTCTACCCATCTCTTCGACTAGGTCTCTTCGCCTTAATCCAATGATGAACGCGTCTATTGCTCTTTCGTCTGAAACTTCGACTGCTGAATTTTTGATAAGGCTCCATCTTTGGATGTACGCCCGTAATGTTTCGTCGCGTTGCTATACGCATGCCTTGACTTCTTCTATTGATGCTGGTCGTTTGTATGTCGACCTGAAGTTGCTTGTAAATTGCTTTGTGAGGTCTTCCCAGCTTCCAATGGATTCTTTCTCTAATTTGCTCAATCATGACCTTGCTGCGCCGGTGAGGTGTAGTTGCAGACTTTGCATTGCTGTTTCTTTGGTTCCTCCTAGTATTTGGACTGCCTGCAAGTAATCTGCGAGCCATGATTGCGGTTCCTGTGATCCGTCATATTTTTGCTGATCATGAGGTAGCTTGAATCCCTTAGGCACTGGCGTGATGCGAACCCTACGGGCAAAGCACGATGCCCCCATCTCTTTTTCGTCGTCTTCATAGTCGCGCCTTTCATTTGGGGATCGCGATTTTCGAGTTCCACCGTGCTGTTTTGGTGATGTCGATCGAGATCGGTGTTTACTGCTTCTATGCCGAGGACTACTGTGATGACGAGGTGACCTTGCTTTGTGTGCTTCCTTGTGATGATGTAATTCTTCTCCTTTTGCTGATAGCTTGTGGCCTACCATGTTGAGTCCGTTCAATGCTACTCTATGCATGTGTTTCCTAGGATCCCCTGGACTTGGTCGAGTTGTGAGCAGATATGCCTGCGCTGCTACTAATGCTGCTTCAGGTGTTTTTGGTAGGATGTTCCCCTGCTCGTCGACCGATAGGAAGGATGAGTCTAGGTTTTTCGAGATACTTTGCCTGTCGGAGTACTCGAGATTGTCATACCTTGAACCATGTCGACGATTCTTCCTTGCATTGCTGTACGATGCGTCGCTTCGTGCTCTGCGAGCGGCTTCGCTGGCTGCAATGGCTGAGTTTTTTCTTTTTTGTATCTCTACCTTTTCCTTTGCTAATTGCTTTGCTTGCTGCCTGAGGGCGTAATGATACCCAAAAAGCATGTCTTTGCTGGAGCTGGATGGTATTGGTGTGCCGTGTTCTACGGCTTCTCTTATTATTTTCCACTCGTCGACTGATAGTCGAATTTTCTCCCTGGCTGTGAGGGATTCCACTGTTTGTCCTTCTGCTAGGTGATTTGCTCCTCTGTCGATATTTGCTGGGTTTATCACTGGGTTGTTATTTTCATCGAATTCTTCTGAGTTGTCGCCCACAATGGCGAGTACCTGGCACTGCTTGCCGATGCTGCTATTAAAGCTTGAAAAGATCGAATCACTGTCTTTAGAAAGCTCTAACCCTGTCTTCCATGTATCTGTTGAGTTGTCTGAGATATTGTCGAGGCAGATCGTGAGATCGTCGAGTTGGACTTCTGCATTGAGGTTATCCTTTTCTTTGCTGTCTTCTGCAATTTTCCTCTTTTGCACCTCTTCTAAGCTGACCGGCGAGTTTACCTCGCTGGATGAGCTATCGGAATACTCCATTATTGCTGTTGCTTCAGATTCTTTTGCCGATGATCCTTGCTTTGTCGGATCCGAAAGGCGAGAGGAACCTGACGGCGCGATGAGGATGCTCAAACTTCCGATGGTCAGTTCTATCTCTTGACTTCCGTCGACTTCTGGACTGCTGTTGGCTAAAAGCGAAAAAGCCGTCGAATTCATGATTCCAACGCCCAGAGTCCCCACGGTCGGCGCCAATTGACGAGGGTTAACTCGACAAATGTCCTAGATGAAGGACTTAGGATCGGGGAGATAGGGCGTCGGATGAACTCGAAGGTAAAGTTAGTCGAAATAGGTGTATATCGAAAGTAAACTTGGGTGTTCAACCTGGCTTGCTTTCAATCTGCCCTACACCGTCCCCTCCTGGCCCCTATATATAGGTGGCTAGGTCTCGAGGATCAGGTAGGGTTCGATACAGATTACAAATATCGACATACGGTATTAACTCGTATTCGACTATCATTACAATTGGGCCTAGCTTATCGGGCCTCAGGGGTACTCAACTAACGGGCTCTATTAACTATACCCTTGTCAGTTACTCTTATTGGGAGGTAGACATGGGTAGCTCCATTCTTCCTCCTCTTGGTCATCACTCTCCTCCTCTTTTTCATCCAATGAGCTTCCAGTTTTAGCAATTTCTTCTTCCATAGGCTCCTTCAAGGCATTAGTCTCTTCCGTTGGAGAGCATCTATTAAGATATTTAAGAATATAGCCATTTTCTTCCTTGTAATTATCAAAGCAAAATGTGAGTATATCATAAACTTCATATTTATAAGGTGCATCATCAGTAGTTTTAAGCAAATAAGCAAGTTCGAATGCACCCTTCCAAGCAATAAATTCTTCAAATTGTTCCAGATCATAAAAGTCATAATTTCCATTAATATAAGAAGATATGGTAACATCATCATTATACTCACATTGAAAAGGGAGGTGTTTATACCTCCTACAGCAACAAGATCTATCAAAGCAATAAGTAACATTATAAGTAGAGCACACATTTCTAGCAATGATATACAATCAATTGATTTGTTCCCATAAGTGTTTCCCTTTTTGTGACAAGCGGTGTTCCTCATAATAATTTTGCTGCTCTTCCGCGAACCCACTTTGCCAAAAAGATTTAGTTTCAAAGAAACCAACCATTGATAGAAAGCATGATAAAGCAAGCCAATAACAGACCAACAAAAATAACAACTATAGTAGGAACTAATTTTTTTTGTGTTTTTTTGATAAAACGATGCAAGTAAAAATAAAGTAAAGCAAAACTTAAAACAAAGTAAAGGATGTGCGTGCGAAACTCCCCTTGCAGAAGTCTTCTTTTTCCCCGGCAATGGCGCCAGAAAACTGCTGGTGCCAAGTTGACGAGGGAGCTTATTCTTCTTCAATTCCCCGGCAATGGCGCCAGAAAACTTGTTGATGGCGCGGTGATGATGATGCCAGAAAACTTGATTGCGTTTGTTGATGAAGTAAAATAACCGGCCAGTTGGAAAAACCCCAAGAGAAGGTTTGATGAATATAGCAGCAAGTTTTCCCTCAGTTATGAAACCAAGGTTATCAATCCAGTAGGAAAAAGCCAATACTCCAGAAGGTGATGCTTGCTAGCCTAGTGACACTCCAACAAGGGCGCCGTTACCGATATCTTGTTAGCGCGTCTTCAACTAGTAGCAACATGGAACCTGCATACAACACAACCAAATACTTTGTTTCCAACTTACGATGAGGTTGTCAATCTCACCGGTTTGCTTGAAACAAAGGGTATGAGCGTATCGAGTGGAAAGTAATAGTAGTATGCGAGTAAAGTAAACAGTGCGAGTAAAGTAAACATGTGATAGCAATATAATGGAAATAGGACCGGGGTCCACAGTTCACTAGTGGTGTCTCTCCATAAGATAAAATAACACATGCTGGGTAAACAAATTACAGTTGGGCAATTGATAGAATAAAGATAACATGCATATGTCGAGAGGATCCCTATGAGATTTACTCTGGGCATTACAACAAGATACATAGACCGCCATCCAACTGCATCTATGACTAATAATCCACTTGTGGCGAATCAATCCGAGAACTCCACAAGTATTAAGTTGCGAACAACAGATAACTGCATTAAGCAAAGTGTGTAATGTAAACAAAGCATATGCCCTTGAGCATATGAATGTTGTTTTCCCCCTAGTAGCAACAGCACATCTACAACCTTAGAGGTTTCTGTCACTCCCCCGGATTAAATAGAGGCATGAACCCACTATCGAGCATAAATACCCCCTCTTGGAGTCACTAGCAACTACTCGACCAAGATAGCTACTAACAACGGAGAGCATGCAAGATCATAAACAACATAGAGATAACACAAGATAAAATTCAACGCATCAACTCAATCATAACACCAATATTCATCGGATCCCAACAAACACAATATGTAGAATTACATAATGGTGATCTCGATCATGTAAGGCAGCTCACAAGATCTAAACATGAAGCACATGGTGGAGAAGACAACCAACTAGCTACTGCTATGGACCCATAGTATAAGGTAGACTACTCACTCATCGCGCCGGAGGCAAGCATGGCGATGAAGAAGACCTCCGGTGGTGATTCCCCTCTCCGGCATGGTGCCGGGAAGAGCTTCTGGACCCTCCCGATCTTGGGTCGACGGCGACGGCGGATCGCGATATGTTTCTGGAAAAGTGATCGAGTGTTTAGGCTTTTCCTGTCAGGGGATCTTGATAGGCGAAGGGGCATAGTCAGAAGTGGACCGAGGCGGCCACACACATAGGGGGCGCGGGCCACCCCTGGGCTGCGCCGCCCTGTTGTGTGGGCCCCTCGTGGCCCCACTCCATCTCCTCTTCGGCTCTCTGGAAGCTTCAGTGAATTTCTGGATGTTTGGCTTTTATTTCGTCCAATTCCGGGAATATTTCCTGTGTAGCTTTTCTGAAACACAAAAACAGCAGAAAATAGGGAACTGGCACTGTGGCATCTTGTTAATAAGTTAGTCCCGGAAAATGCATAAAAACGCCATGAAGTATAACGAAACACTAAGCAAATGGTGTAAAAACAAGCATGGAGCATCAAAAATTATAGATACATTAGAGACGTATCAGTCCTGAAGTTGGATTTCTCCAATGCTTTTGACTCTATAAACTGGAGTAGCCTGCGCCCGATTCTATCAGCCAGGGGTTTCCCTACCCTCTGGTGTGACTGGATGGAGATGATCTTGACAACCTCCAAGTCTGCAATCCTCCTGAACGGTATCCTCGGAGCTTGGATCGACTATAAACGGGGACTAAGGCAGGGCGATCCACTGTCGCCGTATCTGTTCCTGCTGGTTGCTAATGTGCTCCAACAGATGATCCGCCAAGACCCCGGCATGTGTCACCCTCTGTTGCTTGGCTCGCCGTGTCTGGTCCTGCAGTATGCGGACGACACGCTAATCATCATGCGGGCTGATTCCGCGGGCGCAGTCCGGCTGAAGGAGATCCTTGATCAGTTTGCTGCAGCTACAGGTCTAACCATCAACTTCCACAAGAGCACTTTGGTCCCTATGCATGTGCCCGAGTTCGACTTGGCCTCGATCCGCTTGGCCCTTGGATGCCGGGTGGAAGGGTTCCCGCAGACGTACCTCGGGCTCCCCCTCTCATCGGAGAAGCTCAAGAGCGCTCAATTCGCTCCGCTGATTGCAAAGGTTGATAAATACCTGTCCGGCTGGTCTGCCGTTCTGCTATCTGCGGGTGGGCGCATCGTCCTCCTGAACGTGGTACTTGACGCCCTCCCCACCTTTGCCATGGGGGCTCTGGACCTGCCCCCTGCCTTGCTAAAGGCCGTGGAGGGGCTCCGCCGTGCGTTCCTGTGGGATATCAAGGACAAAGTCAGTGGTGCCAAGTGCCTTGTCGCCTGGGACGCGGTCTGTCGGCCAAAAAACGAGGGTGGGCTCGGGATAAAATGCCTCGCGGTGAAGAACGAAAGCCTGCAGCTGAAGCTGGTTCACCGTCTGCATGCCGACCGCGACGCCCCCTGGCCCCGCTGGCTGCATGCCCGTCGGGCACCATTGGAGCGCTCTGGAGAAACTGATGCCGATCTACAGGTGCATCTCCTTGTATGTGGTGGGCGACGGACTACGCACAGCCTTTTGGCTTGACGCCTGGCTGGACAAGCGGCCGTTGTGCGCTCTGTTCCCCGCTTTGTTCTCTCACGCCGTCGGCAAGGAGAGCTCGGTGATGGAAGTCATGATCCAGGGTGTGCGCGCGACCCTAGTTCCCCGGCTCACTGCATGCGGCGAGCTTCAACTTTGGTCCTTACTCGCCCTCCTCGGCGGGGTTGTGTTGCGGAGCGACACCCCTGACGTCCGTGTTCTCACAAGATGCAAGTGGAAAGATGGGAGCTTCGATGCCGCGGCATACTACCAGCTGAGGACATGGGGGGCGTCCACGCTCCGTTCCATGACTTTGTCTGGCGCAACCACCCCCCCCCCTCTCCCGAGTCCGCTTCTTCGCTTGGTTGCTGTCCAAGGATCGGCTGCAAACCTGCGCTACCCTGCTGAACAAAACCATCCCGGAGAGAGGTAAGGCCTTTTGCCCCATCTGCCAGGACCCGATCGAGACGGCCAACCATATCTTCTTCGGTTGTAGGTTTGCCAAGAGCTTCTGGGAAGCCATTGGCTGCCGTTTTCCCGCTGATGCTCGCGTCGACCTGTTGCAGTCCTACTAGGGAGCTGCCCGTGTGGACGCCAAGACTGCCTCAACTTTCACTCTGCTCTGCTGTTGGAACCTGTGGAAACACAGGAATGCCGTCGTGTTCAGGGAGAGACCCTGCCTGCCGCTCCTTCTTAAGCGGTGCCATGAAGATGCTCAGCTCTGGCGTCTGCGCCTTCCGCAAGCCCGGGCGGCGGATGTCGATGCCTGGCTGCTCTGCCTCGGTGTAACCTAGGCCCTTGGCCTTTTCTCCCCCTCTTCTCCTTGTACAAAATCAGCCCTTGGGGGTGCTTTATATAATAAAATTCAGGTGGAGGGTTTTCTCCCTCCCCCGATGACTATCAAAAAAACATCGAGAGTGGTGTGCAGACACCTGATGGCCCTCATCGTTGCGTCGATCTGGTCTCTATACTTCAACCTCATCAGCATCCTCTATTGTTGCATGGACGGGTTTGAAATTAAGGTGTCTTCAATAGTAAGTTTATTTCTCTTTATCGAAAAAAAGTAAGTTTATTTCTAATATTTCAAAGTGTCCAGGCGAGAGCCGCAAAGGTAAACCAAACAATCAGGCGGAAATTAGAACCTGAGATCCCATGAGTAATTGCCAGTAGTTTCCCAGCCCAGCTGGATTCAAATTGCAATGAAGTATTTTCCTAACTCCAGTCCGCATAAACTTAGCTAATGGGCACTGAAAGAAGATATGGTTGCAATCTTCTACTTCTCCACACAATGCGCAGTTCCCATCAGAGAGGCCGCTATGCTTAGCGTTAGGCACATGCTGAGAGAATGGTAATCTCCCACGAATGAGTAGCCAAAGGAACACTACTCTAACTGTTGGTGGAATCCTTATTCTGTATATGTCCTAGAAGGGGACACCGCCGCTCTTTTAGTGGTACAGAGACTTCTAGGAGTATATCCCAGAGGGCACCATATGCCAAGACACAACATCCTCATCCGCGTGCCTCGGCATATTTTCAATTTCCCTACAAATGTTGCCCCATTCAATCGCTTCGTCCGCCTGTCGGCGGCATCTTGAGACTGCCATTCACCTCATGATTGAGTTCCCTTGCGGCCGGTCGCATCTGGGTCGCGGTGGCCATATCTAGGGGCCTCCTAGCCGTCTCGCTCATATATCCTAGGCAGCCCATCATAGCATTGCAGAGTTGCTCGGATCTGTTATGAAGGTGCTTTAATCCAAACCACAGGATGATTCATACTACAGCTGATTCATCCCGGAAAACCTCAGGATGAGAGTACGTAGACTATGCTGCACCCAGACTGGAATTATGTGAAGAGGCACGCGTGCTTGGAAATTTCTAATGACAGAAGTTCGATTCCTTCTATGCAAGGTGGGTACATTAGCAACCACTGGAAGTTCCTTCGTTGGGTGATCTAAGACAAGTTTGAATATCGCTATACAAGTCAGAATTGTTGACCGGTCTGTTAAAAAATAACAAGCCCACTCCGCCTCGGATAGAACTACCACGTGAGGCTATCATACATTTTTCGCTGCTCGAATGCACACAAAGTGTGATTACTCTATAATAGCATGAGATCTGGGCGCAAAATTGAAGAGCTATACTCATGAGTCACGCTGGTGTGCAGCTATATAAATGAACATGCCTTGCCATCCAATTGATAGTTCGATCACCGACGGTGCCATCCAAGGAGTTCATATCTGTACAGACGTTTGATTTTACATCTTTAAGGCATGATGTCGTGAGATACTGGAGTAAGCCAAAATAAGAGAGATACATTTTTATGTATGCCAAGGCGGCCTATGTGCTTGAGGCAAGGTATAGTGGTTTGCCATTTAGTGTCATGAGGATGTTAGAAGTTGATGATGTGACCCACCACACGAAAGAGCGTCCTGTTTGCTTGAAATTGATAAGAAAGTTGCTAAGAGCATGTCTAACAGACCCCTCAAAACGTACGTGCCCCTTATAATTCCGGCGGGATAGGGGGTGAGGCCGAAAGCCGCCGTCTAGCAGGCCCCGTATTTGGGCCGGCCCGTATCGGCAGAATACGGGTCCCGTCAAACCCACCCTGCCGTCCCCTACAAATACAGGGTGAGGGTGCGAGTGGGGGGGCCAACCCCTCACTCGCAACCCTAGCGCCGCCGCCAGCCACTTCCTACTCTGGCGAGCAATTCCCAGCACCTTACGCCCCGCATTTGCACCGCCGCGAGCATGAGCGGACAGCGTCGAGGCTCCCTATCGCCCGCCGCCAGATCGAAGCCGGAAGAGCTGGAGGAGGCGTGGCGCCGCCACTGCAAGTACTCCGCCGCCGGGAGTCGGCGTGCGGCGTGCAAATACGTCCACTCCAAGTGGATGGCGCCATCGCTCCGGGACTTCGCGGAGGGCGGCCGCTACTACAAGGCCGACCCTCCGTTGAAGCTGATGAGCGGCGCCGATTTCGAGAAGTGGCGGCGCCGGTGGGAGCAGGAGCAAGCGTGGAAGGCCGCCTGGGAGAAGAAGCACGCGCCGGAGGGGAGCTCCAGCGGCGGAGCGCCGCGAGCCGCCGACGAGGAAGAGGAGGCGGAGGAGGGGGAGGACCCCCTGTTCTTGGAGGCGGTGGCCGCGTCCAAGAAGGACGTCGACGACAAGGCTCGGGCGGAGGCGGAGGAGGCGGCGCAGGCCATCGCCGCCGTCAATGAGCTGATGGCTCGGGAGGCCGCCGCCACCACTCCGGTCGTCATCCTCGACGAGTAGGCAGGCAATGTAGAAGTCGCGATCCAGTGGGATCGCACAATTTTGTATATCCCCTATCTATGATCAATGAAGAACTATCTATGAATTTTCCCGGAGTTTTCTTTTTTTAAATATACGGGGTGAGATAAGGGGCCTGTTAGACGGATCACTGAAGAACTATCTAGTGGCGACCAATTTTCCTGATACATGGTCCTCTACTCGCGTTTTACGGGGCAGAAATATAAAGGATCTGTTAGACATGCTCTAAATAAGGGTGAAACTCACAGATGGTACTAGTTACACCCGCACCCCATTTTACATGACCCACTTTCCTATGTTAAAAAAATGTGAAATAAATCATTAACACAGATTATGTTATCGTGACAAACACCATCGGGAGTCAATGGTCAGTTGGATATGTATTGACAACATCCTATTGGATCAAATATATGTACACAGTGATACAAGAACAGTATAGGCTAACTTCAGAACTGGATCTTAGCGATGCAATTTTTACAATTTTCAATATGCCTTCATCAGAAATGAGATGATCGGAAATAGAGTATTGGATTACGGTGTGACTGTCCATCGCCAAGTGATACTGAAGTCCATCCTTCTATTGCAATTAGTTGTGGTTTTAGTTTCATCAATTGATTGGCACTACAGTATGGTTCGGTGTATCCCCGACAATAGCAAGTCACACGAGAACCTTTATTGACTGTCGATATCACTACCGATATAATTGCAAATGTGTAAAATTTAAATTATGATATATTGTCAGTTCAAGGAATTGGTGCCAAAAAAATTTGTCCAACTCCAGAACGAGGGATATACATTAGTTTCGAGCCAGATGCTTCAACTAATTAACACATCTGGCCAAACATGGTCGTATTAGCCATATAATTAATGCGCTAGATAACTTAGTCAAAAATTTAGATTGATGGAAAGAGACCTCTTGACTAATACCATACATAGTGGCGCGATAGGATGGTGATGGGGGGCTCTGGCGACTCTGGTGGCGATTTGCTGCCCGTGGCTGCGCCGGCTCCGCCGGCGGCCGCCCCTCCCCCTGCTAGCATCCTTGGCCCCCCACCCCCCACCTTCTTCCCCTCCCGATCCACCGCTCCCAGGTCCCTGCTCTCCCACCCCATGCCCGTCGTCCTCGGGCGCCCTCCGCGTCGGACGAGGCTCTTGGCGTTGCTCCTGGTGCCGCCCCGTGTGTTGCTGCTGGAGAATCTTCGCTTCCCAGCCCCGCCCATCCGGCGACGACTCAAGCCGCCGTCCCCAGCAAGCCCGGCAGTGCAGCTGTGCATCGTCCTCGCCGCCGATCTGGATCGGTTGGCTCGCCGCGTCCCTCCTCAGGTTCGGCCTTCCTATTCTCGATTCTGCGAAAATTCCACACCCTGGTAGCCTTCTCCTCCGCTCTGCAAAAACACGATGCCTCTGGGTGCTTCTGGATCTCTCTGGAGCTGCCATCGGCGGCGTGCAACCTTTTCAAAGTAAAAAATGCTCTCAACTTCTCCTTCACCGCCCGTCCAGACTCGTTCATGGTTACCCAAATCTCTCCCTCAGTCTTTTCCTCTCTGGCTGCATCCCCTGCTGTCGCCAAGCTCATCGTCGAGCGACGTCGTTTCACCGTCGGCAAGCTCGCCTTCCTCCTTCATGGCTCGTTGGAGGATGCCCTGGTGGCAGCGCGCCCGGCTCCGCCCGATCTCCAGGCTGCCTCCTCCCCGGCCCATTCGGCTCCCGATTCTGGGCCTCCCTCTGAAAGCCCAGCCCAGCCAGCTTCCCCCGTAGAGCCTGCATGTTTTCCGGCCCTGACGGGTGGCAGCCCTTTTTCCGCCACGCGCGACGAATGCCCTGTCTCCTCTCCCCTCTGTCCCGTTCACGCCTGTCCCGAGCCCCACTCCCCCGTCCCGTCTCCTCTCTCCCTCGGCGTGGCGCCACTCGCCTCGTCAGATCCCGCAAATCCCATCGATTCGAGCGGCTCCGCCGCGCGGGATCCCGCCATGGCTGACGCCCGCTCCCCATCTCCTGTCACTCCCCCGCGCCGTCCGGCCAACGGCGCGCCCATCACTCCCCGATCCTATTTAGAGGTGCTGCTCTCCCCAGCCACTCCTCCACCGATCCGTCGCAGCTCCAAAATCTTTTCCCCCGTCAAGAGCAAGAAGCTCTGCTTCCGGTGCTTAAGCCCTGACCACCCGGTGCGTGAGTGCAGGGATCCCGTCCGCTGTGAGTGCGACCGCTCCGGGCATCGCAGCAGAGAATGTAAGTCCCGCCCCCTCCGCCTGATCAAATGCTCCTCCTCCAGGCCTCTTTCTCACTCTCTCTCTCTGCCCCCTCTTCTCCCAGGTTGTCCCGCACCCTGGCTGCCGGCCGGTCCCGGTCTGCTTCCCCTCCCTCGCCATTCATCCCGCGCCCCGAGCCACCGACCGGTCCGAGAATGGTGCCGCCGTCCCCGCCGGAGCACTGGCTCAACCGCTGGTACAGGGGAGTGGAGGAGGAAGGACTTAAGCCCCCCATCTTCCCGCGCCCTCCCACGCCCTTCCCCCGCGGCGCGTTCAGCTTTGCCTCTTCTTCTGAGGCATCCCCGGAGCTCGAGCCATCGGCACCTGCGGCCGCGGCGACGCAGGTTGCCCCAGCCCAGGGTGATCTCCTTCCGCCCCCGCGCCCAGAGACCGTTGAGTGCTTCATGCCGCTCACGGGCGACAATGCCAGCGTCAAGCGCTTCGCGTTCGCCCTCATCTCGCCTCCTTCTGCCAGCCCAGGGTTCACCATCCGCCGCGCGCTGGAGGTGGAAGGGGGGAACCCCTCCTTCGGGTTGGCCGCCTCTCACTACGGGGCCATGATGGTCATCTTCCCCTCTCAGGAGGTGAGGGAGGCGACTATCAACCGTGGACCCCTCTCCTTCGATGGCTTCACCATCTC
Source organism: Dactylis glomerata (assembly GCA_007115705.1). NCBI lineage: Eukaryota > Viridiplantae > Streptophyta > Magnoliopsida > Poales > Poaceae > Dactylis > Dactylis glomerata. The sequence continues at coordinate 322,725 of QXEO01001056.1, read as the reverse complement.
CCTCGAGCGCCCAGAGGCAGCGGAGAACCGGGTTAGTTGGGGGTTTGCTGCCTTTGCCCAGGTGTCTGCCTATGGGTTCCCCCTGGAGCACTGGTCTGAAGGCGGTATCCGCACCGCGTTTTGGCCCATTGGGAGCATCTGCTGCATCGACCCCCTCTGCCTGAACGAGTTGGACTACTCCGCCGTCCGGCTCGTCATCCATCTTGCCAATGGGGATGCCGTGCCCCAGACCCTGCTGCTCCGAGACTTCGAGGGTGAGACCTCGACTCTGGTGCGGCTGGAGGTCATCCGCTGCTGGCCGTCCGTGCCGGGGTCCTTCTCCTACGATGGCCACTACGCCTGCGGAGGGATCTGCTCTCCTCGCGGTGGTGGTCCTGCTCCCGGTGGCGGTGGCCGTCGGATGGACGACATCGACAGCTCCATCGGCGAGCCCCCTGCAGGAGGTTCCCTGCCCTCTCCTGCTGCGGTCGCGCCTTCCTCGGCGGCTGGCCCTAGCTATGTCAGGCCCATCTCCCCGCTTGAGCTCTGGTCCCGTATCGTGGCCAGGCGGACTGGTGACATCGCTAAGGCTGGCTGCCTTCCCGGCGGCCTGGGTTCGTCGGAGACGCCCGTCGAGCTTTGGGATCAAATCCTGGCGCGCCGTCTATCCCTGTAGTTCTCGGAGGTCGGCCTCTCCACTGATCAGGTGACCTTGCTCGAGCCCCATCTCTCAAGCTCCTGTTGCCCCCCGATCTTGCCTTCTCAGTCTAACCTTAAACCCCCCTTGCTCCTCCAGTGGTACGATACGCTGGTCGTCCCTGCCACTCCCCTGGTCCCGGAGGCGCCCGATGGTTGCGACCCCGTCTCTCCCGTGGTCGACTCGGATGCTAGCGTCATCGCCCAGCCGGACCCCGCTCCGGTCGGTGACGGCTTCATCTTCTCGGGCGCGGGCGGTGAGGAGCACGAGGACGCTGCCCGCAAGCGCCGCGTGCGCAACAAGCGCGCGGCGGACTCCGCGTTCAAGGCTAGGCGCAGTTCCTGGCTCGCCTCCAAGGAGCCCGCCTTCTTTGCCAACATGCTGTCCAGGGCCAAGAACGCCAAGGCCTCTCGCTTCGACGCCTCCAAGGGCTCTCCCCGCCTGCGTGCCGCCATCTCCGCGACCGGGATCGATGTTGGGGTGCCGGACTACATGCCTCTGCAGGTGCTGCAGGAGCTCGGCGAGCCTTGCGGCGTCGACCCAGCGGCACTCGAGTTGGCCGCCTCGGTGCCTTGCGCCGGCCCATGATTGTTTCCTCCCTGTCCCGGGCTTGTCCTAGCGTCCCCTGCCGTGTCAGTTGGACTGAAGCCCGGTTGCGCCGCTGCGTCGGCTGCTTAGTTGAGCAAGTGTCGGCTCTCACCCTATTAGTGTGGCCGGCTTTTTGTCAGTCTTTCCCTTTGCTCTGCGGAGCCCCTGTAATGGCCTTAGGCCTTTTCCCTTTCAATTAGGAAAAACTTGCTCGCCTTTTGGCTTACTTCTCGGTGTTTTTTCTGCTTCTATGAATTCTGTCTCCTTTATCGTTGAATCGTGGAACATTCGTGGTTTAGGGGATCCACGGAAGTGCACCGTTGTGAACGCCGATATCGCGGATGCCAGGCCTCGCCTCCTTGCGCTGCAAGAAACGAAACTCTCTTCCACCTCGTCCTCCAAAGCCGCCACCTTTCTTCCCTCCTCCCTTCGTTCTTTCTTAACGGTAGATGCAAATGGTTCTTCCGGCGGCATTCTCTCCGCCTGGGACTCCTCCTTCTTCTCCCTGACTAACTCCACTTCTTCGGATCACATTCTCTCGCTCGATCTCTCCATTAACTCTGATCTCTCTCATCTCCGTTTCTCCAATGTTTACGCCCCGTGTTCCCATGCAGACAAGCCAGCCTTTCTCGCCTCTATCTCCTCCCACGACCCTGGTGATGCCATTCCTTGGCTTATTTGTGGGGACTTCAACCTCTGTCGCTCCCTTGCTGACAGGAACAACGATAACCTTAATCTTTCTGAATCTGAGCTGTTCAATGACTGCATCAATTCCCTCTGCCTTATCGAGCTCCCGCTCCGTGATCGTAAGTATACCTGGTCCAATCGCCGGGACTCCCCTACTCTTGTGCATCTCGACAGGTTCTTCATCAACTCTGCCTGGAATTCCTCTACCCTTCCTCTTCCCTTTCCTCCATCTCTCGCGATACCTCAGACCACGTCCTCCTTATCGCCTCCATCTCCTCCTCGATCCCTCGCTCTCCCATCTTTCGATACGACAGAACTTGGGCGTTGCATGCTTGGTTTCGCAGCTCCATTATCTCTACCTGGCATTCCTCCTCCAGGACGGATGCCACCGCTAGACTGGTTGCCAGACTTCATCGGTGACTTTCTGCTTGCAAAGCCTGGACCAAAAGGACCGCCCCCTTTGCCCAACGCGAGAAAGATGCTCGTATCCTCATCAACTTTCTTGACTTCATCGAGGAGTCTCGATCTCTGTCTCCCCTGGAACGGCGCCTCCGAGATCTTACCACCGATGCCCTCCACGTCTCCATCCAGGAACGGTGGGTTCACTGGAAGACTAGGTCCAAGACTCGGTTTGCCATTGAAGGTGATGAGAACACGACCTACTTTCATGCCCTCGCGTCCTGCCGTCGCCGCAAAAATGCTATCCCCATCCTAGACTGGGAAGGATCCTCCTTTTCTTCACACGATGACAAGGCTCGTGTGCTTGAAACCTTCTTCAAGTCCCTTCTTGGCAACTCTGTCCCCTGCATCTGGAACTTTCACCTAAACTCACTGTATCCGACCCTCTCTTCCCTCCCTGGCTCTCTCTCTCTTCCCCGTTTAGTAAAGAAGAGATTGTTTGCGCCCTCGCGCGTATGAACAAAGGCTCCAGTCCTGGCCCCGATGGCTTTGGCCCCAGTTTCTTCTCTTCCTTCTGGGACTGCATCTCCTCTGACGTCCTTATTGTGTTTGCGGATTTCTTTTCTGGAACTCTTGATCTTACCCGTATTAACCGGGCTTTCCTCATCCTTTTGCCTAAAAACGAGGATGCCCGTTCCCCCTCCCAATTCAGACCCATCTCCCTGCAAAATTGCATTATCAAACTCATCACCAAAGTCCTCACCTCTAGACTTCAATCTTCCATCCATTCGCTTGTCGACCCCGACCAGACTGGCTTCCTCTCTGGTCGCCGCATCTCCGAGAACATCATCTACGCCGCCGACCTCGTCCGCTGCTGCCATATCCGCAAGTCCCCAACCCTCGTTTTCAAGATCGATTTCCGCAAAGCCTTTGACTCGGTTAACTGGGTCAGCCTCCTGGCCATCCTCCGCGCTCGAGGGTTCGACGAGCGCTGGTGCGGCTGGATGAGAGGCATCTTGGATACTGGTCACACTGCGATTGTTCTAAACGGTGTTCCCAGTTCGTGGATCCGCTGCAAAAAAGGGTTGCGTCAAGGGGACGCCCTCTCTCCCTACTTGTTCATCATTGTCGCCGATGTCCTTCAGCGCCTCATCCGCGAGGCTTTCGCCCCGGACGGCCTCCGCCATCCCATCGACCCCTCCATCCCTTGCCCGGTGCTCCAATATGCCGATGATACTCTTATCCTATGCCACGCCGATCTTCCCTCTGCCGCCCGCCTCAGGAACATTCTAGATGATTTCGCCTCTGCCACGGGCCTTGCCATCAACTTCCATAAGTCCTGCTTCATCCCCATGCACATTTCCTCAGATCTTGCGGATGGGATCTCGACCATCCTGGGCTGTCCCATTTCCTCCTTCCCCCAGCCTTACCTCGGTCTCCCCCTCTCCCCGACTAAACTCCCTGCTTCTGCCTACTCCTCTCTTCTAACATCCTGTGATCGTCGCCTGTCTGGCTGGAGCGCCCTCCTCCTCTCCTCCGGAGGGCGCCTGGTGCTTTGCAATGCGGTCCTTAATAACCTCGCTACCTATTTTATGTGCTCCTTTCTTCTACCTTGTGGTGTGGTTGACGCGATCGATAAGAGGCGCTGCTCCTTTTTTTGGACCGGCAAGGATAAATGCTCGGGAGCTAACTGTCTTTTTGCTTGGGATAAGGTTTGTTTGTCTAAGCAGGTTGGTGGCTTCGGCATGCGGGACCTCCGCCAGCAAAACATGGTGCTGCTCATGAACTTCGTCCATAAGCTTCACCAATGCGAAGAGCTACCCTGGAAGACGTGGTTCCTCCGCTTCTACAACAAGGACCTAGGTGACTGTTCCCCTTCCTCCTCCTTCCTTGAACAGATTGTTATACACTGTCTCCCCTTATACCGGTCCATTACCCGCTCCACCGTCCATGACGGCGCCCTCACCGCCTTCTGGATGGACAGATGGCATCCCCTTGGGTTCCTCCACCAGGTTTTCCCGGCGCTCTTTTCCCACTGTCTCCTCCCTAACATCACTATTGCCGCGGCTCGCTCCTCTGGTTTTCACCTTCGTCCTCGCTTGTCTAGTTCCGCCGAGGCTGAGCTTGTCCACGTCCAGAGAATCCTCCTTGATACCCCCCTTGATATGGAGGAGGACGTCCGTACCCTCGCTTGGGGGAAGGCCGTCGCCTTCAGCTCTGGCGCTGCCTACCGCGTCCTCCAACCGGTCGGCCAGCTTGATGCCTCCTCTATTCTCTCCTGGAACTCTTCTCTCCCCACTAAGCTCAAAATCTTTTGCCAAGTCGCGGATTGTGACCGCCTCTGCACCCGCGCCAATCTCCACTACAAAAACTGTGCGCCTTCCCCGTCTTGCGAGAGCTGCGGCGCTAGGGAGACTTCCCGTCATATCCTCTTCGACTGCTCCACTGCTGCTTCCACCTGGTCCCGCCTGCAGTGCGATACCGAGGTCTCTTCGATCTGGGATATTGCCTCCCCGGTCCCCGCCAACATCGAAGCCTGGCGCATCGGTGTGGCCGCCGTTCTCTGGGAGCTATGGAAGGCGCGGAACGACGTCGTCTTCAACGCCAGCCCGTGTACTCCTCGTGATGTTCTCCGCCGCGCTGCTGACGTTGTTGCCGTCTGGACCCATCGGCTTCACGCTAGTCTACGTGATGATGCAAATGCAGTCCGCAGCCTGATCCTTTCTTGCTCCTTGTAATTTTTCTTTCTTGCTTACTGTTATTTCTTTCGCCTCTGATCCTCTCTAGACCGTTGTAATTTTTCCATTTTTTTTCTTCCTCTACCCCGGCTGTTCTCACCTGTAAAACTGTTGTTGACCATTGTGTTGGTCCGTTCGAGTTATAAAAACCGGTGGGGAAATCTCTTCCCCCCCGTCATTCTCGAAAATAAATAAATACCATACATAGTTAATGCGCTAGCAAACACAGCTAAAAGTGTAAACAAATAGAAAAAAATAAGCAAAACTATGCTGCATCCAAGCCAGAATTGTGTAAAGAGTATGCACGCTTCTCGAATGATGCAAGCTCCTTCGTCAATATCTGGTGGTGGGTACATGAGAAAACTATGAAACTTCCGCAGTTTGTGCATGATAGCGTAGCATACAACATTTATTTTTTGAATGCCCTTTTGATAAGATAATTTGACGCATTATTCGCATGATTTTTGGTTTAGCACCACTTAAGAATGTTACGAATATCTTTGAAAATTAGCTCAAGGTTATCTCGGAGAAAGATCTAAATTAATTTAGAGTGGTTGTTTCCATGGTTATTTGGGCACTATGGAACACTCAAAATGACTATGTCTTTAGCAAAGCAAAAAATAATCATTTTTACAGGTTATCCCTATGGTTACCCACTGGATCGGTATGTTGGTCTTATCTTCAACAAGAGCAGTAGTGCGAGGCGATGGATTCCGGGGTAGAACTATTTAGAGACCGTAGCTCGGGACTTACTCAACCAATACGGCTGGCGGTTGAATAATAGAAGTAGTTTTTAATGTATCACCGTTTGTTTGTCATTTTTTACTGGCTGATTCATGTGGCCACCTTGTGTGATCCGGGAATCATAATACTTAAGAGTCGTTGTCTTCAGACACTTAAGAAATTAATAAAGGCCACATGCATCACTTTAAGGCTGGGGCTTCCAATTTCAAAGAAAAAAATGGTAGGCATAATGATTGTTCAATGACAACACTTGTTGGTACAATTTGAATGTTAAGTGTCACCTCCTTTAAATATTAAGTGTTCGAAAAACTATTTTTTTTTAAGTGAAACAGTGCGAGAGTTTCCCACTGCAATTTTAATTACTCATAATAAGATAATTGTAAAATATTTACAAGGCTAAAAATAAAAGAAACAATAAAACATAAAACTCTATTGCATTGGAATCTTTGAATTGCTCTGAATATTTGTTTCTCATTCTGAAAGCAATTAGATGAATTTCCTCCAAGTAGATCTCTTCCAATTCTGAAAGATTACATCTTGTTCTCTGAAAACTCTACTATTCTTGACAATGCAAATACTCTAAGAAACCAGTATAATTATTTCCATATAAAGAGGAACCCTTCAGTTTGTATTTTATGCCTTCAGACGCCTCAACAAGTCCATAATAGATGAATCAGTAATTCAGTATTTCTTCAGTTCCGCAGTATATAGTTGCACAATTGTGATTTTGAAGCTGGAATTTCTTCCTGCTAAAAAAAATTCCTTGTGTTCAGCCTGTCTTGAATTAGAATGTGAAAGCTGCAGTCTGTAACTTCAGTTTTGCTTCCGATCCAGTGCAAACAGCCAAGTATTGGTTCTGTTTTGCAATTTCGGTACCTGCCTGGACGGAACCTCCAAGAATCTGGGTACCCGCCAGTGCAAAACAACAAAGTCTGAATCTGAATTCAGTATTTCAGTGCAAACATCTGGTTCTTCAATTCAGTTCTGGTTGCCGTGCGCCGTTGGATCCACGTTGAAGACTGGATGGAAAGGGGCCAGGTACGGCGTGACCTGCCGTAGGAAGTCACTGGATCTCACATTACGACTGTACGAGATCGATCGGCAGAGATACATGCCTAGAGTTCCACGTGTGTCGTCGTCATACCACGCGAGATCAATCGGCCGTACGCCTGTACCCAATTCTTGCCCACATCCCACATTCATAATCGTGACCTCCTCGACCATGGCGATCTGCTCCAGCGCCAGCGCTAACACCACACTTCTCACCGACGCCAAAGGCTATGACGCCCGTAGGAAAGATATCGCCGATGGGCAGACAGCCACCGCCGCAACAGAAATCGGTTTGCGCGCCCACGGTTGCGGTATGGTCGAAAAGCAGGACCGACAACAAGGAGCACACATGCCATGATGCCAGTATGCCACGGCCATCATCATGCCTGAGCCTGCGTTCTGATGCGAGGTTGGAGGCGGCCAGAGGCATCGCTGCCCACTCTCTGCCTGCGTTTTCCGCAGGTATCGGCGCCGTCAACGGGTCACTACTCACTAGGGCAGGTGGCGTTGCGGCGAACGATCCTGGGACAGGACGGCGAGAGAACAAACTGCAAGGCTCTCGTGATCGTGCGAAAGCTTATAAAATTACGGGAACTAGCACCGTGGCCCTCGCAAATGTGAGAGCATCATCTATAGGTGATTAAAAGTATACAAAATAAATAGTTTCATTAATATCATGCTATTTTCCATTATGTGATAGTAAGTTTTTTTTTACAATTATCGCAAATATTTTACTGTACAAAATATCATGTATGTTGTGGGCAAATGATTGGCATGCCTATGTTGAAAGTTTGAAACACACATGTACTGAATCTGTAAACTGAACTATACTTCTTAAATGATTTTGGTAACTACATGATGTTATTTTTTGAATAAAACTCGTTGAATTAAGATAAAATGGATCCTTCATAGGTAGGTCACCTTAATACCGTGAATCATCTTGTTATGATGCTTCTTTCTTTCATTATTCACTCCATGACACAACATGTAACGTTTTAGAAAAATGAACCTGGTGAAACTTTGAACATAATTTCTGTCATGAATATACTGCTAAGGATAAATTATTTTCTCCTAGTAATATTAGTTAATATGTTTATACATTAATAGTAGAAGTATGAATCTAAGTTTTCCAGACTTATTCCGGTCATGGTTCTACACGCCCGATAACATGTATTTTTTGTGTTATGCAAAATGACACTTGATCAGACGTCAATTTCATAGTGCAATTGAAATAACATATTTTTCTTATGTTTATTTAATTTGTTACATGGGAAAGACACATACAATAATCCAAATATATCTACCGTACGAATCAAGTAAAATATGCCAAGAATTCATAAGAATTAAGTGCAGGCTTTTTTGATCCTCTTACTAAAAATAGGATTGACACACCATGTGGATACAAAATATGAAACATCTCAAGCGGATATGTGTGATGACTTAGCCATGTATGCATCATTAAGCCAAATTAATGTATATATGAGGTACGTTCTGTAGTGCACCGACTAAAGTTGTATCTTCATCAATTTTGAAGCTTTCACGTTTTGTTTCATACTAAGTCTAAATATTTCTTTAGTGGACGAACATTCTCACAATAGCGAGAATATGTGACTCACCTTGTGTGTATCATTTTTTGGGTACATTTTAGGGTCTGAGATGCTCTTGTTGATAGTGCGACAAATATTGTGACTTTATTAATCTTAAAATTCCACGACGTAAACTCCAAACTTCTGCATGTGTTTTGTGAGAGTGTTCACGTGGTGACATTCGAATAAATTTGTCATTTATGTGTACTCAATCATAGAAAAAATACAGATAGTGCGACTAATGTCGTGACATCATTAATTTTCAAATTCCACGACCCGCGTTTCGTGAATTTGTTGGTCTAATGGCAGCTGAAACTTTTTGTTATTTATTTGTACTCAGTCATAGAAAAAATATAATCCTCCATTCACAATAACCATATATTCTAGGTTTAGAAAAAATAAACTTTTATAAACAATATATGTACGTAATTATATCAATATTGAAAATTTAAATTCATTATTATTAAAGTGATCATAAAATCTATTTTCATATAATATGAAATTGATATTATGGATATTAATATTTATTGTTACATCTTTGGTCAAATTTTACTATATAAACTCAGAGCAGTGTAAAAAAAGTATCCATACCTATTATTGATACAATTAATATATTTTTAAATTTGTTTATATTTTAGTTGCTCTTATCCTTTGCCATCACGTGTGAGCTATAACGTGACAGCTAGATTTTTTTCCCTTGCAGCGTTAACGTTCTAGCTTAGTTTTTTCTTTTTTTTTCTTGCCACTAATCAGGTTCCAACCAAGTTAGGATCTCGTACTTCCTCCGACCCATATTACTTTTCGCTAATACGAATGTATCTACCACTAAAATGTGTCTAGATACATCTAGATTAGCGAAGAGTATTATAGGTCCGAGGGAGTGCGTGACTTTTCCTAACCGATTAAGACGACCCTTACATGTAATGCGTGCATGCGGCTGATTAGATCCGCTATGTTTCTTTTTTTTCTTTTTTTTATAGTGTATGTGCGTGGCAGGTTTTACATGTCGGATTAGATCCAGTTTTTTTTATTTCTTTGTACGTACATGTCCGTGGCAGGTTTTACATGACAATATTTGCGTAACACCGGCTATAAATCTTAGCAATTGAAATTAATCTTAATGGACCATATATTTTAAACTTATGTGAATTAATGTGGTGTCTTTATTTTAAAACTCCGTATTGTATTTTTAGTATATAACTAGCAAGGTGGCCCTCGCAAATGCGAGGGCACCATCTTTATGTTGAAGTAGTTTGTGAGATAACTTTATTGTGTTATAGATAATGTAAATATATGAAATTCTAAGTCAAAATACTTTATAGCCCACCTATATGAGTGAAAACATTACATGTGGAGAAATTACGATTATGTTTCTGAAAATACCATGTCACATATTCTATAATTTCTGTTTTGAAAGGTACGTAGTGCTATTTTTATATATTTCTATTTTGTTTCCTATTATACCATGCTCTTTAATGTAGGTGTCATAATCTTGAACCAATTCATACATGTAGCATCATGCAACAACACAATTTTATGTAACATATTGATGTTCAACAATAGACTTGGTGGCACGTATATGCAACATTTTATCCGGTCACCAATTTATTGCATGTCCCTTCATAAATAATAATTTTTAATCCCATTTCACTATAAAATTCTTCACAACTGTTTACATGCTTCCCAATACTTTAGGCCAATTATTTCATTAACTTCAAAACAAATGGAAACCATGTCTGACATATGAACTTTGTAAGTCGTGAGCAAAGATATTTTTGAAAAATGGTATAACCGAAAAAGGTTTCCCTGTCAATAGTATTGTGATAAAAAATCCTTTGAAAATCTTTTGGCTAAAAGTCCATTGAATTGTTTGCATTGATAGTGACCGTGAAGACTTGCATTAGTTAATATATTGGTATTGCTACTGTTACAATAATAGCATTGTTCTCTCTAGTGATAGACCGCCGAACCTCCACCGTAGTGTACATATCGTGTTTGACTCTCTTTTGTGGTTTACACCAAACTATGCTAGCAGGTTACTAATATACCATTGAGCTCCATTCCAAGGAAGAACTCCTATATTGTTCACATAATCTTTCTAAAACTAACTTGTAAGGTATAGGCAGCAATATGGGCCCAGATTCTATATCCTTACGCTAATGCGGAAATTTTTGATAAATAGAATTAGCTTCCACATAGAACATAGCAAATCCAACTATATATAGTTTGAAAAATGCTCAATAACTATCGATGCTAGTTCAAGCTGAGGTGTGTGAAAAAATGTAAACACTAAACATGATTGAGTTGGGTCATAGTTAGCTTAATTAATCCTTAAACTATGGCTTGCGGCTATCCATCCTCTAAATCATATAAATAAAATTATCCATATAACATATATTAGGAAACTAAGGAGAATACCAAATACGACCAGGTAATTCCCAAACAGTAATGAGAAAATACTATTGGTACCATGTAGTTGACGAATATCCCAATAAAACAAATACCCAAGAGGCTATTGAAACTATAATTAGAAACTCAATTTTTAGATCGCGTTGTGCGCCTGGGGGCCTCAGATACTATAGCAATAAGTTAAGTATAGGTAACCCATCGAAATAAAGGGTATATATATAAGGCGATGCAAAAGCGAGGGTTGTTTGACCCTTTTCGAAAAAATATAGGTAACCCGTTAGATATGCTTATTAAGTTAGCAAACCATATAAATAGTCCTTTTGTTGACACATATGCCAATAATTATCGAAGAAACTCTTCACAGCCTTCAAAACTAATTGCACCATTTGCAGATTATAACTGATTAGTATGATGGTGATACGTCTGATGGCATGTATATCTGACGATATGTTAGTTTGTGATGACCATAAGTGTGTGTGCTTAGGAAGATGACCGATCGTATTACGTGCACCTGAAGTTGCGGCAAAAGACTTGGCATTGAACATTCACGCTCAATATAATATTGATAAAATTGTTTTGTAGTTTGTCATACATCTCGTGTGCTCTACTTATGTTTTTCTCTTGATCAGATATGTATACTTAATTCATATAAATATATGTATAAATCACTCCATGATATGTAGCATAATCTTCGCTGACGCCTTCTCGATGACTACATTGAATGTTCGCGCTCAGTATCTGTTGTATGTTCGCAATCAATATTTTGAGATAAAAATATTTTATATTTCTCATACATATGTTGCTCTACTTAGTAATATATATGTTTGTATTTTATTTTTATATATACTCATCATGTATATGTATAAATCACTCTATGCTATATAGCCTAATTTTCAGGTCCTAGCGTATTTTTTTCTATTTTTTCCGTGCCCACATTTTAGGCTAGCTAGTTTTAGATAGAGACCTTACCATGCACGTCTTGTTTCAAAAAAAAAACCTTGGATCAGTTAGTTTTATTTTGAGGAAACGTGGACCGGTTTAGTAGATTTTCTCTATCTTTCTTTTTAAATGGTCCCAGATAGATGATACTATGGATGTACGAGTACAACTTGGAACGTTACTTTTATATGTGTCAGACCAGTTACGTAACTAATATTTTTTGTTAAATCTAAGCCGTAAAATTTAGATCTAACTATCACAATAATTTTGATGATGTGGATTAATGTGGTGTCTCAAAAACATAACCCCCGTATTGTACTTTTAGTATATAGTAGAGTAGATAGATAGATAGATAGATAGATTAATTGATTTCCTAGTCGTGCGGGAGTATGCGATCAGCGGCATCCCAGAAAATCAGCGAAGCTTTACTTGTAAAAATTGTGATTCTCTTGGATAGATTTGTTTTGTAATGTCATTGGAGAATGGAGACATTAATTAACCGTTAGATCTTGAAGAACCGAGGGATGAGATCGTATATTCCTGCCACACTTCGCGCACACAGTTTAGAAAAATTAATTACTCTATTACTGTTGAAAGCTTAGAAGGGCAATACTATTGTTGAACATCGTTATGGAGTTTTACTGATGCGGAGATTAGCTGCATTGGAGTTTGGGGATAATATAAAATTGTTGGGCGGGTCAGCTCTTAGTCCATAAACAATGATCGACCCCCCATCAGCTCTTCACGCAGCAACCACTAGGCAGTCACAAAAGAAAACCAAGAAAACTCGAAATTTTTTTAGAAAATCAGGGATCCACCCCAGTTCCATTTCAACGAAACGAAACCGCACAGTCAAAACGATTCAGCAGCTTAACACAGTTAAGTCTGCAATCTAGCGAGCTAGGAACTGAACAAGTTCTGCAAAAGAGTAAAACTAAGTTCAAAAGCTGAGCCGGACCAGAGCAACACCACAGCCCATCTAAAGAGAAAGACTAGCCTATTACAGCTGGATCAACCAGCGAGCACACTTTCACCCAACGATCACATGAATATCATCAGCCTCCTCCGGGTGGGACTTCAGGTAAGCTTCAGTCGCACGACCACCAAGCGGAGTAGGAGCTGAGAAGGACTTCCAGGTCGTTGTCCATCCAAAGGATGTACACGTCAAGGCGGCATCAGCACCAGCGGGGCCCTGAGTCTTGCAATCAGGAGTTGGGTGAAACGGTCCACGAGATCCCAGCTCTGGTCCTTGAAAGGAACCTTCCATTCCTTCAAGTACCTCAGGAGCTTTTGCCAAACCTGTTTCATATTTAGCCACGTACAACGGTTAAACACAATGCTATTCCTATTGTTCCAAATGGTCCAGATGACAGCAGATGAAACAATATTGAATTGCAAAAATCTCCTACTGCACAGCCATTTAGAAGCTAAAGATAGAAAATTATGTATTCTAATCTCAAAAATTTCCTGTACTTCTTGCCAAAGCAGATCAGAAATCATGCATTCAAAGAATAGATGTGAAACCGATTCAATTTCCTTACACAAACTACATTCTAGAGGTTTTGGGATACCTCTCTTCCTTAAGTTATCTCTAGTCAAAATCTTGTTCTAAGATAATAACCAAAGAAAGTTTTGAACTCTAGGAGGAATTTTTAGATTCCAGACAGCAGGAAGGTAAATGGGTTGAACACCCCTAAAATTAACAATAGCATATAAAGACTTAGAAGAATATACTCCATTTGACTCATACTTCCAGATCAGTTGATCAGGAGAATCATTGAAGTTAATTTCTTTGGCAATTTCAAGAATTTCCAACCATTGGACCATCAGATCATCATCAAAGATCCTTCTAAAAGTACACTTGAGTTGTTGACCATCCCATAACTCATTAATAGTTTGAGTTTGTTGGTTAACCAACATATACACATCCCAATAAGTGACAGCTAGAGGAGCATTTCCATGCCAAGAATCTTCCCAGAACTTAATGGATTTACCATCCCCAACTAGCCACTTATAACCAAACTTAACAACTCTGGTTGCCCACATAACCCCTTTCCAAAAGATAGAAGGGTGTGTGTCTTGGCAACAAAGAATGTTAGGGTTTTTTGTATTGTACTTAGCATCTACTACTCTTTTCCAGAGGCTACCTTCACTTTTTATATATCTTCTAATCCAAGACCCAATTAAACAAACATTAAGGTCCTGTAAATTTGGAATCCCTAAACCCCCATAATCCTTTTTCATGCAGATTGAAGGCCAATTAGCTAAATGAATCTTCTTATGACCCTCTTCATCATTCCACATGCAATTTGCTAGCTGTGTATTAATTAGTTGGAGAGCCCATTTAGGAAATCTAAAAAAGGATAAAAGATAAATAGGGATGCTAGCTAGACAGGTTTGGATCAGAATTCTTTTTGCCTCAGAGGACAAAAGTTTTCCTCTCCAGCCAGCCATTCTACCAAGTAGACTATCTATCAGAGGTTGTAAATCCTCTCTCTTAAGTTTCTCAAAATGTAAAGGTACTCCTAAATATTTCATAGGAAATTTACCAGCTACACATTGGAAAATATCTAGAAAAGGTTTCAGCTCATCTGCTGACAGGTTAATGGCCATGAGTTCACTCTTATGATAATTTATTTTCATGCCAGAAATCTGTTCAAAGCAAGTTAAAAGCCATTTCATATTAATTGCATTCCTCTCATCTCTCTCCAGGAAGATGAGTGTGTCATCTGCATATTGTAGACTAACTACTCCACCAGGCACTAAATGACTACACAATCCTCTAATAATCCCAGTAGAAGAACCTTTATTAACCATTCTAGAGAAAATATCTACCACAAAATTGAATAAAAGGGGAGCTAATGGATCTCCTTGTCTAAGACCTTTTCCAGTCAAAAAGAAATCCCCTTCTACATCATTTAGTTTGACACCTACAGACCCCCCTTGAGTCACCTGTTTGATCATCTGGATAATTTTTGGACCAAAACCTCTACTAACCAGAATCTCATAAAGGAAATCTAAATTAACCCTGTCATAAGCTTTTTCGTAATCAATCTTAAAAACTAAACCCTGATCTTTTTTACTATGCACCTCATGAATAATTTCATGTGCAGTTACAACACTCTCTAAAATGAATCTCCCTTTAATAAAGGCAGATTGTTGAAAGGAAATCAACCTATTTAGAATCCTAGCAATCCTATTAGTCAAAACCTTAGTAAAGATTTTAAAACTACAATTTAACAGACTAATAGGTCTAAATTTCTTCATTTCCCTAGCATCATTCTCTTTGGGAATGAGAGTGATCATAGCAAAGTTAAGTCTAAAAATATCTAATTCTCCTTCAGACCAATCCTCAAACAGATTGACCAGGTCATACTTAACTATGTCCCAGAAACACTGGTAGAACATAAAAGACAAGCCATCAGGACCAGGAGCCCCATCAGCATATGAACTGAAGACAGCTTCTTTTATTTCCTCCTCAGAAAATCTACTTTCTAGCATAATATTCTCATCTTCTCTGATTTTCTCGTCATCAGAGAAAAAATCAGTTTTTAACCTAATATCTGGCCTAGATTCCTTTTTAAACAACTCTTTATAATAACCTGTAGCAATTTTAAGCATTTTATCAGTTTCAGTCTCAGGTCCATCAGGACCATCTAAGACATGAATCATCTTCTTTCTTCTTCTTTGATTAGCTACAGCATGAAAATAAGCAGTATTTCTATCCCCTTCCAGAATGTCCCTATCCCTAGATCTTTGCCTAGCTTTAGTTTCCTCTATGATCCAATAAGAGTTCAGATCTCTTAGAATAAAAGACATCCTACTTCTATCCTGATCAGAAAGAACCTGAGATTCTGACAGGATATCTAGAGCATCATACTCTTCCATGAGAGATTTTTTGTGTTTCCTAATATCAGCTTCTAAATTTGCACTCCACCCTTTAGCTAGTTTCCTGAAATATCTAACCTTATCCTGCCAGCAATCAAGATTGTTCTGACCTCTTTTTCTATTAAGGGACCATGCTTTAAGCACCAAATCTTTGAAATCAGGTCTAGAGAGCCACCATTTTTCAAACTTAAAGCTACTTTTCTTTGGATGCTGACCCAAACTAGCATCCCAAATTATAGGAGTGTGATCACTCCCAAGCCTGGGTAAGGCTCTAGCATGTGCTAAAGGAAAAAGAGACTCAAAATTTGTTGTACAAAAAATTCTGTCAATCCTACTCATGATAAGATTCTCCTGATTATTACCCCAAGTAAAAGTCCTACCAGCTAAGCCAATCTCAATCAGAGCCCAAAGTTCAATCCAAGCATTGAACTTATCAGCCCATCTAAAGTCAATCGACCCATTGCTTTTATCTGATTGATTTCTAACCAAATTAAAGTCACCTCCAATCAAGGCAGGGCCATCCCAGTTAAGGAATAACTCATGGAGTTCAGAAATGAAAGCCTGCTTACCCTCATCATAAGGAGAGCCATAAACAGTAGTAATTCTAACTATATTATCACTAATTTTGTTCTTAACAACAACACTAACTGAGAAATTTTTAACTTCCCAGGCTATGATATCAAATAAATCTAGATTAACACCTACTAGGATTCCTCCAGCAGAACCAACTGCAGGGAGATGATTCCAGCCAAAATTTCTATTTCCTAAAACATTTTTAAGAAAAGAATTAGTAAAACTCTCTTTTTTTGTTTCTTGGAAACCTATGTAATCTAATTGTAGAGGAACAATATTATCATCTATGAATTTCTTCCTCCCAAGAGCAGTAATGCCCCTACCATTCCAGAACCCTATCTTCATTTAAACAACTTCCTGGGGTGCTTGCCCCGTCTTTTCCTATAGACATCTATCCAAAGATTATCTTCTACATCATCAGACTCCAAGACTGTATTATACTGCTCAGGAGTCTTAATGACTTGTTCTATACTAATACTATTGTTCATATTATTTACCTCTACCTCAGAAATTTGAACATCTATACTAGTACAAGAGTTATCTACAGAAGGAGTATCATCATCCTCTATATCAATGACAACTCCAATTTTACTAGACATATCAACAAACTCAGAATTCTGAAGAACATGAAAAGGATTGGAGTGAATTATACCTGACATTTTCATGGAAGGAAGCATTGCATTCTTCTTCTCCTTCAATTCCATTGCCTTGTCCATGATGTGCTTCGACCTATCAATCCTTGAACTCTGCCTCACAGCCTGGACTGGACCCCAGACTTTCTGCTTCTTGGACCCCCCCTGAAGGGTTTTGTCCAGATCAGTCTTCTGCTGCAACATCTGGTCAAGGCTTGGCATGATATCTTCAGGCAAAGACAACTCCACATCATCTTCTCGCATGTTATCAGAAGCCTGCATTCTTGCAAAAAACTCAGAAAACTCGAATGAGCGGCCATGGATCTCGCCTTGGGTGCCATGGGATCTCTCCTCCCCAAGGTGGCCCAACTCATGAGAGAGGAGTACAAGATGCACACTAGTATAAGGCGAGACGTCCAAGCTTTCTCCCGGGAGCTATGGAGCATGCGCGCCGCACTACATAGGGTCGCGGAGGTGCCGAGGGACCAGCTCGACGAGGAGGTCAAGCTCTAGGCCGGCGACGTCCGGGAGCTGTCCTACGACATGGAGGACGTCGTGGACTCCCTCCTTGTCCGCGTCAAGGGCACGGAGATTGATGCCGATATGGATGGCTTCCAAAAGCTCGTGAGCAAGATGAAAGGCTTGCTTAAGAAGGGGAAAGCTCGCCGGCAGATCGCCATGGCTATCAAGGACATCAAGGAGCAGGTCCATTACGTGGCCACGAGGCACGAGAGGTATAAAGCTGATGGTGTTTTTGCTAATCTAGCTGCAGCCACAAGGATCACCCCCGTTGACCCTCTCCTGGTGGCTTTGTACGAAGACAAGCAAAGGATTATTGGGATTGAAAATGCAAGCCACGAGCTAATTGAGAAGCTCTGTTTCGCTGATGCGTCTAAACCGCCCAAGATACTCTCTATCGTTGGATTTGGAGGATTGGGGAAGACAACTCTCGCCAAAGCGATCTATGATAAGGTTAGATCAGATTTTGATTGTACGGCTTTTGTGTCGATCGGTGTCTCGGAGTCCTGATATCAAGAAAGTTTTCAAAGACCTTATGTTTGAAGTTGACAAGCAAAAATACATGAGTTTGAGTGGTGCAACACTGGATGAAAAGTAGCTCATCGATCAACTCCAAGAATCGCTAGGTGCCAAAAGGTACACACATTCTAAATTCTCAACCCAATTTATGTATGACTTGTTAGAACAGATGGCATCTATTTACAAAAACTGCAGCTACATTAATTTCTACTATATATGTTCCACATGGTATAACCTAACAGAAATAGATGCCAAATCAAGTCTTGGTCAAAAAGGTGCTCAAGGTGGTAACAAAATATTTAGAATTCTATAGTGGACTTTGATGGCTTGTCGTTGTCAGTCATTTTCGTTACCGCTTGGAAAATCCAGTTAGCGGTCGATAGCCAGATATGCCGACCTGCCCCGGGAAATGGGTTTATTTGGTAAAAATTCCTTTCTGTTAAGAAAACTCATTATTTTGAATTTTAACGAGAACCCTCTGTAATTGGTCATACCGAGGAACTTGAATTCAAATTTTAGATTTCAAATTCGCATGCTAACGGTTCGGGATTTTTGGTAACCACGGTAACCGAAAATCCCGATCAACCTCGGGAAATTTGTCTTTCCGAGAACCAAAACTTTGGCTAACAACACATTGTGATGTTATTTCCTCATGTCATAAAAAAATATCATCAAAAAAGAATCCATGAGGTTCTTATACTTTTATATTTTGTAGGTACTTTATCGTTGTTGATGATATATGGGATGTAAGTGCATGGAAGACAATCAAATATGCTCTGTTGGGTAGTAATTGCAAAAGTAGAATAATCACTACTACCCGCAATTTTAGTGTCTCTAAAGAATGTTGCTCTGGTAGTGATGATATGGTTTATAACATGAAACCTCTCTGTGATGGCGACTCTCAAAGACTCTTCTATAACAGAATATTTCCAGGTGGTAAGAAGTGTCCTCCTGAATTTCATGAAGTATCAATGAGCATCTTAAAAAAATGTGTTGGGGTACCATTGGCCATTATTACTGTAGCAAGTCATCTGGCTAGTAATCAACAGATAAAACCAATTACTGAATGGTATGCTTTGCTCAACTCGATTGGTACGGGTCTCACCAAAGAAGATACTAATTTGAAGGAGATGAAGAGAATATTATCTTTTAGCTATTATGATCTCCCTTCTCATTTGAAGACTTGCTTATTATATTTAAGTACATTCCCAGAAGACAGTTTCATTGAGAGAGACCGGTTGATAAGAAAATGGATTGCTGAAGATTTTATCAAAGGTTATAACTTATTTGTGCTTGGGGTTAGTTACTTCAACGAGTTTGTGAATAGTGTTGAAGTGTATAAGTAGATTGTACTAGCCCTTTCCATCAGTTCGGACTTTTGGTTCAAGTGGCTAGTGCATGAACCTTAACATGGTATCAGAGCACTAGGTTTGGCTCCTCTCCTCGCAGCCGCCGCCGCCGCCGCTCGCCCTGGCCTTCCGCCGCCGCGTCCGGCCGCCGCCGCTGCCTCTCCCTCGCCGTCGGTGAGCTCCGGCCATCGTCGCCGCTCCTCTTCCCCGGCTGCCCCGTCCGCCGCTGCTCCCGATCAGATCGCCCAGGATCCTCGTCCTCGATCCGATCGGATCCTCGATCCTCGATCCTCGTCGCCCGGCCCGACCTACTGCCGCCCCGCCCGGTCGGCTCCCAGTCGGCTCCTGCGGCCCTGCGACCTGCTGCCGCCCCGCCTGGTCTCGCCCCTGCGCCTCGTCCCGCTCGCCCCTGCTCGCTCCCGCCCCGGCTCGCTCCAGATCGAGGCTCGCCCCAGATCAACCTCGACCTCACCAGCTCGTCCCGGTCAGACTTCACCGGATTCAGCCGCCGGTCGCCGGAAAAGGTTGCCGCCGGCGGGAATTGGCCTGTGCTGCCGGGAATCGGCCGGTGGTGCTGGGAATCAGCCGATTTCTGCAGGACATCGTCGTCCAGTTTCAGTTCGTGTAAAAAAAGAGAGAGAGAGAGAGAGAGATATGTCTACCTCATCGGGCTATGTTGCGATTCCTCGCTGCCCGGTGATCTTTGATGGCGCGAATTACCCTGATTTCGCTGCCTTTATGCGCGTCCACATGCGCGGTCTTCGTCTTTGGGGTGTGCTTTCCGGCGAGGTCCCCTGTCCGCCGCGCCCCACTGCTCCTACGGCGCCTATTCCACCGACGCCCGTTGCCCTTGCCCCCGATGCTACTCAGGAGGCCAAGGATGCAGCCAAGAGTACTGATGCTACTGCTCTGGCTGAGTATGACCGGCAGGTCCAGGAGTATTCTAACGCTCTTGCGACCTACCGGCTGGATCTGACTGACTACACTCAGTGGATAGATGAGGATGCTCGTGCTGCTGTTGTTCTTACTTCCAGTGTTCTACCTCAGTATGCTGCTGAGTTCATGGGTCTTCCTATTGTTGCTGCTCAGTGGGCCTTTCTTCGTCAGCGCTATCAGCCGTCTGGGGATGCTCTTTACCTGTCTGTGGTTCGTCAGGAGCATGCTCTTCAGCAGGGTGATTCTACTATTGATGAGTTCTATACTCAGAGTGCTGCTATCTGGCGCCAGCTCGATTCTCTTCGTACAGCTGTGTGTGCCACTTGTGCCTGCTGTCTGACTGTGCGCGCTGATCTGGAGTTTCAGCGTGTATATGAGTTCTTGTCTCGGCTCCGCAAGGAGTTCGAGCCTCGTCACGCCCAGCTACTTGCTCGTGGTCGTGTCCCGCTCTCCGAGGTGCTATCTGAGCTTCGTGCTGAGGAGACTCGTCTTCGTGGTGCTGGTCTTCTTGAGGTTCCCTCTGTACTTGCTGCTCGTGGTCCTCCTGTGCCGTCGGCTCCGTTGCGGTCTCCAGTGCCGCCGATACTCTCTACTCCTCCGGTCCAGGGCCAGAGTCAGTCTCAGCAGCCTCGCGGTCAGAACCGCAATCCTCGTCCTCCCTGCTCCTACTGTGGCAGGACTGGCCACGATTTCTCTAGCTGCTGGAGGAGGGATCCCAGTTTACGTCCGCAGTTCCACGCTCGTCAGCAGGCTGGTTCTTCAGGATCTTCTGCAGTTGCACTCTCGGAGCAGGACATTCTTCGGGGTATTCGCAGTCTGCTCGCTACTACAGGCTCTTCCTCGTCAGGCACTACTGGTCCTGTGTCTACCTCTTCTGGCACCGCGCGACCACCACCTTCTGCACAGTCAGGTATGTCCCCGTGGTATCTGGATTCTGGAGCTTCCTTTCATATGACCTCTGCGTCTTCTATTCTTTCTGCTCTTCGTTCTCTTGTTTCTCCTGTCCGTGTTATCACGGCTGATGGTACCTCTCTTCCTGTTTCCAGTCGAGGCACCCTCTCTACTTCCGCTTTCTCTGTTCCTGATGTTTCTCATGTTCCTAGCCTTAAGATGAATCTTTTCTCTGCTAGTCAGCTTACTGATTCTGGTTGTCGCGTCATTCTTGATGCTGATTCTTGTGCTGTTCAAGACCGCCGCACACAGGCCCTGGTTGGAGCTGGCCCTCGCAGCCGTGAGTCTCCAGGGCTCTGGGAGTTGGACTGGCATCGTGTTCCATCTGCTGCCTCTTCATCGGCCAGTTCTCCTGCGGTCGCTGCTTCCGTCACTGGCTCTTTCCAGCAGTGGCATCATCGGCTGGGTCACCTTTGTGGCTCCCGTTTATCGTCTTTAGTCCATCGTGGTCTTCTGGGGTCTGTCTCAGGAGACGTGTCTTTGAACTGTCAGGGTTGTCGGTTAGGCAAGCAGATTCAGCTTCCCTATCCTACCAGTGTGTCTGTATCTCAGCGACCTTTTGATTTAGTTCATTCTGATGTTTGGGGTCCGGCTCCTTTTGGTTCAAAAGGGGGTCATCGCTACTATATTTTATTCATTGATGACTTCTCACGGTACACCTGGTTGTTTTTTATGCGCTCTCGCAGTGAGGTGTTTTCCATTTATCAGCGCTTTGCGGCCATGGTCCGCACTCAGTATTCCTCGCCCATTCATGTGTTCCGTGCTGATTCTGCTGGTGAGTATATCTCTCAGCACCTGCGTGGTGTTCTTGCTGAGCAGGGCACCCTTGCTCAGTTTTCTTGTCCCGGTGCGCATGCTCAAAATGGTGTCACCAAGCGTAAGCATCGTCATATTCTTGAGACCACCCGTGCTATGATGATTGCTTCTTCTCTTCCGCCGCATTTCTGGGCTGAGCCCTCAGGGAATACAACTTGTCTATTCCTAACAACATATAAGTACATTAGATTTCTCAGTCGCACAACACTCGCTGGAAGTTCTTCTACATCCTCATGTACCCCTTCCAAGTCCAATGTCTGTAAAAACAATAGCTTTCCTAATTCCATTGGGATCTTACTAATATTTGTATCCCTTAGTCCTAGGTATCTCAGGTGCAATAAATCACCAACAGAACTAATATTATGACCATTTTCCTCAAGATTACAACCTTCCAGATCCAACACGCGTAAAAATTTAAATCTCGAAAGAGAAAGCATCTGATTAACCGCAGGACTAAAAAGAGTGAAGGATCTCACTTGTGATATGCTACTGGTAGCTAGCCAATTGTTTATGATCTGTGCTTTTTGGAAAGACAACCTGCGGACCTTTCTTTCCAAAGGCATGTCTACCTTGATATTATCGATCAAAGTGACAAAGTTTTCTTCACTGGCCAGGTCACATATTAAATCAAGCATCATATCATGCACACGACAACTCTCTGGCTCACCTTCAAGACTAAACTTTACCGGATGTATCATGCTTCTATTTGTTAAGGTTCATGCACTAGCCACTTGAACCAAAAGTCCGAACTGATGGAAAGGGCTAGTACAATCTACTTATACACTTCAACACCCCCTCTCACGTGTGACGGGAGACGGGAAGACAAGTCAACACGTGTAGAGAGGCAAAGAGGCAGCGGGAGGCCGGGCGCGGCAGGAGGCTGCGAAGAATTTAGAATAAATTGTGAAAGCCAGGATTTGAACTCGACACCTGGGGCTCTGATACCATGTTAGGAATAGACAAGTTGTATTCCCTGAGGGCCAAAGGCCACAACATATAGTTACAAGTACAGGTGTGAATATGCAGGAAACCCCCTAACAGGTGGGGAAAATACACATATACAAATATACATCTAACATATGTTAGTCCGGGTACAGATCTGCCAGTAGGATATAAGAATCTGACATCCCTTGAAGAGCTAAGCCATGCACATTTAACACAAGATGGTGATCCGGAAGAGTTGCGCTACTTGACCCAGCTGAGGGTGTTGGAATTTTATTTGCCTCTAGGGTATCCTCCAGAGAAACTTGTTATTTTGTTAGAGTCCATAGGTAAACTGGACAAACTACAGAGACTTCATATTGGATCTGTTGGTGAGAGCATTGGTGACATTGGTGATTGGGTGCCCTCTTCACTACAACTCCGTATTCTTAAGTTGGAGGGATGGTACCAGACGTTTATGTCAAGGATTAGTTCGTCATCACTTCCCCTTCTCTCAGTTCTTGTGATAAATGTCCATCGAGTGCTACTTGAGGACATTCAAGTTCTTGGGACTTTGCCAGCTCTTTGTCATCTCGAACTGGAGTCAGACGTGGACACCACCACAGAAGACGAACGTGCAGCAAATAGGTTGTTCATGCTTAGCCCTGATGCATTCCCGCGTCTGCTAATGTGCTCATTCCAGAATGTTTTGTTTGCTCCATATATGTTCCCACTAGGAGCTATGCCCATGGTCCAATCAC
Source organism: Dactylis glomerata (assembly GCA_007115705.1). NCBI lineage: Eukaryota > Viridiplantae > Streptophyta > Magnoliopsida > Poales > Poaceae > Dactylis > Dactylis glomerata. The sequence continues at coordinate 299,044 of QXEO01001056.1, read as the reverse complement.
TGTGTTTCGGTCTCCTGGTATCAGATGTTCTCAATGGTAGTGACTGGGACTTGTGCATAAGGAACCTTCCTGGGCTACGTTTTGTCCTTGTTAAGCTTTAGCCCCCCAAACTCAAACACAACAACGGCCAAGATTTCTGCTTACCCCTTCATAAGTAAGGACATGATGGTCTTTAACAAATTATTAAATCATCATTAAAAATAATTAAGTTGTATCTAGCCCGTATAAACCTGTCAATTATATGTACGGATACGTATCAGCGATTATAACGGGAGTAGCCGGAGGTGATCGCTGGCACATCTCCTTCCCGTCGACGAGAGTTGACTGATACTCACCGGTTGGAGGGAGAAAGTCTTGCAACACATACATAGCTGCCAGGTGCTGTCCATGGAAGGCCACTCCATTGGTGTACTGGAACGGGTGGCCTTGTCGCGACGGCGCGACCTCCAGGATTCCGTCTCCCTTATCAGGTCCATGCCTCGATGGCTCCTCTGGCCCAAACCACTGATGGCTGCTCCATACTGCAGAGCAGCTACTATACATGGGCGGGAGGATGGAATCAATATAAGCTCGTTCCAGTTTTTGCGTAGGTTGAAGCGCCATTGTTGGTCTCAGAATTCAGATTTTTAATTGGCACGAAGAAGAAATAGATTGAGAGGAGATCTTGCGTAGGAAAAATGAATAACAGAGTGGCTGGAGATAGGCACCGTTGCACTCCCCCGATCCGGCTTCCGCTGATCATCCGTCGAGTTGCTCACTGCCGGTGCCAATCCCCCTCGAGAAGAAAGGCTAGAATACTGTATACGAATACGCGAATATACGGGGCTTAGATATCGGGCCAAACTAATTAAACTGTTTAATTTACTAATTAGGCACAAAAGACCATCTTAACCTTATAAGTTTTGGAGAGGGGGTGTACCGAAGCATGGGCCTAAGCTTTATGGTGAGGAAGAAAGCAGCACGCGGTATTCTGACGCGGCGGCTGTTGTGGAGAGAGGGGCGGTCGACCATCCCAACCGTCCTGAAGCATGTATCTGTTAGAGGCCCACGCATGAAGGGGGACAACATCCGCCCTGGTAAACGTATTCCCATTTCTGTTGCAGCTGATGCTGCCTTTAATTAGTTGAGTTTTCTTGTTTTTTGTCGGGCTTCTCTTATTTCCATTCTTTTCTTCGTTTTGTAAGTTGCAGATACAAGATCTAGGACGGCCCTTAAAAAGAATCCAGCATGCAGGTAGCGTGGTTTCTTCGATTAGTTCATGACCGTCTATGATCTTAATTTTGCAACCCCACCAGGAATGATTGATCTATGTTACATAGTACGAACTGATTTTGATTCTCGTTTATCTCTGACAACGCAGCTATGTAATACGGGGCGATCAATTTGGTAACCATCGGCTCCATCTTCACTGCTGCTTCCAACTTCCGGGTACTTCCGCTGCGCTGTTATACATGCGCCCTGGCGTGCTAATTCGTGTTCCTTCGACGTCAGGATGAAATTCCATGCTCCTCTTGGGCGGCACTCTTCACTGTTGCTTCCATCAGTTCAAGAACCATTAAACTCCTTGTGTGCGTCCTCCATATTGCTAGCTATCTAGATGGACTGAACGAAGCTTCAGTGTACTGCTACGAGCTGCTTGAGCACTGTCCAGCTCATGTTCTGCCCCCCTGAATTTTTACTGTCTTTCAGTGGAGTAGCTTCAGTTAATTCTGTTGTAATTCTGGCTTTTAGGACAGTCCTTAGAATTACTCAGCGTCCTTCATATCATGCAGCTTACTTGAAATCATTCAAATGAACCCGGCTTTCATTTGGGTGTTTAATTCGCACTTCTACCTCGCTAGTGCTGCCTCTTGTTTTCGTCATACGTAATGTGCAACTCCCTCCGATCGGAAATAAGTGTCGGTGTGGAAGTACTTGGTTTGTCTGTTTGCTTGTTAATTCAGTCTTCTCTCTTGCGTAGTACTGAAACCACTTGAGCTGTTCTCTCAGGGACAGCGTTATATGGCCTAAGTCCAGTGTGCTGTACCTAGATTTGTGTTAACTAAGATCTAAAGTGGCACTTGGGGAATGCATATGGCCTTTCATGCTTCTTGTTGTGATATACTGGACCGTTTTGGTTGCTGACGCACTTCATGGTGGCAAGTCGATTTCGGACCTCTGTGTGGCCGTGTAACGTCGAGACGTTGGCAGGCTGAGTTCTTGGAGCTCTGGACGAGTGTTCAGACCGTTGCTCTAGGCCGGGCGCCGACGACGCTTTCATTTGTCGCCTCTTCGCCTCTGGCGTGTAGTCGTCCAAGTCTTCTGTGGACAGAGGAACGCAAACGGTCTCTGCTTTTATATGACTAGCAAATTTGCCTGTGCGTTGCGACAGACCGATTTTTTAATATTTTTTAAAAATATTCATAAAATAAATAGCCAAACATTTAATTGCAGATGTTTCGATACTATTCTATTTGATCTATAATGAAAATTTAGTTGCCAAACATAACACACCCATTTGTCGATAATCATTTAATCTAGACATCAATTATTAGTACATAAACTTCCTAAACTTAGAACTACAAATTTATTGGCAAGGTATGCAGATCCAGATTCTTGAGTGCTGACCAGATAACCACAAAATGATGGTATGCTAAATTCTCATATTGTGCCCCGGCTCTAGAATACAAAACTGAAAAGCAATATAAACTATGAATATTTCTGAAGGGGCTGCTACAGTAAAAAAGGCAATATATACTTTTTTTGGGGAATGACTCTGAAACTAATCATACGTAGAAGTTAAATCCTCCCGGAAGCAAACATATTCATGTAAGAGGATGCGTTTCTACATATTATTAGTTCAGTGTTCTTCAGTAATCTAAACAGTACCTTGTGTGGAGCACAGAGCACAAAGCAGGTCGGAGATGGTCGGAATTCCGGTGAAGTCCGCTGAACGGCGTGTTTGGTCACGGTGAGATACTGATACTAAAATCAGCACTGCAGACTGGATTGGGGTTTCCTCCTTGTTGTTGATTGCTTTTTTTTAGATAAAGAGTATTTATTAATATCGCGAAGATACCAATACACCCAGCCTGCAACAACATCATGTCAAAATGGCATAAAGGATGCACACAGCCAAAAAAAAGGGAAAAGAAATACAGAAAAAGAAAAGTCCTGCTACAGAGATCGAAAACTTGAAACAGCAACACTGACACCACCAAGATAACACCAGAAGATCAGCTTCTCCATAAGCGACGCCTCCAAGAAGGAAACAGTGCACAAACACTGTCGTCGCCCGATCATAGATCTTAGGTATTCACCCTGAAGAAAGTCCTCACTCTCAAAACAATGCCTTCAACAAGAACATTGCCAGGCACAACCAATTAATGCCAGACCTTAGATTTTCACCTTGAAAGATAGAACTCTGAACTTCTCCTGTGCAGTCGCCCCCACAAACAAGTCGCTATTTGAAGTCACGAAGCTCCAAGCCAATTCCACCTCACCATCAAGTTCCGACCACCATTGCTCTTCCACCGATCTCGGCTTTCATGACCTTCTCCGCCAGCTCCATGGAAAGAAAACGAGCTCCATGAAATTAACAGCCAGCAGAGCTTCGAAGCGCTCCCTCTAAAACCAAACGGTCAGATAGAAAACATGGGTGCGCACGAGCGAAAACACCCAATCCAGTAGTCTCCAGGCATTGATTGCTAGGAGTATCGTAGCCAGGAACCTGTATATTTATAATAGACGCTAACTGATGGTGAAGGTGTATTCGAGTAGGACACTGTTTTTGGTGAGTGAATCGGTTTGTCTCTGACCGGACTGTTTTCAGCTATTTTTCCTGGTGAGTGAATCGGTTTGTTTATGACCGGACTGTTTTAGGCTGGGCCTTTACGTTTCTGTGTGGGCTTCGTTTCTGTGTGGGCTTATCTATCGGTTTGTTTACGCTGTTTTATTTAGGGACGCTGTTACGATGGCGACGTATGTACCGAAAATGCTAGACTTACGGGCAAAATCTGTTACGGACTGGCTTACGGGCTGACATGGCAACGGATCGTGAAACTGGATGAGAAAAACGCGGACCAACTGTTGCGCCTCTCCAATCATGATGATTCAAGTTGCGTCTGTAAGTCCGATCCGTAAATAATTTTTGTAGGTGTAGCATTACTCACGTATGTACCAATGTACGGTCGCTTTGCCGTTTTATTAGTAGAGATTCTGCTGGTATGATTCGGTGCTCTAGGAATACTTGATCCGTTACCTCCTGGGCCTGAAACAAACCAACTTCATACTCGGACAGAAGAACCACGTGAGGCAGCCCATGTTTAGCTGCTCTCATGCAAAACAATGCAAAACCTCGCTTGGTACAAGGATTCATGAATCGCGCATGAAAGCATGAGAAAAGGGCCAATAGTTTGACGAGCTATACTCATGACTGCGTACCAACGGTGGCAGTGCATACCTATATATATGAACATGACTGCAGGGCTTGCGGACGCACTGATAGTTGGATCTCATATTGACAGCTGAGGTTATGTTGAAATGTTTTTGGATATGTCTTGAAATGATTTGTCGTCATGAGATACTGGGGTAAGCCAAATAAAGATGATGCTTCTCTATGAGTGGTGAAGCGGCTCTACTACCGTATACGCCGGTCACTGGTTTGACGTTTGATGTCGTAAACGTTTGAGAGATTTATGTTGTGACCCGAGGGACCGAAGACACCAAGCATAGGGAAGGGAGATGCCATGGATCCGCAAATTCATGTATTAGGAATTTAGGATGCACCCAAGCAAAACAAGTCAATTTTATTGGCCATTTTAGTGCCATAAAGTACATATTCTTTAGCTGATTGTTAACGTAACAGTCTTGTATACGTCATGTATAGTTACGTATCTAGGGTTTACTAACCGTAGCTAATTCGGTTTAGATCTTTCTTGCTTTGCAAGGTTTATCTTTCTTGCTTTGCAAGACTTGTACCCTATTTATATGCAATGAGATTGCCCCCATCGTGTGTGGCGTTTCCGCAAACATTAGCTGTTTACTTGGTATCAGATACGATCTACACGATCCTGCCCTCTCTCCACCGATCCGATCTCCACCCCTCCCCGATCCGATCTCCCACCACCCCACGCCATGTCCACCAGCCCCAACACCGGCCTCGGCACCCTCGGCGCCCTCACCTCCGACACCGCGCCTGCCGTTGAAACCAGCACCGCCTGCGCCCTCATCACCAGCCCCATGCCCGCCTCCTCACCGGCCGTGAACGTGGCCAGCGTCCGGACTCATGTCCCCGTGACGCTCAACCTCGCCGCCTCCAACTTCACCAAGTGGCGCATGTTGATCCGTGTCCTCCTCGGCAAGTACGACCTCCTCGCCCATGTCAACACCGTCACCGCCCCCGCTGACCGCACCGCGGACTGGACCCGCGAAGACTACATCGTCCGGTCATGGCTCTACGGCTCTATCTCCGACGAGATCCTCGACATCATCATGGCCGAGGACCAGACCGTGCAGGAGGCATGGCAACTCATCACAAACCTCTTCCTCGACAACCAGATGACACGCGCCGTGTACCTCGAGGCGGAATTCCGTGGCATCGTGCAAGGCGACCTCTCCATCACCGCCTACTGCCACCGTCTCAAGTCCCTCGCCGACTCCCTCCGCGACGTCGGCACGCCGGTCTCCGACCAAGTCCTCGTCCTCAACTGCCTCCGCGGCCTCAACCCGCGCTTCGCCGACATCACCACCATCGTCACCATGCAGAGCCCGCTGCCCACCTTCGCCCAGACGCGGTCGCTCCTCACTCTGCGCGAGACTCAGCTCGCCAACGCCGCGCATGTCGGCAACCAGACCGCTCTGTATGGCGCCGGCTCCTCCTCTGGTGGCTACACCCAGGACCATGGCGACGGGAACAACTCCGGCGGCCGCAACCGCGGCAACTACTACGGCAAGAAGAAGAAGACCGGCGGGAACCCTGGCGGCTCCTCCGGCGGGAACCAGAACGCCCGCGCCCCCGATCGCGCCAGCGACGCGCCTCGCGGCGCCTCCCATGTTGGGCCCTGGGTGTGCTTCAACCCCTACACGGGCCAGGCCCAGCAGATGAACGGGCCACCACCGCAGGCTCCCTCCTACCCGCGGCCCAACAACAGCGCCGACCTCCTTGGCCCACGGCCTGTTCTGCAGCCGAACGCCCAGGCGTTCACTTCCCTGGCGCCGCTCCATGGCCAGGCCTTCGGCACCAACCCGCCTCCCATCCCTGGCTATTACAACGCACCTCCACCGCCTGCCCCGTCTACCACGTCAGGGGCACCAGCCTGGGACTGCTCCGCCCTCGTGGCGGCCCTGAACTCTGCTGCCTCACCGTCGACTGTCGGTGAGTGGGTCATGGACTCCGGAGCCACTGCGCACATGGCATCGGACCCCGGTATGCTTCATTCTCTTGCACCCTGCCCCTCTTCCTCCCTTGTCACCGTCGGCAATGGCTCCACCTTGCCCATCTCACACACCGGCAACACTACTATTTCTGCTTCCGCACGCCAACTCTTTCTAAATAATGTCTTGCTTGTTCCCTCCCTTGTTAAAAATCTTCTCTCGATTCGTCGCTTTACTACTGATAATGTTTGCTCTATCGAGTTTGACCCCCTTGGTTTTTCTGTCAAGGATATGCGCACCAAGGCCGTGATCATTCGCTGCAATAGCCGTGGCGACCTCTACACCATCCCCGCCACCACCGCCACTCAAGTCGCCCATGGACTCCTCGCCACCTCCACCGAGCTATGGCACCGTCGTTTAGGTCATCCGGGTCGCGACGCCATGTCGCATTTATCTAAAGCGTCTTTCATTAGTTGTAATAAAGCAGCCTCGCATGTTTGCCATGCATGCCAACTTGGCAAACACGTGCGCTTGCCCTTCACTAGGTCTACCTCGTCAAGTGTCGAACCTTTTCAGTTAATACATTGTGATCTTTGGACCTCTCCAGTTTTGAGCAATTCTGGTTTTAAATATTACCTTATCATTGTGGATGATTTCTCTCATTTTATGTGGACGTATCCTCTTCGTAGGAAATCGGACACCGCTGATGTGTTGCTTGCGTTTGTTGCTTATGCTCGCACACAATATTCACGACCCCTTGTTGCCATGCAAGCCGACAATGGGACTGAATTCATCAACTCCACCGTCACCTCCCACTTCACAGCGCATGGTATTCGCCTGCGTCTGTCCTGTCCCTACACCTCCGCTCAAAACGGCAAGGCCGAGCGAGCCATCCGCACCATAAACGATGTCACTCGCACCCTTCTCTTCCAGTCTTCCATGCCACCACCCTACTGGGCCGAAGCCGTCGCTACGGCAACACATCTTGTCAACCTATGACCATCCCAACCCATTGGTTTCGCCATCCCCTATATGCGACTCCACAACACCGCACCCGACTACAGCACTCTCCGCGTCTACGGATGCCTCTGCTACCCAAACCAGTCCGCGACAGCCCAACACAAACTATCTCCCCGGTCTGTCGCCTGTGTCTTCCTCGGCTATCCTAGCAACCACAAAGGCTATCGCTGCCTAGACCCTCTCACTCGTCGGGTCATCATCTCTCGACACGTCACCTTCGACGAAACCACTTTTCCTTTTGCCTCTTCTCCCAACCAATCCCCCAACACCGTTGATACGCTCGATTTTCTCCTCGACTTGGCCGCTACCGATTCAGTGCCTGTCGTTGCCTCCTCTCCCGCTACGCATGGCTCTCCTGCGTTGCATGGCTCTCGCGCGTCTCGACCCCCGAGTTCGGCGCCCAGCAGCCCACCATCTCCAGGCCCATCTTCTTTCAGCCCATCATCTCCTGGATCGCCTCCTGGTTCGCCCGCTCCTTCGGCTGCGACCACATCACCTGGGTCACCTGACAGCACCACACCTCCTCTCGCTGTTCATCGGCCTCCATCTCCCTCTAACACGCACACTATGCTTACCCGTGCCAAGCACGGTGTTTTCCAGCCTATTCAACGTCTCAACCTTAACGCCACGCATTGCACTCCCTCTCCGATTCCCAAAACATACCGGGGCGCCATGCTTGACTCCCACTGGCGTCAGGCCATGCACGATGAGTTTCATGCTCTCGTTACTAATGGGACTTGGTCACTTGTACCTCGCCCCGCGGGTGCTAATGTTGTTTCAGGGAAATGGATCTTCAAGCATAAGTTCCACTCGGATGGCACTCTTGCTCGTTACAAGGCACGGTGGGTGGTTCGTGGCTTCTCTCAGCAGCCCAGGATTGACTTTGACGAGACCTTCAGCCATGTCGTCAAACCCGCCACGATTCGCGTCGTCCTCAGCATTGCTCTCTCCCGCTCTTGGCCGATACATCAGTTAGACGTCAAGAATGCCTTCCTCCATGGCACTCTCGACGAGGAGGTCTACTGTCAACAACCACCTGGTTTTGTTGACGCTCGCTGTCCTGACTACGTCTGCCGTCTTCACAAGTCCCTCTATGGCCTTAAGCAGGCACCCCGAGCTTGGTACTAGCGGTTCGCTCTCTATGCTCATCAGCTGGGCTTTGTTGCCTCCATGTCAGATGTCTCTCTATTCATCTATCAGCATGGTCAGGACACTGCATATCTCCTCCTGTATGTGGATGACATTGTTGTTACTGCCTCGACAGCTCAGCTTCTTCAGCACTTCACTCAGCGCCTTCACTCTGAGTTTGCCATGACTGATCTGGGTGCCTTGTCTTACTTCCTTGGGATCTCTGTCACTCGATCCTCAACAGGGATGGTGCTCTCTCAGCGTCAGTATGCTCTGGACCTTCTTCAGCGCGCTGGTATGGTAGACTGCAATCCGTGTGCTACACCCATTGATGTGAAATGCAAGTTGTCGGCCAACGATGGACCTCTTCTCACCGATCCTACAGAGTATCGGAGTTATGCAGGTGCACTTCAGTATCTCACGCATACGCGTCCAGATATCGCACACGCAGTCCAGCAGGTGTGCCTGTATATGCACGCACCTCGGGAGCCTCATCTTAACTTGGTGAAGCGCATTCTCCGCTACATCAAGGGCACTCTCGACTTCAGCATGCGCCTCTCCTGTTCACCGACTACATCTCTCACTGCTTACTCCGACGCTGATTGGGCTGGTTGCCCCGACACCCGCCGCTCCACGTCTGGTTATTGTGTGTATCTCGGTGATAACCTCGTTTCCTGGTCTTCTAAGCGACAGACTACGGTTTCTCGCTCTAGTGCTGAGGCAGAGTATCGTGCCGTGGCTCATGCAGTGGTTGAATGCTATTGGCTTCGTCAGATTCTTGGCGAGCTTCACCACCCTCTGAAGACTGCTACTGTCGTTTTTTGCGACAATGTCAGTACTGTCTACATGGCCTCCAATCCTGTTCAGCATCGACGGACCAAGCATATCGAGATTGACATACATTTTGTTCGAGAAAAGGTCTCTCTTGGTCAGGTCCGGGTACTTCATGTGCCATCTGCTCATCAGTACGCTGACATCATGACAAAAGGCTTGTCTTCGCAGCTCTTCTCCGACTTCCGGTCCAGTTTATGTGTCTTCTCCGCCGACGCACAAACTGAGGGGGGATGTTAACGTAACAGTCTTGTATACGTCATGTATAGTTACGTATCTAGGGTTTACTAACCGTAGCTAATTCGGTTTAGATCTTTCTTGCTTTGCAAGGTTTATCTTTCTTGCTTTGCAAGACTTGTACCCTATTTATATGCAATGAGATCGCCCCCATCGTGTGTGGCGTTTCCGCAAACATTAGTTGTTTACTCTGATTAGCGTTAACAATTATCAAGAGAAACTAAATGATCATTTGTTTCCAGAGAAATTTTGTCCTTTAGCTTTACATATAGACGGTGCATGTTGTCCATGCTCTGGTTTTCAAAGGGCTCCATAACTGAAACACAATCCCAGACGAAACAGCCTCCGCCTCCGGGTCGCCTCCTCGCGACTCCGAGGTGCCCCAGCCGCCACCCACCCAGGTCCACCTCAGGCCAGATCCTCTCGCCGCCGCCGTCGCTGGCAACCCCGACGGCAGCGGCCGGCCGTCCCTCTACGTCCAGCCCCATCTCACCTCGATCGCCCCCATCGCCATCTCAGATCGCATCATACTTCAGGTCAATGTAGCACCTTGGCTCCTCCTGGCTACGGGAATCTGCAGTGGGCTTGAGCAGCCATGCATCTGGGCGTTGGGTGGGTCGGCATGGTTGTGACGATGGTGGTCCGTGGTGGTTGTGTGGACGGCCGGTTGAATAAAGATGGTTGACCTTTCTGTTCATCGAGTTCCAAATCGTCGATCTGCTTCATGTCGGCCTCCCCAATCTGGACGCCGACGCGGAGATCCCCGATGATTGGTGCACGACGCCACTGGATATATGTTACAAAAGCGATAGACAATAACAAAGAACGAAAAGGAAATCACAGCATGGAAACACAATATTTTAACGTGGAAAACCCTCTCCAACAAAGAGAGGTAAAAACCACGGGCGCCAGCCAGCAAAAATTTACTATATCATGAGTGTTTACAAACGACGTGGGTTATCTTATGATGTGATAAACCCTAGCCGGCGGCTTACAAGGAGTGGACCATCTTCAGACTCCGCTCCACTCGGCCCAAGCCTTCGGCGACAGGCCTCGCTCCGCTCGTCAGAAGTTGGCCTTTACTTTGTACAATTTTGATCAACATATAATAAACTCCACCTTGAGAAAAATTCCTTGTAGCATGAACTTCAACAATCTCTTGAACAAAACAAAGAAACACTTTCGGCGCCAAACAGCCGCTAGGGCTAAACAGTTATACCAACTAAGCTTGAACAAAGCTCAAACTTAGTAACAGGAACTGGCTTTGTCATCATATCAGCAGGATTATCATGAGTACTAATATTGCATACCATGAGTTTACCTTAAGCGACCTCATCTCTCACATAATGGTATTTGACATCAATGTGCTTGGTCCTCTCATAGAACATTTGATCTTTAGTAAGGTATATAGCACTTTGACTGTCACAAAACAGGTTAACGCAAGAATCATCACTACAAAGCTCAGCATACAAACCTTTCAACCAAGCACACTCTTTACATCCTTCAGCAATAGCCATGTATTCAGCCTCAGTAGTACATTAAGCAACAACTGGTTGCAAAGTTTCCCTCCAACTCACAACACAATCACCAACAGTAAACACACAACTTGTAAGGAACCTTCTCCTATCCAAATCACCAGCATAATCTGAATCCACGTAGCCAACAAGTCTCTTTCCAGTTCTACCAAACTTCAAACAAACTTTGGAAGTGCCACGAAGATACCTGAAAATCCACTGAACAGCCTTCCAATGTTCTTTACACGGGTCAGCCATTTATCGACTCACTAAACTTATAGCATATGACAAATCACACTAGTGGAAAAATGCCTATTAGTGGCGCACCAATAAGATCTATGCGTGGCGCATATGCTATGCGCCACCGTTGCCACGCCATTAGTAAAGACATATCCGTGGCGCATTTCAATATGCGCCACACATAGTTTGCCCTTCAGTGGCGCATATCCTATATGCGTCATAAACATACTATGCCTGGCTCATATGGCTATATGCGCCACTGATGCCATATGCGCCACTAGATATAAGAAATATGCGCCACTGACATTTCGTACAAGTCCAAAAAAACAGATATTTTCTAGTATTTATACACAGCAATACACAACAATAAATATATAGGTATACAGTATAACTACAGAATACACAGCAATACAAAACAATATATCATCATCATCACAAACAATTAGAACCATTATAGTGACAAAGTTCCCGAATATTAGAAGTGTTGGAGCATACAACAAGTCCATGCATCTCACACATTACACACACTACACATTACAACAAGTTGATCATCATCTTTAGCCAAGTCCTAAACTACCAAAGGACCGAGTAGACTACACCCGCAATGGTGAGCAAGACCAGGAGCACGATCATCAAGGTCTTCATCCGGTTCCTGTTTCTCCGCTCTCCTAGGAGGTGGATCCTCCACCTAGCTTCCGCCAGCTCTCTCGTCGGGTACCCTTTGTAGCAGTTGCCGCTGAACTTGTTCACTTACTTCTGCCAATCCTCCCACTCATCGTAGACTCCTGGTATCCACCCTTTGTACACCACGTAGCATCTCGACATCTCTGTAGACAAAGCCATATATATAGTATTCGAGCTAAGAAAAGAGTTATATATGTTGACAAAGCCATATATCATATGCAACCAAAAGAATTAAAGGATTCACATGCATGTCGACAAAAGGAAAGTATTCGAGCTAAGAAAAGAGTTATATATAAGTATCCTGCATACAAAAGTAAATAAGTCCAACAACGACGCTTTCGACTAAGACAAGTTATAAGTTTACATCTCACACACAGACACACACCGGAATGAGTTGCAGACGGTAAAGTTTATGACTCAAGCACACACGATTGACATACACGCGAAAACGGCTAGGAAGAATCATGAAGACTTTGGTTGACATGGCTCCGGGAACGGTTTGTAGCAATCTTTCGTTGTCCATGCCCTAGTGTCACGCTGTTTCGGGAGCCGGTCTTCGATCTCGTGCTTAGTCAACGGTTTGGCGCAGGACAAGGTCCCCCCCTTGTGATGACATCTTCTTGCAAGATAGTCGCAATATGATTTTGGCTACGGAAGAAGTCGTCCCTAAGTTCAGCGTCCTCGATCCTTGCATGCTCTTCGGCCCATCCTCGGACACTAGATGGCGTCGTAAGCCTGTGTTCGTTCTGGACGATCGCCCGCATGTGATGGAGGGCGTAGAAGGCCTCCTTGACACTGTTAGGCAGCTGCTTGACGCAGGGGAACTTGGTTACTGATGCGGCACGGTGTTGATGTAAATCACCATCCAGTTGGGAACCCCAAGAGGAAGGTATGATGAGCACAGCAGCAAGTTTTTCCCTCAGTAAGAAACCAAGGTTTGTCAAATCCAGAAAAAAGCCAAACTCCAGAAGGTGATGCTTGCTAGCTTCGCGACAGCTCCGGACAATTTATAAGGCGCCTCGTCCAGTGCTTTGCTTTGCCAGCTGCAACGCGGAACCTGCACACAACACAACCAAATAATTTGCTCCCAACTTACGATGAGGTTGTCAATCTCACCGGTTTGCTGTAAACAAAGGAATGAGCATATCGAATGGAAAGCAATAGTAATATGCGAGAAAGTAAACAGTGCGAGTAAAGTAAATAGGTGATAGCAATATAAAGGAAATTGGACCGGGGTCCACAGTTCACTAGTGGTGTCTCTCCATAAGATAAATAACGACATGCTGGGTAAACAAATTACAGTTGGGCAATTGATAGAATAAAGATAATGTGCATATGTCGAGAGGATCACTATGAGATTTACTCTAGGCATTACAACAAGATACATAGACCGCCATCCAACTGCATCTATGACTAATAATCCACTCGCGGGGAATCAATCCGAGGACCCCTTGAGTATTAAGTTGCGAACAACAGATAACTGCATTAAGCAAAGTGTGTAATGTAAACAAAGCATATGCCCTTGGACATAAGAATGTTGTTTTCTCCCTAGTGGCAATAGCACATCTACAACCTTAGAGGTTTCTGTCACTCCCCCAGATTAAATAGAGGCATGAACCCAACTATCGAGCATAAATACCCCCTCTTGGAGTCAGTAGTATCTACTCGGCCAAGATAGCTACTAACAACAGAGAGCATGCAAGATCATAAACAACATAGAGATAACATAAGATAATATTCAGCACATCAACTCAATCATAACACCAATATTCATCGGATCCCAACAAACACAACATGTAGAATTACATAAAGGTAATCTTGATCATGTAAAGCAGCTCATGAGATCTAAACATGAAGCACATGGTGGAGAAGACAACCAACTAGCTACTGCTATGGACACATAGTCCAAGGTAGACTACTCACTCATCGCGCTGGAGGCAAGCATGGCGATGAAGAAGACCTCCGGTGGCGATTCCCCTCTCCGGCAGGGTGCCGAGAAGAGCTTCTGGACGCTCCCGATCTCGGGTCGACGATGGCGGCGGATCGTGATGTGTTTATGGAAATGTGATCGGGTCCTTAGGTTTTTCCCATCGGGAGGTCTTTATAGGCGAAGGGGCAGCGTCAGAAATGGACCAAGGGACTCTCACCCATAGGGGGCGTGGCCCAGGGGCAGGCTGCGCCGCCCTGTGGTGAGGCTGGCCCCTGGCTTGGCTCCGTCTCCTCTTCGATGTTCTGGAAGCTTTGTTTAATATCTGGACGTTCGGCTTTTGTTTCGTCCAATTCCGAGAATATTTCCTGTGTAACTTTTTTGAAACACAAAAACAGCAGAAAACAGGGAATTGGCACTGTGGCATCCGATTAATAGGTTAGTTTCAGAAAATGCATAAAAATGCCACGAAGTGTAATGAAGCACTAAGCAAATGGTGTAAAAACAAGCATGAAGCATCAAAAATTATAGATACGTTTGAGACGTATCAGTTACGTGCTTGAACATGTGTCTGCCGTCCTTGACATTTTCCGCACCCGCCCTAAAGTCGCCTCCCTTCTTGGCGTATCCCTCGAGAGCATCATCTAGAAAACTCTTGATGTAGGCGTAGTTTTTCGTCTTTGCCTCACTTCCCGAGTCTAAGTAGACGGCTACCGAGTACCTCGGGTCAACGAGGATCAATGTGCAGTATATGGCTCTGTGCAAAATAGTTGAAATGAAAGAATGTTGGAAAAAGAGCTATCAAAAACTAAGAAATGACAAGTTATTACGGCGGCGAGTGAGTGTGCACTTACTTGGGAAAGTAAGGAAGAAGAATGTCTTTTTTGCTCTTATTGTCCAGCAGGAACTTCTGGAGATACTCCTTTGCTCTGGAACGGTTCGCTGGATTCAACAACATGACTTCACGCATGAAGTAGGGGTTCGCTATCGCGACGCCAGGATTCTGCTCTCTGTTGACCTTCATCGCCCACTGGAGCGCGTATAGGTGGACCAAGTTATAGTCCAGCCGTTTGGCGTTGAAAAGCTTGAAGACGTCCTCACACGATATGAAGAAGATATCCACGGGGTGATCATCGACGAAGCCCACGTCCGCTGGAACCTTCACCGTGAAAATGGGGTACGATGGATTTGTTTCCTTAAGAAGGCCCTCCTCTAGAAACAGAATACCGTGCATAAGGTTCACCATCGCTCCACTCGTGTTTGCGACCTACTCATCAGTCATAATCGGTTTTCCAGCTTCATGAATTATGCCCTGCAAGGTGCCCTTAGTGGGTTGTGACATCGGGTCGTCCTGAACCCGGGGCCTCTTCGGACCGGCCGGCTGCTGGCTCGCAGACGGCTTATCCTTCTTGTTTCTCTTCTGGTGGTGCTTCTTCTGGATAGGACCACCGGTTGCGAACTGCTCACTACGGCAAGTTGCCAACTGCTCACCGCCGCTCACCACCTTATGGAGTGTGTTAGGGCTAAAAATATTTCCCGGATTGACTTTAGGATCAGCGGCACCATCATCCGGAGGCGTCTCCTCTAGGGCACCATGGAAGTCCAGACACGTGCATGTTTTGGTGCAAGCATTTTGATCTTCATGGACACGGTAGGGTTCTTCCATGTTTGGCATGAACAAAGAGTCGGTGGCGCCAGTGTTGAGCCACTTATCTGGGTTCTCATCATCATCGTCGATGTCCTCAACCTGTACTAGGTAGGATGCAGCGACGATCTTGCCATGTGGTGCTGGTGGTGGCTACAGTATAGCGGCGGCCAACAACTTCTGGTGACGGGAGGTGTTGGCGGAGACAACTGGTTGTGGCCGCGGAGGCGGTGGACCCATACGTGGCGGCGCCGGCTCAGTAACTGGTGCCAAACATGGCGGCGGCTCAGTAACTTTTTCCAAACGAGGCATGCATGGCAGCGGCTGAGTAACTTGTTGTTCCTTCACAAACCAAATCTGGGTCTTCGGCCATGTCAAGACCCAGCCGAAGCAACCCTCAAGGGTCTTATGTTCATCAGCGCCTTGAGGTTGGGTGGGGGGTCCATGTCTTCGCATCCCGGCAACACCCGAGCCAGCCGGACCTTGAACACCTCTGAGACCATCTCCTTGTGATGCATGATTGTGCTATTTGGTTGAATGATTGTGCCCTTGGCAACATCGTTCAGCTCGCCATCCACGAAATGCAAAAGTGTGCAAGGTGTGTCCTGTTGGAAAACAAGTTTGCATGCATATCGTGAGATGTCGCTGGCTAGCTATAGTCATCAAAGGCAAAGGAAATGAAATATGCTGGCCAGAGTCATTACATTGGAGATGGCGTTGAGCTCGGCTAATGTCGAGACACTGGTATCATTCTCCCGCCAATATGCCTTACGATGAAGCACCGTCGGTTGCACCTTAGCTGTGGCGGGAGGGGGCACCGGTGCAATCGGCTGCTCGGTGTTGGCATCGGCGGGCGGTGGTGTCACCAGAGCGACCTCCGGGTGCGCGTTCGTGTTGGCGCCAGCGGGAGGGGGCAACAGAGCGGCCATCGGCTGTGCATCGACATTGGCGGTATCGGGAGTCACCACATCCGGCGACACATGCTGGATAGAGTTACTGCCAGAGATGCTGGGCACCAGTAGTGGCCCTCGTCGACCTACCGCATTCCAAGCAGCAAGCCCCTCCCACAGCTCACCGGGAATGATCTCGCGGAGCTTCTGTTGCACTTGCTCGGCGATCAGGTCCGGCATCTGCTCCCGGAGCTTTTCAACTTCGCGTTTTCACTTGCGGTCGTCGCCGCTGCTGTGACCTTCCTCTCTTTCTTCGCCTCGCGGTCCTCTTTCTTGAAGTTGCCAACCTTGTCGTACGTACCATTGCCGGCCATGCGGCCAGCTAAAGTCGGCGTCAAGGACTTGGCTCTCCCCTTGATCACGTTTATCGCCCTGTTGAAGGGCGTGTCCCACCGCGGGTCCGCCGTCGACCCCTGGGACGAGCTCGCACTTGAAGCACAAGACCTTTCATCAATTCTCTGCAGAGAAGGAAAGAGAGGGCCATTTAGAAATTTAGAACGCATATCGACTCGATCAAGATCTGTGGTAAATTCCTTACCAGCGTTTTCTGGAACTTCCTCACATCATCGTCATCGATAACGAATTCCTTGAGTTCGGGATGAAGATAGTAGCGGGCATGGACAAACTGCATCACCTGCTCGTCTGTGAATTTGTGCCACGGGTTCTCTTTCCCTAGACGGGCATATTAGGCATCCTCCTTTGCCCAAACGGCCTTCTTTCCTCGGTAACCGACACCTCCGCAACGTTGGTTAGCTATGTTGAGGTCCCGCATATGCCTCCCCCACTCGGTCCATTCGATACCTTCTGGAGTGAGGCACACATCCTTGAACTTGATGAACTCATCTTCGTCAAGCATCGGCTCGGCCTTCTTTATCTCCTCCCAACTTTTGCCGGCGAGAATCCTCTTCTTCACTCGGCTTTTCCAGCTGCTCAAGGTTGTGCTCATCCTTGTGAGGGCTAACTTGTTGACCTTGTTCCCTTTGAGGTTCTTGTTATCGAACAGCTCTCGGAACTTGTACCGGTTGTGAAGCTTCCCAATGAGGAGCTCGCGCAACCGCGTATTGCCATTAGCTCTTATGTTCTTCTGGTTGATCCTCATGCTCTCCCGCACGATGCACCCGAGCTGTATGCCGTACCCAGCGGCAATCTTTGCAGGCTCCATGGGTTGGCCACTCGGTTTCACATACATGAACTCTTCAAGCTTGGTGTCGAGTGCCGACGGCGTCCGATCCTGCCTTTCCTTCTTCTTCTTCTTAGTGGCGGCATCCAATCCACCGACGTCCATGCGGTCACCGCCATGACTACTTGTGCCATCCTCCTCGTCACCATTACTGCTTCCGGCGTTGTTGCCATCTTTGGCCTCGAAGTCATATTCGGACTCCGAGTCAACTTCATCGGTCGCAGCTTCTTTGGCCTCCTCGTCAACTTCATCGGCCGCAGCTTCTTCGGCCTCCTCGTCGGACCCGCTCAAGTCATCGTCAAGCCGCCAAAACTTTAGGTTGGCTTTTCTTGATTTATCTCTGACGCTCATGGGCCGAGAAGGGCCAGCCCCGACGTCTTTTTCTCCGCTCGACATGTCGGCACTTCATACAAATAATGCAATAATTTAATTAGTACAAGTTAATTAAGCTAGAGTAGACCAAAAAATTCGGCATGACCTTTGCTGTTTTTTTGACCTAGGAGTGCCCATTTATCAACCGAAACGGAAGTGAATTGACACTTTGGGAGAAATGGGCAACTCATTTTGAAATAACATGCAGCAATTCACATAAACAAAGCACATATGATCGCAAATCACCTCCATATTTCGTCCATCACCAGAATCTTACAACAACAATAACGCATCATCATAATCAACTTCATGCAGAATATATGAAGATAATAGGTACAGTAAATGAAGATAACAGGTACAGCAGCACAATGAGAACAACAGCATCAGGAGCTGCATGCATATATCTTATATCTTATATCTACTAATTGGAGGCACCAACGGAAGCGCCACGTTAATCCTCAACAACAAAGAAAAATTAACCATCCGATCTCCTCATAACCTGTCTACAGTCGTCGGATGGAGTAGCTAAAGAGTCCTCTTTTTTTTGAACGGTAAAGAGTCCTCATGTTCTATCCTATCTGCTCATCTCTCCTTACCGACCTTTTCCATTGGCCTTGAAGAAAAAACTTCCACGAGATGACTCTTGCTTGAACGTGTGCTGGCACATCGATCCCTAACCCTAGACGGCACGGTGGAGTTGGGGCAGGCGGACATCGAGAGCTGCCCTCTCGGTGGAAGTAGGTTGCGGCCGGTGCTGAAGCTAACACAGCGGCCAGCTGCACGCCTCCTGCGGCCGCGTCGCCTTCTGCATCAAACAAGTTAGTCGTAAGCTTCGTCCTCCAGTCGCTCCATGTCTAGCATCTCCCATGAAAGCTGTCAAGATGTCGAACAGACTAATCTCCAGGTTTTCCGATGGCCTAGAAATCCTCTTGGCGCTGCATCATGTAAGACATCCCGAGTCCCGACTCAGATGCTCATGTAGTCCTGTTACGTTGCCGGAAGAGCTGCACTAGCCGTCTTCACCCTGACAGTGATCATGATCCATAGGCTGCTCTGACCTTCCGTTTCATGTGCTTCACCTCACAGGCACCTCGGGACATGCAAGGCCTTACGAATTCAGTCTCAGATGCAATTTATTAGATATAAAAGGTTTGGTCTACTATTAGCTTAATCCCCTCTGTTCCTAGCTATTTAGATCCATGATACTTGATGCATGGATGAAATTAATGGATGGATTCTTTATGCCCGTAATGATTCTTATACCGGTTATAAATTATACTCCCATTACATCCTTGATGTTCCAGATCATTGTTAAATGTTCAAATGGTGTATGCAGAACCTACCGTGAGAAAAAGATTCAGCAAGGAAAAAGAACTAGGGAGACAGTCACGACAAGGATAGCAAGATATTCGATAAAATAATGCTTAACCTTCCCTTCAACGTTTTAACTATTTCTTTGAACATTGTTTTTGTTAACATTAAACTAATCTTTTCACATGCTGAATTAATTTATAGGTATGCAAACTTTTCTGAAATAATAATTATCTCCATGACACGTGAATAGGGGGAATGTCAAAGGTAGACAAGCTCGGGAAAACAATTTATTGGATTGGTGAAGCAAATACTTATTAACACTATTTCAAAAGATGGGATTGCATGTCAAGCAAATCTACAGCTTACTCATTGCTTATCTATCATGTTTTGTCATCTAATATTTTTTCTTCAGAACAATTATTTTTCCAGATAACCCACTTTGTCATTTTACTTCCTTAGGAAGGTGAAGCTATTTGGGACAGTGTATATTCTTGCTTCATAAACGTTTCCTAGATCAACTACTAGCCTTGGACATATTGTGACATTTCCAGAAGATACAACCATACATATACTAAATTATGGGCATATATAATTTATGGTAAGTACTCTTCCAATTTACAATAATATTTGGAAAATGAAATGCAAGTTCATATTTATCAGATGAATAGGGTTGTTTGCTGATCAAAAATTATTTTTCTCTACATGTAGTACTATGTATCAGACATTACTTAACTTATACATCAGAGATTACTCTAGGTTCTCTTTTACTGCATCAAGAACGGAAGTCCTATGTTGATACTCATGGTCAGTCTATATTATCGTTATTAAGTTGACTGAACTTATAGTATACGTGTGCTCATGTGAACGACATACAAATTTTTATCTGGGCAATTCAATTTTTTTAATTTATTATATTCCTTTATTCAACATTGACAGCTTATGTAGTGCATATTGAACCACAATATTTTCCCACAAGCCTTCAATGTGATAGGTTGTAGAGAAACATCGTTGATTAATTTATAAGCTTCAGAAATGCCCTAAATCAGCTTGCTGATTTAATGGGTTTTCTCAATGTATTGTGTAGTCTTTTAGTAGTGTGCAATATGAGCGTAAATTGTATAATTTGGTTCCTTCGTAAATGCCAGTATTTGCGGTGAACTATAGTTAACTCTGTTTAGTCAGCATTTAAGTTGGTTTTCAAAATAACTAGATATTGGTCAATGTATATAAAAAATGACTGCATGTTTTCTGCCGATACTATTTGACATCTGTTGCAACTATGCGGCTTAAACGAGTAAGAGAGGGTGTGTGTGTTGAATCCAAGTTTCAATATCACATCCTGCATGTGTACACGGGCATTCATATAATGTTCCTCTATCAATCTAATTGACGGGTTTGTAAGTAGAATGATGTTAAAATTATTTTAGTTTTTAGGCCTTTTAATATCAATCTAATTGACGGGTTTATACTTTGACCATACTAATGTCTATTCAAAATAATCTTCCTATAAAAATGATCTTCCAGTATCATCTAATGGACATGCTTTTTGAAGGACGAACTAGAATGTGAGCAGTTTGAGTCATAAAGAGACTTGAAGCTAGGATCTATATTTTTTTTATTCTAACTTCCACAATATTAAATATGTAAAGAAATCTATACAATTTATGTATTGAACTATTGATAATATATAATTTACATAGGTGAACCAAGGCTATTATATTCCTTTCAGAATTGCGATTTCCACTGAGCAATGTGCCGCCAAAGAAGCAAATCGGCGGCGGCGTCAAGGGAGAGATGGCGGCGTCAGATGATGAGGCGCCGGTATTGGCTAGAACGGCGGCGAGGCAAGGTTACTATGAAGGTGGCTCGGTGGAGGAGAGCTCGAGGCGTGAGGCTGCCAGAGGAAGAAGAAGGAGCGGAGGTTAAATGGGGATAAGTTACCCCCGCGCCCCTATTTATATCCAAGGGCGGCAGACCGTGGGCGCAGTAAAAACTGCCCCACTAACGCGACAGTTGCAGCAGGATGTCGCCATGTGGAGGCATGTTGTGGGGCGGCGGTTCAAATAACCGTCCCACGACGCGCACTATGTCAGTAATGACAGCAGTTACCAAGAAATAGCAATGATCACACTGCAAACTGTCACTTGATGTGACCGTTCCTAGTGGCAGAGTAGTTATGAGTTCCGAGGCAAAATGTTGGACATGGCTTCTCGAGGAAGATTCAGCTAAGTACCGTCGTAGAAAAAGAATGAATGTTTCCGTCCGGAATAACTTCAGCGTTGGCTGGCATATAAACAGCTGGCCGACACATATGTTAATCTCTGGCATATATAAGAGCCGGGATGTTGTAAGATGAGATTATACGGTGAACCTGCCAAGGCCCCTCAGTTGAAACTGGGGGACCTCGATAGCTTCGGGGACTAATATCGAGGGAATGACCCCCGGTAGGGTCAAGATACTAGAAAGAGATAAGATAAAAGGTTGACTTTAATAGGTTTGGCTAAAGTTGGGCCTGGTCGGCATATAGAAGTCTCGGCCAGGCCAGCATATAAGAGATGTCCTGGCCAGTACTCAGGAATGTCGGCTTAGCCGGGATATCAAGTATAGTATGACAGCATGTATAATATGTCGACCTAACCGAGTTGATGTATTATGCAGGAACAGGAGCAGGCCGGATTACCCGGTCAGGGGTCAGTGATCCGGCATATGAGTCCGGGGTATGGCCAACGGTTATATCCTAGACACAGAAGTCAACCGAAGGGTCATGTCCCTACAATCAAGGAGAGAACCTTCCCAGGCATGGGGGAGGATCATGATGACAGAGTGCACAGTGGTGGTTCCACCACTGTGCTAAGGACTATCCTTACTGCCACAGTGGAGTAGTCAAGGTCAAGGAAGTACAAGGTACAGGGCCGGCATGAGTCATCGAGAGCAATCAGGAGAAAGTCAAGGATGGCAGGGCTCGTCGTCTTGTCCTATTAGGAATGTAGCATATGTCACTTACCTCTTGGTGACCATTGTAGCCCTGGGCACCACTATATAAGGTGGCCCAGGGAGCCCTAGCTTAGGGTTGGTCACTCCTTAGTCTCACAGTTGATAGTTCATCTTCCTGCTCTCACAGAGAGCTTGGAAGCACCATTGTTGTACCTCCAACAATCCATTTGTACAGACAGTAGTGCAGGAGTAGGGGTGTTATCTCCTTACTAGAGCCCCAAACCTGGGTAGATCTTGTGTCCCATCTGTCATGCTTCTCAGTGTGTTTCCCTCTCCCGAATCCTCCACTGCTAGTTCGGCCCCAACTTAAGCCATCCCATGGCATATGTTGTTTCACCACGACGACACTTGCCCAGTGTCTAAGTCTATCATGTGTACCGCAGGGATCGGAGGGGATGGACCAGATGACCGTGCATCGGCGCATCTCGAGAAGAACGGCGCTGCCGGCCAACGTTGCAGGCCGGCACGGCTGAAAGACGGTGTCATGGGAAGTTTTGGTACACGGCCTGGTTGACCATAGGTCCGTCTCCAGTAGAGCAGCGGCGACGGAGTCAGGGGCTGGCTGCTGGATTGAAGGCGACTCTTAATTTTGGTGGAGCGTTTTGAAGCGTCTGCGCGCATTAATTTTGGCGCTCTCTGGGGGTTCACTAGATTTCTCATAGGAATTAACTATCGATTTTCTCCCTCTCATTGAGATATTTGTTTTGAATCCAACGCAGCTACAACATGCAGGTTGGGGGGGCACTGACCGCCCAGCATGGTAGGATCGAAACACACTGGAATTTCACAGGTTTGCCGGTGCAAAATTAAAAGAGGATTGTAAAGTAACATGGTAAAATACAGGCATGGTTGTGTGGATGAAGAAGCGCAGGAAAAGTGGCTCGCTCTTACTCACTTGAGTCTAAAAACGAGGTTGGATTGAATGTTCAAATTCATAGGGAATTGAGGCATAGGTGTCCATCAATAGAAAATTCGGTAGCACCTTTCCCTTGATCCAAAGGCAGTCTGGCCATAGGATTTAAGTTGTTTTCCTCAGAAGTCAATGATACGAATCCTACTATTTCTATGAAATAATGCCTTCTTAAGAAGGAGCCTAGGATATAGCGCCCCACACCCCAACCCACCACCAGTTTAGCCCAAATGTTTCAAAATTTAGCCTTATCGGCCCATTCCCTCACAAACACCTAGCACAAGGTCTCTAAAAAAATCCCTCAGCCTATCCTATCCTATTTGAACAAAACTTGTCTCAATTTTTTTGAAAAAAACTTGTCTCAATTTTTTTGAACAAAACTATGTACTAGCAACATACTTCTTAAGAATCTATCAGAAATGTGCCTTTTAAATTTCGATGGATATGAAAAAAATACAAGGAAGGACAAAAATCTTCTAAGCAGATAAAATAAGTAAGCTATATAAGAACTATACCCAGCTTATGAAGAAGCACTACAAAATTGTTGTCTGTGTATTGGTAAGGAACACTACAGGCATGTTCTATGGTCTCGCATTCAAACCATAGTTTTTACATCCTCAACTAATATTCGATCCCATGGAACAACATCATTATGTAGAGAGAGTCTGACATCCTAGACCCATCCATAAGCAGCGCCCTCAATATTATCAAGTTCGAATTACATGGGCAGGTTCAAACATTAAAAGTCAAGTATGCATCAATCACGGGGAACAAAATAAATCAATAGAGGACACATTTTTTTTTCAGATGGTCTGACATCAGGGACACACCACTCAGCAGCGTCCATCCACCTTATCATGTTTGAATTTCAGTGGCAGGTTCAAAGTAGCCAAGTAGCCAGTATTCATCGGAAAAAAATAAAATTCACATAGCACACGTATTTTTTCAGATATTCTGACATCTGGGACCGACCAGTCAGTAGCGTCCCTCAATTTTATCAGTCGAATTTCAGGGGCGGGTTCATAAATAATAGCCTAGTAGCCAGGATTTATGGGGAACAAAAATAAAATTCAGATAGCACACGTATTATTCAGATATTCTGACATTTGGGACACACCCGTCAGCAACGTCTCTCAACCTTATCAAGTTCGAATTTCAGGGGTGGGTTCGAAAAATAAAATCCAGTAGCCACCAGATAGCACACGTTCATTGTTCAGAGAATCTAACATTGGGGACCCATCTGTCAGCAACATCCTCAACCTTAATAGATCCAGATTTCATGGGCGGGTTTGAAAATAACATCCAGGTAGCCAACAATCACGGTGAAGAAAATAACTCAACATAGCAGAAGTTTCTTGTTCAGAGAGGCTGACATCAAGGTCCCACCAGATAGCAGCGTCCATGAACATTATCAACAGTAGTCATCAACCCGTGCTCCTGCATGGGCTAGTAATTAATTATGAAACTTTTTGTTCACATGAAAATTTTAGGTAGCATAGAATTCAGTAAAACTGATTAATTACATAGTCATAAGATAAAGGTATGACAATTATTATATCTTATTACTCAAGATAATTATTAATTAAATATTATGCATAGCATTCCAGTAATTGATTGTGTATTAATCAATGTTTTCAGCTAAATGTTTTTGTAAAGTGGCATAGTGGAAATCAAGAACCTTATAGACATTATGAAAAGAGGATAAACTCAACATTCCCATTTAGTTGCGCAGTCAGATTTAGCGTCCGATGTAGATTTTACTCGACGGATGGAAGCCAAATTTATCCAATATACATATTAGCATTGTCAGACTGACTGAATCATAATTATTTGTAATTATAGGATTTCAAGGAAAGTAAGCTAGCAATTGGCAATGTCATCACGTCTCGATTGGTTCACAGAGATCATGGATAACGTGATTGATCAGCTAAAACACGAATGATTATGTATCACATCCCAAATATTTCATCATTACCCAAAACACATGTGTTTGTGTAAAATTAAGTCAAACATGGCTCCATGCTTACTAACGCATGGAGTGCCACATGAAAAATAATAATCCGTTATCCACGAAAGTCGTTATCCAAGAAAGCTAAACTATTTCTTGTTTGGCCTCAAGGCTAAGACATCTAACAGTACTATATTCAAGGACCCAACAATGCAACATTCTTTAATCAATTAGATACCGCTGCCAATTTGAGTTGCCCAAATTTGATGGCTTAGAGTGTGCACAATGGGGCAAAATGTGCGCATTTCTTGAAGTAACTGTCATCAGACTTGAAAATTAAGGTCTCCATATTGTCATCAAATTTCAGATATTGATTTCCATGATACCGCACCCCAGGTGGAATGAGGGCATTTTATTTGTCAAAGTTTGTATAACTCAGGAACAATTCCAGATTGTTACAGGCACTAATATTGAAGGTAGTGCACTTGCAACTAAGTCAGCTTCAGTATCGGCGACACACAGCTTATAAGGCACTAAAAATTTAATATGCTTTAGTTATGAAATCCAGTTTGAAAATTATGGGTACTTCTACCAAGTATTGATTTGACCTCCCAGATTACTTTTGTGTATAATTTTGTGATATTACAAATCTACATAGTAGGAGGGGGGTATCAAAGTACGCAACAAAATACAGTAAAGAGTATAGAAGTAGCCTTGCAAATATCCTCTAAGAGCTCTAAGCTCCCTAGGATTGAGAGCTTTAGGTTGAGTAGCATGTCACTATCATGGGTCCCATTTGCTAGGGAATTTGAATTTTGCTTGTGACATTGATTTTTGTTGGGCCTTGCTGCTATTTTTTTCTTTAAAAAAATTGGTGAACTATTAATACTTATCAACAATAGTACAAGCACCCTAGAAAGTAAGAAAAAAATACAAATAGGTTTCTTGACCATCCAACGACGACTAAGGACGCTAACATGAGCCGAAGGTGCGCCATGATTCTCGGTCCTCCATTTGCTGGAGCCGGGCAAAGCTTTCCGTAGTAGAAACCACATCCCTCGCATCGGAGGTGGAGCGGACCGGCGACTTCCCCGGCGAGGGCCAAAACCCTAGAAGCATTTTGGTGATCGCGCACATCCTTGGAGCTCATGTACAGGTTCGGCTCGCCATCGTTTTGATCGTGGGATCTGATCTTTCTTATCTTCTTCACCACCACCAGACAGACAACATGTTGCACCCACATGCAAAAACATGTTAAACACGCATTGTATATATGATCAATAAACAAGTCACAAACAATCGGTGATAGAAGCTGAGAACGGCGCAGTAGAGCGCGCTAGGACCGTCTAGTATATCACTACATATAATACTTCACAGGATATATACAGAGACCCTAATGATTGAAGAAGTTCAGATAAATTCATTTTATGAAAGTAAATTAGCAACACAGATGATTAAAATAAAGTAGATCCATTTTAGGGGAACACATCAGTCATCCCAGATATTCTAATAGTGCATGTTCTAGATCAAAAAATTTGAGCAATGTCTCACTAAATGAAATATGTGTACAATCTTCCACTATAGCTCCATATAGCCGACCGTATCGCGATATTGCTTTGCTATAGCGTATTTTATGGGCTTCCTTATTTTGTTATAGCATCCTATTTAAAAACATTATTCTAGATTCACAACTATAAATCAATGAACAGCTCATAAAGCATTGTGGGCAACACGTTCTAAAATATCCAACCCTTAAGTCACAGCCTTAATCAAGTCATCTAGTGGAAATCTCAGCTACAAAGGAGACAGTCATGGCAGACAACAATGAGCAAAGAAAGTAAGACAACAGAAATCAGCCAATCTGTTATGACCGAGGAAAGAAAACACATCGTTACCTAACAAATTGGGACGGTATTGTAAATAAACTACTGATAATTTTTATCTTGGTTCTATCCTCTGAGTGGAGTTGTGGTATTATAGTTCACATACTGATTAATGTGGCTCAAAGACTGCCGGTAAATCATTATGTTGATGATGCAACAACTTTCCCACCATAATTATCAGTCTTCAGTTCATATGAATCTCATGATTTCTCATAATTCATTGTCTCTCTTTCCACTTTCGACATTACCACAACCTATTCTCAGTGCTTGCGATAAAAGTTGAAACAAAAGGTCATATTTGTGTATGGGAATAATATTGTCCCATTCTATAATTAAAAAGGAAGCTTAAGCAGGAAACCTTACAGTTTCGTGTTTGTGCAATTTCTGCATTATGGCCTCCTCTTATCTTCTTTCCCTCTAGGCCAGAAGAATGCAGTCATGTAGTTCAGCTACGCGCAATGAATAAGATAACCAATTGAGTGTAACTGGTGATATTAACTAAGGAAAGTTTTAATCTATATTTTGGCTAGAAGAAATTGTGTGGAAACGCTGGTCACGAGAAGAATAGGCAGTATACTGAGATTAATTAAAATTAGAAGGCACTTGTGAGAAAATAGACAGGTGGAGCAAGGCAACGGTGGATACTACGCACAAGCTAGCGAGAATCAATCAGCATCAGTCTCACCTTACTGCTCCCATCATTGTGATCACCATACTCTTTGTTGCCTCCACTCCCGAATCAATCACGCTGCTGCTCATATGGAATTGGAGCGAGAAGAACGTGTGTCGAGATGTCATCAGGAAGAGCATCGGGTCCGGCGATGGCGTCCGATGACGGCGTGCCTACCATATGCGGCGAGAGCAGTAGAGCGGCAGTTTGCTGATGCCATGATGCGGATATGACAGGAAACTGGAGGAGTAAGCTTACAGTTATGGCGTTGATGATCGACCATCGAGGAAGTTGGCCTTGAAGTGCAGGCGGCGGCGGAGAGCTGATATTACTTCTAGGGCAGGGGACCGTGAGATGTCTTTGTTTTTTCAATGCGACATGCAGCTTGGTAGAGTCCTTGTATGTGACTACACGTTATTAATCTAATGGTCAGAGATGGAGCATAGGATTATCCCACGGATGATATTTTTACCGCGTGAGAATTAACATGGAGCCTCGTATGGTGCCAAAAAAACAGGTACAGTAAATGAAGATAACAGGTACAGCAGCACAATGAGAACTACAGCAGCACAATGAGAACAACAGTAAATGGCTGTTACCATATGATATCTTTGATCATATGGGGAACTTTTTACTGAACTAAAACAATATATGTCTCTGCAGTGGGACTAAAGTTCCATTTGTATCTATTTCACAATGTTATTTTGTTCAGACTTAGACTAGATTTCACTTAAAAGGGTCAAAATGGAATAGCAGTCGAATGTGAAAGCTAATGAGTCCATTTTCTTTAAGAAAATTGGGGCTTGCATTATGAATCTGAAATGGCAGTAGTGTTTATTTTTACTATTTTGAGTGTTCTTGTATATTTACCCTTCAGTTAAGGGATGCAATTTACTAACAGTCCATGTATACTTCTTGCTGTCTCGGCGGTCAAGAATCAACCAAGTGTGATCTAGCCTGCCTACAGCCCGAGAATATGACATTGGGCACTCCAATGAGGTGTTGCTCTAGGTTACAGAACATTACAACAACACAAGCACTAAAGACAACTGTACAGAGCAAGCTCCGCAATCAACCGCCAAAGGCAGATATGCTCATCAGCAATTCGTCGAGCACATTCCTGGCCAGTAAGTAGGGCATGTGGCAGAGAAGATATGTCTTTACTTAATCTCCATGTCATCTAGAGAAAGCAATAGATATAAGTTGTATCAACGCAGATTTGCTACCACCGGTGGTAGCTATGCATGCATGCATAGTCCTTGGATTGTGTGAGCATGATATTCCTACCGTATGCGATGTAGAGAGTAGGAGATGTTGGTGATAACAGATGAAAAGCTTCTGTTTGTTGCATGCATATGGTGCTTCTGAATGGCTACTTAGAATGGCAACCGTGGATGGCTAGAGCAGATGGTGATTTGGGACATGCCATGCCGAGTTGCCTTACACATTTTCCTAACCGAGCAGGTGGTGATTTCGGACATGCCATGCCGAGTTGCCTTGCACACTTTTCTAACCAAGTAACCTACTACACATGCCATGTAAGCCGGTGAGTGGAGTTGGCGGGATTTATTTATTTTGCTGCGTTGCCGCTGCTCATGGTGTCTGCTAGGCCTGCGAAGAAACTCAAAGAACAAACAAAATGCGACGGGGGGTAAGAATATTTGGAATAAGTTCATAAATCCTATCATGCAAAAAAGACTGTTAGGAAATGAGCTCTACTTGATTACGTAGCGGCGCCCTGAAAATCAACAAATCACTCACCCACTGATTTTTTTGGATCAAGGTATTCGTCCTACTGAGCTATGCTATGAAAATGATGATGTATCAAAAAATGCTAAATAAAAAAGAGGAGGGCAGCTATGATTATATAATGGGGGCGATGAGATGAGATGGTTTATTTGTATGGTTGCATGGTATGGTGGCTTTGGATGGATGGGTTGAGTGGATGGTGTAGTAGGCATGTGTGTGTGGTTAGTTTGGGTGGAGAAGCCAATAGGTTGCATGGTGTGGTGTGTTGGGGTGGCTGTGTTGATAGGTGGTGTGAGATGGAGATATATTGCAAATGTCGTTGCTTCCGTCTGTTAAATCTTGTGATCTCGGTAGGAAAAGTCATGCTCTCTATAGCAAATCTAATGGTGGATGGTGGGTGCATAGCTACCACCGGTGGTAGGAGACTATTTTGCTAAGTTGTATACTACATTATCTCTTATGCGGTAAAACAATGCAAAAGTTTATATATGCGAGTTGGCTATATCAGCATCAAGAATCTGAGTTTTAGTTCCTCTTATAACCAGTAAAATTAGTCTTAGGTGATCGCATAGTGTTGTGTTGAAGGTTTAAGCAAATTTCGGGTGAGATATGAGAACTTCATACATATAAATAAATAAAAATGATGCTATCAATCTTGTAAGCATGGTGTCCCTCAATGTTACAAACTGTCATTCTACATGGGTATTTAAGAAAGAATAAGCAGCTCAACCACCAGAATAAACAGAGAAGCAACATCAAGACATCATTTTCTCTATATGTAAGAAACAATAGTGTTCGACCCCCCACATGACTTCAGTCCCACAAGAAACAACACAACCAAAAGCTTTGCAATAGTCATGCTTCAACCATGAAACCATATCTGTAAATTACAACGATGGAGCTTCAATAATATTCATCCATATAAAATTAGTTGCAATTGTATCTATCAAGTGACTAGACCAAGCCGGAGATATGCTAGATTAAGAACTATAATATGCAATATCTTAGGTCCATTCTTGGTTAATACCTCGGCTAGATTGTCAATAAAGCAATCCCTTAATTCGGCATTTCATAGGATGCATTGTGTTTGTTCTTGATCAGTATCGTATATCTAGCAAGGCAGACCAGATGCATCAAAGAGAAATCAATCATATTTAACAGCACAAAATAAGACATTGTGAAAACAAATGCTGAAAGCTGGAACGAAAAAACCCAAGTAGTTATCTCATGAAACAATCATTGCCAATTGGAATCATGTCTTAAAAGACCAACAATGCAATCCTCTTTAAATATGTTACAAATAATAGTTCTGACCATCTCTTACAATCTAAGAAAGCATTCCTCACCAACAGAAGGGTGTGCACAATAAGCCTAGTTTCATCATGACACTATGTACTTAGAAAATCAGAACTAAGTTAATGATCAAGCCTATGACAGTTCAGAGTGAAGCAAACATGCTACACGGTCTTCCTAAGAGAAGAGGTCGATACAATTACCCATATGGAATGGACATTCTATCAAATACACTCTACGAAATGGCATCTTATTTATCCATACATATACATGCAGCACAAGGTACAATAGACCCTGCTGGTACTCTTTCTATATGCACCAGTTTTAGCTAAAAAAAAGAAAAAAGTTGAGAACTAAAATAGTTTTAAATCAAATGTGTGCCTTTGATTCCTAGGATTTAAAAGTCATAGGAATACAAAAGATATCACTGGATGTCATGCCATGTTGACTACAAGAACTAAAAACATATAAATATGTTGTAGGCTCAAGTAAAAAAATTTGAATTCATATCAAGTTTGTTCCTTCAACAAAAACAAGCAATATAAGAAAATTTGCTCACTGTCAGTTTATATACATGCGGTCCATGAGCATCTAGCCCTATCACAATATCATTTTCATAGTTTGAACCTAAACTTCTGTCCAATTTGCTAAATTACTAGAACATCTAGCCCTAATCCTACTGCAAGAACCCTATCCCTAATCCTAATCCTACTGCTGCAAGAACCATATCGCTAGCAAAGATGGAGAGAGGATAGGGGAGAGGGTGGGTTCACCTGTACTCGCATAGGAGGTGGACGAAGCGGTCAGCGCGGGCGTGGCTCCTCCTGCAGGTGGTCAGTGTGGCGGGCCTCCTCCTCCTACGACAGTGGGCTTGGCTCCTTCCTGCTGGTCAGCAAGATCGTTAGAGGGGGATGGGTAAGGGGGAGGGCAGAGGGAGGTGGGAGGTGGGAGAGGGGGAGGGCAGATGGCAGAGGGGGGATGGGAGCTCACCTTGACGGTGGGCAGCCCTGGTCTCTTCCTCCTGTGGTGGTGGGGATCCTCCTCCTGCTCCTGGTCCAGCGGCTAGGGTCAGGGCAGGCGGGCTGGTCTGCTTCTCCTCCTGATCTGGTGGCTAGGGTTCGAGCGGCGGCAGGCGGTGGTGGCCGAAGCGATGCAGATCGAGACGGGCGTCAGTTAGGGCAGAGGCGGGCACGGGTTAGAGAAAGAATGGGGAAGAAGAAGCTGTGGTCGAACCAAGATATTTGGCTAAGTGTCACATATGCGTGGCGCATTATGCTCAATATGCGCCACGCATATTTGACACTTAGTCAAATACAACGACGCTCAACCCTATGACAACAACATGCACTTAACTCAGTGGTAGCAAAATGTGCCCTGCATCAGGGGCATCCAGGTTCGAATCCTGGTTGCCTCACACAATTTTTTACATTTTTTTTCTCACTTTCTAATGAATACTAATTACTTCAAAATTTAGTAGTAACTAACAAAAATACAATAAAAGTCATTAATTAATATCCATGAATACTTTGAAACCTTTTTCTCACTTCATTAGCGAGGAGTATCATAATAGTTTAATCAAAAAACCATGAATATATATCATCATGTCACACGAACATCAAAATCCATACACACACACACGTACAAATATTATGATAGTCTATATAGATTCGAGTAAACGCATGCATACACAAAAATGTCATGATCTCGATTCCACGCTAGCTAGCTAGAGCTAGTGTCTCTTTGCAATCTTCTTGCCCTTCTTCCTCGCGGTTGAATACTTTAGGCCGGGAATGTTGAGGTTTCTTCTCGTGAATGGACAACCTTTAGTAGGTAGGGTGGTCTTCCTTCTTCCTGCGGCAGTCGGCTTGTCGAAGTACTTATCGAATTCCTCTTCGATCTTTGGATCGCCATTCTTTTCTTAATCTTGCTCGTTGGCGGGTCCTTCCATTCCGATGATGCTCCTCTTGCCCCTCCTCACGACAACACGGCTTGGCTTTGACAGGTCGGTGATGAAGAAACATTGGTCAACTTGGCTTGCGAGTACCCATGGCTCGTTTTTTGCGGAGGCGTTCTTCACGGAGGCATTGGGTATAACCATGGTGGTGAAATACCGGCCCTCTTTCTGGACGCTCTTGGCCCATCTGACACGGAACATGGGCACCTTCTCTCCGGCATAGTCCAGCTCCCAGATCTCCTCGATCCTTCTAAAGAATCTTTCCTTGACGGTGGCTTCATCATCGGCATAGGATAGCATCGTTACTCCTGAGTTCTGATATTCGCTACTCCTATCCCTTTCCTCGGTGTAGAATCTGGATCTGTTGATGTCGTAGGCCTGATATGTCCTCATGTTGTGCCCGGGCCCTGTGATAATGCGAAAATGAGTTTTTCATCCTCCGTAGAAGGCGTCGACTGCAAGCCGTGAAGCTTTTCCTTGAACCAAGCCGTGAAGCCGGAGTTGTGCTCTCTTGTTACATCTCCCTTCTTCCTCGGCCGACCAAGGTCAATGAACTTCTGCTCTACAAAGCTTTTGTGCTCCTCCACCCAAGGTTGAACCAATTCGATGTGCTGTAGCATGATGAGGTGTGCCCGGACATAGTCGGGGCATCGACCTTCACGCTGACATGCAGGGCGCGAAAACCCTCGCAATGACCATATCCGGCAAGCCTACCGAGGTGCATCCTTTTGGGCAGACCAACAGGGTCGTCCGTGTCGTCCTCCTCAGTGCGTAGATAATTCTGGCAAAAAGAGACGCACTCATAGGTCAGAAAGCCCTTGGCGATGCTTCCATCTGGACGGGACCTATTGCGGACGAATCCTTTGATAACACCATTCAGCCTTTCAAACGGCATCATGTTGTGCAGCAATGTCGGACCGAGATGAATGATGTCATCCACGAGATGGATGAGCAGATGCACCATGATATCAAAGAACGCGGGCGGGAAGTAAATCTCGAGCTCGCATAGTATCACGATGATCTCTTCTTGCAGCGCATCGAGCTGCTTCAAGATGATTGATTTCCTCGAGATGACATCAAAGAAGTTGTAGAGGCCAAACAACGTCTCACGGACGTGCTCGTCCATTATCCCTCGGATTGCAACGGGAAGTATCTGCGTCATCAACACGTGACAGTCGTGAGACTTCATCCCGCTGAACCTCTTCTTCGCTTCGTCCAGATATCTGCCTATGTTCCCATAGTAACCGTGAGAAACTTTAACTCCTAGGAGGCACTTGAAAAACTGCTCGAGCTCCTTCTCACTTAGATTGAAGCAGGCATCGGGAAACACCACATCCCTCCTCTTAGCCCTCTTGCGGGGACCCTGAGTATCTTCGTCCATCGTCTCATCATCATCGTTATCGGGCGGACCATGAAGTTCTTTCTTGATGCCAAGCAATTCCAGGTCGTGTCTTGCCTTGGGCCCGTCCTTGGTCCTATCCGGCATGATGACGATAGTGGCTAGCAGACTCTCACATACGTTCTTCATGATGTGCATGACATCAAGGCTATGGGGTGTGTGGAGGTATTTCTAGTACGGCAGGTCCCAGAAAACAGACCTCGCTTTCCACACACCATGTAGCAGCTTTGTCCTCGGACACTTCTTTCCCGGCAAAGGGCACTCTTCCCAGTTTTCCAGCATGTCATCGATTACTTCGCCGCTTCTCGGATGTGGGGCTTTTTTGAGCTCTTCTTTACCATTGAACAGGTCTCCGTGCTTTCTCCACGGGTGATACATTCAAAGCCACATCTGAGTCCGTTGGAACATGGTCTTCGAGGAACCGGGATCCCTTGGTAGCTAGAGATGCGGGGTCTTATCCATGCACCTGACACATGCGTTATAAGGATGTATGGGTAGTGCAAAAATTTGCCGAAACGGAAGTTAATCAACATTTTGGCAAACATCCATGCACCACGCCGTAGCAAGCAACATGCTCTTGCTTCTTCGTCACCTATAAACATTCATGCACCACACACAAGCATGCATGCACACATATGCATGCATGTACACCGCACGCGAGACATCCACCAGCCACACAAAACATATCCACATGCATGTCCTCCAACAACTCACCTAGTGTATATAGAATCGTTTTTGAGCCAAGTCCGCGACGAGAGAGGTGTGGGGTTGTTTGAGAAAGAAGTGGACAAAGATGGATGTTGGAGGAGGAAAACTAGTTGGTTTAGTAGATCTACAACTTGGAGAGGCTTCCCCTCACAAAATTATTGAGCAAAGTAGGTTCAACAACCAAGAACGAAGGCAAAAATAGAGAAATTGAGGTGGTGGGGAGGAGGAGGACGAGCTAGATCTAGTTTGATGTTAGATGGAGAAGAATGAAATGGTGGTGGTGGGGCTGCTAACTTATAGATCTGGGCGATCTTATCAGTGGCGCATATTGAAAAATATGCGCCACTGATAAGTCTGCCACCTATTCAGAGGTGTGGGACCCACCATGTATGCATGTCGCATATTCAATATGCGCCATTGATAGGTGGGTTATCAGTGGCGCATATTGTATGTGCGCCATGCATAGCCCTGATAGAGGTCAGGCCAGTGGGGCACAGGTGGGGCCCACATATTATCAATGGCGCATATTTTCCAATATGCGCCACTAACAGGTAAAATATCTCTGGCGCATTTCTTATATGCGCCATGGATAAGACATGATATTTTGTCGACGACCCTTCTAGTGGGTCCCACATGGGTTTAAGTGGCGCATTCTGTCCAACATGCGCCACTAGTAGTAAAATTATCACTGAAGCATATTTTGAAATGTGCCACTAGTAAATACTAGTGGAGCATATTGAATAATGTGCTCCACTGATAAAACATCTATCTATAAGTCTTTTCCTACTAGTGTCAGGGCGAGAAAAACCATGGCATACATCAAAGAACCAACATCACTAGAGTTTGGAACTCTAGACATGTACTCAACATCTTCATCAGTAATAGGACATTGAGTAGATGATAGCTTGAAGTGTGGTGCAATAGGTGTTGTGACTTTCTTTGCATCATGCATATTAAAATGATGAAGAACTTTATTAATGTAATCATGCTGACTAAGAAATAGCAAACCAGATTTTTTATCTCTTGTAATTTCCATACCTGATATTTTCTTAGCAGCACCAATATCCTTCATCTCAAACTCACTACTCAACCGTGTCTTCAAAGTAGTGATCTCTTTTTTGCTCTTGGCAGCATTCAACATATCATCAACATATAACAACAAGTATATAGGTGATCCATTAACAAACTTGATGTAAACACAACTTGTCATACTGAGATCTGTTGAAACCATGTGCAAGCATAAATGAATCAAACCTTTTATACCACTGTCTTGGAAACTGTTTCAAGCCATATAAGGACCTCTTTAATTTGCAAACAAGATCCTCCTTACCAGCCACTATGAACCCTTCAGGTTGGTCCATATAAATTTCATCCTCCAGTTCACCATGCAAAAACATAGTTCTCACATCTAACTGCTCAAGCTCAAGATCACGCATAGCAACAATACCAAAAAATGCACGAATAGAACTATGCTTCACAACCGGAGAGAAAACATATTGTAATCAATACCTGGAATTTGACTAAAACCTTTTGCTACTAACCTTGCCTTAAACCTCGCAGGCTCTTTAGGAGACAAACCTTCCTTTCTTTTAAATATCCACTTACAGCGGACAACCTTCTTATGTTTAGGCAAGTGCACAACATCCCATGTGCCATTTTTATCAAGCGATTGTATCTCTTCTTAAATAGCAGAAATCCACTTCTTGCAGTCAATGGATGCAATAGCTTCAGTATACGTAGCAGGTTCAGCATTATTCTCCACCTGTTCATGAAGGGTTTCGCAGCATAGTAAATCAAAAAAATTCCTACGGATGCGAACAAGAAAGCCAAGATCTAATCTAGGAGATGTAATCAACGAGAGAGATAGATGAGATCTTCATACCCTTGAAGAAATCGCACAGCGGAAACGTTCAACAGAACGTGGATGATGTAGTCGTACTAGCCTTCTCCTCCTCGCGATCCGATCCAACGCTGCAAGTGGCGACGCCTCCGAGAGATGCACACGTACAGCGCACCAACGACTCCGCCTTCCTGGTCCAGCGAGATATGGTGGAGTGGTAGATGGGATCAACAACACGATGGTGTGGTGTCTATGGTGGAAAGTATGCACCGACAGGGCTTCGCCTGTTTGCGTGGTGGAAGAAAAACGAAGAAAGGAGGCTTCAGAAAGCGGGCAGCGGCTTCGCGCAAATTAGGTCTTTGATCCACCGGACGTATAGATCTTTTTAGGGATTTCTATTTTCGTGCCCCTGGTTCGTTAGTTGTACTCAGTTTTCCCAAGCCGCTTAACTTTTCCCCAGTTTTCCCCTCGCTCTAGTTTGAAACCCCTCGCAGACGCTCGAACGAGAGGGTTGCCGTCTGGTCAGAGGCCTTAGACCGTTACCGGTGACAGCTAGGGAGCCGCGGTGGTTGTGAATGGACCGTTGCTTTTGAATAGTGTTGACTGTTGACCCAATGAGACACGTCGGACTGGCGGTCACTCACCCAAAGCTTTCCCCTCCGCTCGAGACTGGAAGAGCTCACCGCCCCTCCGCCGCCACGCCGTCCTGCCCTCCTACCTTATGGCGTCGTCCGCCCCCGAGCCGCCCCCGCCCCCACCACCACCCCCGGGAGGCAGAGAGGGCTCCGCCTCCACTAGATCGACCCCTATCGCGGTAGAGTTTGTACATCCGTCTGGTGTGCCGATTATGCCCCTCAACGGCAAAGAAGATTGGGAATCGGAGGGATCTAATGCATGGATTCCATCTGGGTAAGCATCGTCTGCCTATGTGAATTAATAGTAGGCAGTTTTTGAGCGCGAATCGTTGTTGCTCAACTAACTGCGTTGCTTTTCGAATAGGATTGATCCAGCGCTGGCTTTTCGGCTGGTGGTTAGGCTGGATACTAGCCTTTTGCGTGATTCTGAACGCAATGTGAGCGGATTTTACATCCCAACGGTGGTTGCAACTACCATCTCGTTGAGGGATTTAAAAGATAACATCTGCGCTCAGTACCCCTGGGACGCTGGCGATTCAGTTGATTTCCAATATTTTAACAGCACGGAGGAAAGATATGTTCCACTAATTTCCGACGACGATCTAGGAATTCTTTTTGCTTTAAATGATTCTTGCTGTGTCGGTAAAATTTAAATCCATGTGGACAGGGTGCAGGCATCATCTGGTGTTGGGGCATCATCAGGTGGTCGGGCATCATGTCTCTCTAGTGTTGCTACCTCTGCTAATCGTGTGCGCCGCCCCGCTCATTGTAGGTCCACAGCAGCACCATCTATCCCCAGTGCTAGTGGTAGTGGTAGCCAGATCGTTCCTGCGGTCGATGTGGAGGACGATGCAGAGATTGAGGATCCGTCTCCTCAAGATGATGAGGATGAGTTGATGTTTCCTAAATTGGTAGATTGATGCAGTAATCAGGCAATGGAGGATCAATACATGGAAGATATTGCACAAGGTGCCAGATTTGATGACACTGATGATGATGAGAAGGATGGGAACAATGACAACCTCGTTTTAGCCGATTACGAAGGTGATGACTTGCCAACAATTGAGTGGAACAGGGAGGATCCTCAGCTTGCAGAAGGCACCGTATTTCAAATGATAATGGACTGTCGTAATGCAATTACTACATATTGCATTCTCACCAAGAATGATCATGAGGTTATTAAAAGTGAGCCAGGTAGGTTCACAGTTAAGTGCCCATACAAGAGGTGTAAGTGGAGACTGCATGCATCCACAATGCTTAGAAGCACCGTGGTTCAGGTACTACGCCAACCAGTTGTGTATTTTAGATCACGGTGTAAAATTTGTTAACTGTTACTGACATCCCTTATAATTATGTTTCAGATAAAGAAGAACTCAATCGACCATACTTGTCCACCATGAGCGGAAGCGCCAGAGGAGAAATCAAAGCTAGCGAAGACTAGGTGGTTGGCAGATGCAATCATAGATTGGCTGAGAGAAACTCCA
Source organism: Dactylis glomerata (assembly GCA_007115705.1). NCBI lineage: Eukaryota > Viridiplantae > Streptophyta > Magnoliopsida > Poales > Poaceae > Dactylis > Dactylis glomerata. The sequence continues at coordinate 260,181 of QXEO01001056.1, read as the reverse complement.
TCACTTGGTCCAACAGCACTCATAAAATTGATATCTGATAAGTTTAATATAAAAATACCTTACATGAGGATGTTCTATGCAAAGGAAATGGCTCTTGACAGGATCAATGGTCCATGGAATGAAAGCTTTCAGTTGCTTTACACTTTCAAAGCTGAAGTGGAGATGGCTAGTCCAGGCAGTGTTGTAGGGATAGACAAGCATACAGTTCCCTACAAATTGAAAAGCGGGAGGATAATGCAGAAGGAATGTTTTAGAAGGGCTTTTGTTTGTTTCAAAGCTTGCTGGAAATGCTTTCTGGACGGTTGCAGGCCTTATTTGGCCGTGGATGCAACAGCTCTTCATGGCAGGTTTAAAGGACAGCTAGTTGCTGCTACTGCAGTTGATGGACACAATTGGATGTTCCTTGTTGCTTATGGAGTTTTGGAGGTTGAGTCAGAGGAAAGTTGGACTTGGTTTCTACAGAATTTGCGCGACCTTATAGGTCATCCACTAGGACTTGCTATCCACACAGACGCTTGTAAAGGTTTGGAGAGTGCAGTAGAAGTAGTATTCCCTGGAGTGGAGCATAGGGAATGTATGTGACACTTGGTACAGAATTTTACAAAGAAATTCAAGGGTAAAGTTTATACTAACAACCTATGGCTAGCTGCATACACATGCAGCATTAGGAAGCATCTGTTTCATTTGGAAGTGTTGTATAAACAAAAACCTGGGGTGAAGGAGTACTTGAATGAACATCATGGTAGGGTGTGGTCAAGAAGCCAATTCAATGAAATTTGCAAGGTAGACTATGTAACAAGTAACCTTGCGAAGAGTTTCAATGCAAAGGTCAAGTCATTGAAAGGGCTTATGCTGTGGCAAATATTTGATAAGATTAGGCAGATGATCATGATAAAGATCGATCTGCATCAAAGAATTGCAGCCACAAAATATGTTGGCCATCTCATGCTCCCATCTTTGATTAAGTCTTTGCATGCCAGGGCAAAACAATTGAAGATGAAATGCATCAGAAAAGGAATAGAGGCTGAGGTAACCTACACTGACAGTAAAAACAGGCAGTGGAGGTATCCAGTGAGTTTGGTTGATAGGACATGCCATTGTAGGCGATGGCAGATCTGTGGGATACCCTGCATACACGCATTGTTTTTCATGAGTGTTATAGCGGGTGCAGAAGGTGAAGTTGATCAGTATGTGTCAACATATTTCTCTGTTGCCAAATTTAGGGCTGCATATGCTATGAATGTTTCTACATTGTTGGGAAAAGACCAATGGATGAAAGTCGATCCAGGTTTCAAACTGTACTCTCCAGTTTTGACTAGACCGTGAGGTAGGCCGAGGAAGAATAGGATTAGAGCTAGTGCAGAGGGTGGTGCACCGATTCGATGACGTAAGTGCAAACGTTGTGGAACCCCTGGACACATTGCTAGGCTTTGTAAAAATCCAGTTGGCCTAGCTTTTGGAATGGAAGATCAGGCGGGAGCAGCAAATGCAGAGGAGAATGAAGCAGCAATTCAACATGAGGAGATTGAAGCAATGAATCGAGAGCTGCTTGAACCGATGGATCGAGAGCTGCTTGAACTGATGGATCGAGAGCTGCTTGAACCAATGGATCGAGAGCTGCTTGAACAGATGAATCGAGAGCTACTTGAACCGTTGGATCGAGAGCAGAGGGAACAGATGGATCTATAGGCCGTTGAAGCAATGCATAGACAGCTGAGTGAAGGAATTGATCGAGAGCTGGGTAAACCGATGGATCAAGAGCAGATTGTAGAAGCAAGGGAAGAAAATGCATTAGAAGAAAGAGCACAAGCTTCGTATGATATGGTTGTCTCGGTCTTGGCACAACCCGAAGAGAAGAAGAAGAACAAGAACAAGAAAGAGGGCAAAAGGAAGGTAGACATCGGTAATATCCCTGGTAGGGTTACCCGGAGTAAGGTGGTGGACCCAGTGAGTCACACCAGGAGCAAGAGAAAGATTTTATTTTGAACAATTAATTTGAATGTATGTGTTATTGCAGGTTTTCTATGGTCATGCACCTCAAATAAGTTCATCGCTTAAGCCACATTTATCATTTTCCAAGTGACTAAACTCAAAAAATATAGTTTTGGGTTTAGTTTAATTCCAAAAAATCAAAATAATTCAAAACATGGTGGAACCTTCCCATGGAGTCTTGTTATGTTACCTACATCCTAGAGAAATAATAATGGAAAATGAAATTTATCATTTTCTAAGTGACTAAACTCAAAAAATATAGTTTTGGGTTTAGTTTAATTCAAAATAATTCAAAACATGGTGGAACCTTCCCATGGAGTCTTGTTATGTTACCTACAACCTAGAGAAATAATAATAGAAAAGGAAATATAGAGATATGAAGTTTTTCCCAAAACCACTTCCTAGTCCATGAGCTACTAGCTATGAAGATGCAGGGCTTTCTACTCAACACACCTCCCAAATACCCACTATGCTTACAAACTTTGTCCAAATGAGTCCAAATTCGTCACACTTGTGTATCTTTGAATTGCAAACAATATCACGTCGGCCAAAATATACTATATTGTTCAAATAATATAATCTAACAATTTTTATGCCAAAAGCTTCAATTTCCCTTACTCCCTTTATTATTTGGGTGCCCCTGTTTTACTTAGTTTTACTCAGTTTTCCCCCTCCGGGTCCACTTGTTTTACTCAGTCCTACTAAGTTTTGCCCTTCCGATAAACATTTCCTCACATTTCCCCCTCTTAGTTCTACTCAGTTTTCCTCACTTGTACTCACTGGCTGATCTCTGATTGGTCGAGATGTATGTCACACGGATCTTGGTTGGTTGATAGCTCAACGTACGCTTGCACCGTGGGATCATTTATGATCGGACGGCCTGTATATCTCTCTCTACCTCGATGGATGCATACGGAGAGAAGAGCAGAGCACATACCTACCAACCCTAGCAGTCGCATCTTCCTCTCTTACTCTGGCGGTCACGGCGGCGCAGATCTGCAGCGTGCGTGCGGTGGCACGGATCTAACCGTGCGTGTGGCGGCACGGATCTAACCATGCGTGCAGTCGCGCAGAACTGCAGCGTGCGGCGGCGTGGATCTAACCGTGCGGCGGCGTGGATCTAAGAGTGCCGGTGAGGATCTAAGAGTGCCAGTGAGGATCTAACCCTCAGAAATAGTTGAAATGTTTCTCTCTGTCTCACTTTCGTTTATGTTCTCAGATCTGTTGATGATGAAGAACACCAAGACGGTGGCCGTGCCGATAGTGCTCACCGATGCCAAGACGATTGAAGCCATCGCCTACAACATCGCTGCGACGGCGCAGATCCAGCCTTCAATGTCGGAGCCTGCCGATGTCTCACTTCCGTTACCCTCCTCAGATCTGTTGCTGATGGACACCAAGACGGCGGCCATGTTGACAGTGCTCATCGATCGTCTTGAAGTCATCCCCTACAACATCGCGGCGACCTACAACATCGCTGCGACGGTGCAGATCCAGCCTTCAATGTCGGAGCCTGCCGATGTCTCACTTCCGTTGCCCTTCTCAGATCTGTTGCTGATGGACACCAAGATGGCGGCCATGTCGACAGTGGTCATCGATGCCAAGACGATGGAAGCCATCGCCTACAACATCGCTGCGACAGCGCAGATCCAGCCCTCCTCCATGTCCGAGTTTGCGGATGGCGCAGATCCAGCCACCAAGACGGCGGCGGTGCCAAGAGTGGTTGCGAAGCCGCAGATCCAGCCCTCCTCCATGTCCGAGTTTGTGGATGGCGCAGATGACCACCCCTCAGCCGCTCGTCGTCCAGGCCCTTCTAGCCCATCGGTGCGCGGCCGTGTTCAATGCCGCAAATTGGGATAAATTATGATAAATTTGTATTTTTCAATTTCAATTTGGGATAAAATTGTTCGAACTACTACCTCCGTCTCAAAAAAAGCTTCTCCACTTTCTCGATGTGTCCCTGTACATCCGAATGTATGATTTGAATTCTATCTCAACTTGATTGGGAAGATTGATATGTATTTGATCCGAGAGGCTAGTACATGCTTTCACTTTTAGGATCCCTTCACTTTTGGAACTCATCCAAATTCACTTTTGGGATCCCTTCACTTTTATAAGATGTTCATGCATGCTAAAATTATCGCGCGCATTACTTAGCACAACTAGGAAATTGTACGCCAAAATACAGTGGTTAGAGCCACACCAAAATACAGTGGTCAGAGCCATCTACTGAATAACAATTCTATACTATCTAAATCATCTACCACAACCACATAACTGCTAGGACAGGGATGACACCTAATAAAATTGCCCAGATGAATCTACTTTTTGCCTCTCCCATCACTTGAAGTTCATGTTCTAGATTTTCTACCACTTGATCAGATACGGCAAGATCTATCTCAAGTATCAACTTCTCCTTGCGAATAAGCTCTGAATTCTTCTTTTCTTCCTCCACAGTACGCTTCAGCTCGAATATCATCAGGTTTTTGCGGGCCAATTCATCACCTAAATTGGCCACCTTCTCCTCCAAATCCATCCTCTGGCTACACCACTGGGTTGATTCATCTTGGTATGCAATGTACCATGGATCATCGGCTTGCCTGGCGAACTATAACAATAATGGAAAAAAGAACAACTAAAATCACTCCAACAGGCCGTGGCGGCACTTAAATTCAACGGTACTACAGAGAGCAGAAGCTAGATACCTGCACTTCCGATGAGGTAGAAGAAGTAGAACGTGGCCACGACATGATCGAATCCCCACCCTCGCCGTTGTACCCGCTACGACCAGACATTGAGGACTATTTCGCACCTGCAAACTCCAATAAATTTTGGGAACCGAATCGATTAGGGGGCGGGGGAGGCGGAAGCGGAGGTCTTACCAAGCTATACTACCAATTGGTGCGCGGAACAAATCCTGGTCGTCGTGGGCGGCGGACCTGCTTGCAGCAAACTTTCCTGCGGTGGGTACAATGTGTGCGGACGAAACAAGTGTTGGAGCCGTGGTTGACGTGCAGCGCCGCAGTCCGTCCGACGCCGCTGGGGGACAGAGCCAACGGCGCGACGAGGCGCCGGCGATGGCTGCTCCGTCCGAGGGTGGGGAACGAGCTGCCAGCGGTTCTCTGATGACTAATGAGATACACAACACTAGGTTCCAGCCATGTTTAGCATAAGATTCACTTTAGATTAAGCTGCGAAAATAGTCACCTGCTGGGTCTAGCTTAAGAAAAATTAATTAGCGAACTTGTTGCTTCTCTCTAGCGAAAATAGTCACCTGCTGGGTCTAGCTTAATAAAAAGGGCGACCCTAGCGGTCATTGGCTAAGGCGGCCCCACAGAGCGGCTCTATATGATTTTCTCTAAATAAATAGATGACCCCAGCGGTCATTGGCTGCAGAGGCCCCACAGAGCGGCAATATATGATTTTCTTTAAATAAATAGACGACCCCACTGGTCATTGGCTGCGGCAGCCCCATAGAGCGGCCCCATTGGTCATTGGCTGCGGAGGCCCCACAGAGCGGCAATATATGTCTTTTCCTAAAAAATACATGACCCCACTGGTCATTGGCTGCGACAGCCCTATAGAGCGCCCATTTGTCATTGGCAGCACCGCGTATACAATCAGAAAATAAAACAGCCCACACGTTAGCGATAGATGGATGGCTGCTCTGACGTGTCTCCTGACCCTACCCGTCAGCACCATTCAAAAGCATCGGTCAATTCACAACCACCGCGGCTCCCTAGCCGTCACCGGTAACGGTCAAGTCCTCTGACCAAACGGCAACCCTCCCGTCCGAGCATCTGCGAGGGGTTTCAAACTAGAGCGAGGGGAAAACTGAGGAAAAGTTAAGCGGCTGGGGAAAACTGAGTACAACTAACGACCCAGGGGCACAAAAATAGAAATCCCATCTTTTTATAGCCGACCGTACCTTGCACCAAGGGCTAGGTCACGTACGTCCGTCGCCGCCAGGAGCGATTGCATCGCTATCCACGCCAGGAACGTGCGGGATCGATCAAGCTATCGATCAATGCGAGGCGGTGCGGCGTGGCCTCATGGCAGCCGGCCCATGCGCGTGCGCTGTGGCAGCGTGGCCTGGCGGCCCATGTGGCCCACCCGGCCTGGCCGGCCTTTGCAGCGAGCCAGGCGTCGCTCGCCCTGGCCGCTCGAGCGAGGCCAGCGCCCAGTGCCTCCCCTCGATAGCGTGCGAGCCAGGGACTTTCCCTGGCCGCCGCTGCTTCTCCTTTTTTCTTCTTTTTTTCTTTATTTATTTCTGTCAAATAAATAATTCTTAATATTTTTTAATTCATATAATAAATACTAATATTCTCCACCCGGAACAATTCCGTAACTTTTGAAACAGTTTCACATATATCCTGAAACTACCCTAGCATTGATATGCGTTAAGTGTGTGACCCTACGGGTTCGATAATGCGCGGACATGATCTCCATCAATAATCAATAGCGGGATCTGGAAATCTATATTGACTCCCACGCACTCAGCGATGATCATATCGGATGAACCACGATGTTTGGATTCAATCAATCCCGTATTTGTATTCCCTTCGTCACGCGATATTTTACTCGCCCGAGATTCGATTGTCGGTATCGGCATACCTAGTTCAATCTCGTTCACCGCAAGTACTTTACTCATTCCGTAATCCGATATCACTTTGTGATTAACTCCTTAACCACGTGCTTGCAAGCGATGTTGATATTGATTACCGAGTGGGCCCAAAGTATATCTCTCCGACTCGGGAGGACAAATTCCATCTCGTTACATACAACCCAACAAGTACTTTCCGATCACCTGAGAGACACCTTTATGATCACCCTTTCATAGGATGACGTTTGATAACCTCAAAGCTCTCTTCCAGCACTAGGGAGTTGCATTACCTCATGGTCTAAGGAATACAATACTTGACATAGGAAAAAGCTTCGCAAATATGAACATAATGACACAATCTAATTGTTGCGCTTTATTTGGGTCTGTCCATCACATCATTCTCCTAATGACATGTTCTCATTATTAATTGACAACTCATGTCTATGGTTAGGAAACCTTAACCATCATTAATCAATGAGCTAGTCCATAGAGGCGTACTAGGGACACGGTGTTGTTCATAAACCACACAAGTATTAAAGTTTCCGCTTAATACAATTCTAGCATGGAATATAAATATTATCATGAACAAGAATTATAATAGTAACATCTTTATTATTGCCTTTAGGGTATAATTCCAACAGTCTCCCACTTGCACTAGAGTTAATAATCTAGTTTACATCTGGTAACAATCTAACACCCATGGCATTAAGGTGTTGATCATGTTTTGCTCGTGGAAGAGGTTTAGTCAACAGATCTGCGACATTCAGATCCGTATGTACTTTGCTAATCTTTAGATCTACATCTGCTATATAATCTCGAATTATATGGAAACGGTGGTTGATGTGCTTGGTCTTTGGATGATATCTTGGTTCCTTAGCAAGTGCTATTGCGCCAGTGTTGTCGCACAATATCTCTAGTGGGTCCAAGGCATTTGGAACCACACCAAGCTCAGTGATGAAGTTCCTGATCCAAAATCCTTCACTTGACGCTTCTGAAGCAGCCATGTATTCCGCTTCAGTTGTAGATCCTGCGATCACGCTTTGCTTGCAGCTTCTCTAGCTCACAGCTCCACCATTCAAAATATATATGTATCATGTCTGAGATTTAGAATCATCCGGGTCGGTGTCGAAGCTAGCATCGACGTAACCTTTTACGACGAGCTCCTCATCTCCTCCATAGACCAAGAACATTTCTTTAGTCCTATTTAAATACTTTAGAATGTTCTTTACGGCTGTCCAGTGTTCCACTCCTGGATCACTTTGGTATCTGCTCGTCAAACTAAGAGCATTGGACACATCCGGTCTAGTACACAGCATGGCATACATGATAGAACCTATGGCCGAGGCATATGGCACTTTGCTCATAGTTTCTCTATCTTTTACCGTAGCTGGACACTGAGCCTTGCTCAATATATTTCCCGACAACATGGGCAATGAACCTTTCTTTGCTTTATCCATTCTGAACCTTTTCAGAACTTTGTCCAGGTATGTACTCTGGCTTAAACCTATTAGGCGTCTTTGTCTATCTCTATAGATTTTGATGCCTAATATATAAGCAACTTCTCCTAGGTCTTTCACTGAAAAACATTTATTCAAATAACTCTTCACATCGTTAAGCATACCGATGTCATTTCCAATAATCAATATGTCATCCACATATAGTACTAAAAATGTCACCGAGCTCCCACTCACTTTCTTGTAGACACAAGCTTCGTAGCAATTCGGAACAAATCCAAAACTCTTGATCACTTGATCAAAACGAAGGTTCCAACTCCGAGATACTTGCTTCGGCCCATAAATGGAACGCTGAAGTTTGCACACCTTATCAGCATCCTTAGGATCGACAAAACCTTCGGGCTGCATCATATACAACTCTTCATCAATGTTGCCATTGAGGAATGCAGTCTTGACATCCATCTGCCAAATTTCATAATTATGAAACGCAGCAATTGCTAATAAAATCCGAATGGACTTAAACATCGCTACGGGAGAGAAAGTCTCATCGTAGTCAACACCTTGAACTTGCCGAAAACCTTTTGCGACAAGTCGAGCCTTATAGACAGTAACATTATCACCCGCGTCCGTTTTCTTCTTGAAAATCCATTTCCACTCAATGGCCTTACGGTCGCTAGGAGGGTCCACCAAAGTCCATACTTGGTTTTCTCTCATGGATCCCAATTCGGATTTCATGGCCTCTAGCCATTTCTCAGAGTCTGGGCTCATCATCGCTTCCTCATAGTTTGCAGGTTCATTGTTGTCTAACAACATGACGGTTAAGACAGGGTTGCCGTACCACTCAGGAGTAGCACGCGACCTTGTCGACCTACGAAGTTCAGTAGTAGCATCGTTCGAAGTTTCATGATCCTCGTCATTAGCTTCCTCTCTTGTTGGTGCAGGCGGCGCCGAAACAACTTCGGGTGCTGCGCTACTCTCCAATTCGAGAGAAGGTTCAATAACCACATCCAGCTCTACCTTCCTCCCACTCACTTCTTAGCAACAAAGACTTTGCCTTCGGATCTGTGGTAGAAGGTATACCCAATCGTTTCCTTAGGGTATCCTATGAAGACGCATTTCTCTGCTTTGGGTTCTAGCTTGTCCGACATCAACCTCTTGACGTAAGCTTCGCATCCCCAAACTTTAAGAAACGACAGCTTAGGGTTAGCACAAAACCATAGTTCATACGGTGTCATCTCGACGGATTTAGATGGTGCCCTATTTAAAGTGAATGCAGCGGTTTCTAATGCATAACCCCAAAATGATAACGGCAAATCTGTAAGAGACATCATCGATCGCACCATATCTAATAGAGTTCGATTCTGGCATTCAGACACACCATTGCGCTGTGGTGTTCCAGGTGGCGTGAGTTGCAAAACGATTCTGCTTGCTTTAAGATGCATGAGAAAATCATAACTCAAATATTCACCTCCACGATCGGATCGCAGAAATTTAATTTTCCTGTTACGATGGTTTTCCACTTCGTTCTGAAATTCTTTGAACTTTTCAAACATTTCAGATTTATGTTTCATTAAATAGACATACCCATATCTACTTAAGTCATCAGTAAAAGTGAGAAAATAGCGATATCCACCGCGCGTCGAAATACTCATTGGTCCGCACACATCGGTATGTATGATTTCCAATAAGTCCGTTGCTCGCTCCATTGTTCCGGAGAATGGGGTTTTGATCATCTTGCCCATGAGGCATGGCTCACACGTGTCAAACAATTCAAAATCAAGAGACTCCAAAAGTCCATCAGAATGGAGTTTCTTCATGCGTTTTACGCCAATATGACCTAGACGGCAGTGCCACAAATAAGTTGGATTATCACTATCTACTTTGCATCTTTTAGCCTCAATGTTATGGATGTGTGTTTCATTGCTTTCGAGATTCAGAAGAAATAAACCATTCACGACAGGTGCATGACCATAAAAGATGTTATTCATATAAATAGAACAACCATTATTCTCAGATTTAAATGAATTACCGTCTTGCAATAAACACGATCCAGATATAATGTTCATGCTCAATGCAGGCACATAATAACATTTATTGAGGTTTAAAACTAATTCCGAAGGTAAAACTAAGGAGAGCGTGCCGACGGCCATCACGTCAAATTTTGATCCATTGCCGACGCGCATCGTCACCTCATCCCTTGCTAGCCGCTGTCTATTCCGTAGCTCCTGTTTCGAGTTACAAATAATAGCAACTGAACCAGTATCATATACCTAGGCACTACAACGAGCGCTAGTAAGATAAACATCAATAACATGTATATCAAATATACCTTTAATGGTGCCAGCCTTCTTATCTGCTAAGTACTTCGGACAGTTGCATTTCCAGTGACCCTTGTCCTTGCAATAGAAGCACTCAGTGTTCGGCTTAGGTCCAGACTTGAGCTTCTTCTCAGTAGGGGCAACGCGCTTGCCGCTGCCTTTCTTGAAGGATCTCTTTGCACCCTTAGCTTTCTTGAAGCTAGTGGTCTTGTTGATCATCAACACATGATTATCTTTCTTGATATCCACCTCTGCAGCTTTCAGCTTTGCGAAGAGCTCAGTGATCATATCAGTGGAACCAATTTGATTGTGAGTAACTACAAAGCCTTTGTAGCTTGGAGAGAGTGATTGCAGAACTCTGTCAATCTTGAGCTCTTCTGGAATCTTGCAGTCTAGTTGCTCAAGGCGTTGAGTGTAGCCCGACATCTTAATGGTGTGCTCACTAACGGAACTCCCTTCCTCCATCTTGCAGTTAAAGAACTTCTCAGGGATCTCATATCTCTCAGAATGGGCTTGAGTCTGAAACATGGTTTTTAGTTCCTCAAGTATATCATAAGGCCCGCGGTACTTCTCAAAACGATTTTGAAGTTCCGATTCTATAGAAAACAACATGGTACTCATAATCGCATCATAATCATCTCTGCGAGAATTGAAGTCAGCAAGTTCTTCAGTTTTTGCTGTTGCAGCAGGGGGGTTACCTAGCGCTTCCTCAAGTACATAAGCTTTTTGTCCGCCAGCGAGAATGATTCTCAGATTGCGGAACCAGTTGGTGAAGTTAGACCCATTGTTTTTAAGCTTTTCTTTCTCAGCAAACACGTTGAAGTTGAAGTTGGACTTAGCCGTTTGATCTACAAAATTTGCAAGTACAATTTACACTATGTTCAAGATAATTAGTTCAACTTAATCAAATTACTAGATGAACTCCCACTAAATTCAACATCCCTCAAGTTGTTTAGTGAACACGATCCAAATTCACCACACCTAATCTGATCTTCACGAGAAGAGATGTGGTTTCAATGGTGGATAACAAAGTGTCGATCATATCATTCATATGACTCATATTTAACCTTTCGGTTCGTGTGTTCCGAGGCCATGTCTGTACATGCTAGGCTCGTCAAGTCAAACCCAAGTATCTCCGCGTGTACAAAAACTGGCTTGCACCCGTTGTATGTGAACGTAGAGTTTATAGCACCCGATCATCACGAGATGCTTCAAAACGACGAACTTTCGCAACGGCGCATACGAGGGGAGAACACAATTTTATCTTGATCTTTAAGTGAGGAATCATATTATAATGCTACCGTCACGATCAAAGCGTAATAAGATACATAAAAGGATAAACATCACATGCATATAATTTTATGTGACATGGTATAACCAATCTCCACGCAATGATCTCCATCTTGTGTGTGCCGACATGATCTCCATCACTCCACCATGATTGCCTCCACCACGAATAGCAACTACAACTATTGCTAACTACTTAGCGATAAAGTAAAGCTATTACATGGCGTATAAGAAGTTGACACGCAGGTCATACACAATTATAAAGACAACCATATGGCTCCTGCCGGTTGTGAGCTCATCGACATGCAAGTCGTGAAATATTACAAAACATGATCATCGCATACATCTCAATTCATACACATGTCTTGGGCCATACCATATCACAAAATACTCCCAGCAAAAACAAGTTAGACGCCTCTACTTTGTTGTTGCATGTTTTAAGTGGCTTATGGGAGTAACAAGTTAAGAACGATTCTTAACTACGAAAAGCCACAACGGTGATATTATGGTTGCTAACATCCGTTGTAAATCCCATGACTACTATAGTGAGAGAAACTGGCATCCACCAGCCGCATGTGTGGAACAAGCCACACGTCAAGTGCGGAGCCGGTCTCGCGAACGAGGTCGCGTAAAGTTGGCCTGGACCGCTTCGATCTCACTATGCCGCGCCATAAGAAATACACAACAAGAGGTTTGCAACAGAAAACATCAATGCCCGCAACAAGCATGTTGCGTTCTACTCGTGAAACACATCTACGCATAGATCTAGCTCTGATACCACAGAAGGGTTTCACAGCATAGTAAATCAAAAAAATTCCTACGGATGCGAACAAGAAAGCCAAGATCTAATCTAGGAGATGTAATCAACGAGAGAGATAGATGAGATCTTCATACCCTTGAAGAAATCGCACAGCGGAAATGTTCAACAGAACGTGGATGATGTAGTCGTACTAGCCGTCTCCTCCTCGCGATCCGATCCGATCCAACGCCGCAAGTGGCGACGCCTTCAAGAGATGCACACATACAGCGCACCAACGACTCCGCCTTCCCGGTCCAGCGAGATATGGTGGAGTGGTAGATGGGATCAACAACATGACGGTGTGGTGTCTACGGTGGAAAGTATGCGCCAACAGAGCTTCACCTGTTTGCGTGGTGGAAGAAAAACGAAGAAAGGAGGCTTCAGAAAGCGGGCAGCGGCTCCGTGCAAATTAGGTCTTTGAGCCACCGGACGTACAGATCTTTTTATAGCTGACCGTACCTTGCACCAGGGGCTTGGTCACGTATGTCCGCCGCTGCCAGGAGCGATTGCATCGCTATCCACGCCAGGAACGTGCAGGATCAATCAAGCTATCGATCAACGCAAGGCGGTGCGGCGTGGCCTCATGGCAGCCGTCCCATGCGCGTGCGCTGTGTCAGCGTGGCCTGGCGGCCCATGTGGCCCACCCGGCCTGGCCGGCCTTTGCAGCGAGCCAGGCGTCGCTCGCCCTGGCCGCTCGAGCGAGGCCAGCGCCCAACGCCTCCCCTCGATAGCGTGCGAGCCTCGGACTTTCCCTAGCCGCCGTTGCTTCTCCTTTTTTCCTTTTTTTCTTTATTTATTTCTATCAAAAAAATAATTCTTAATATTTATCAATTCATATAATAAATACTAATATTCTCCACCCGGAACAATTCCGTAACTTTCGAAATAGTTTCACATATATCCCGAAACTACCCTAGCGTTGATATGCGTTAAGTGTGTGACCCTACGGGTTCGAGAATGCGCGGACATGATCTCCATCAAAAATCAATAGCGGGATCTGGAAATCCATATTGACTCCCACGCACTCAGCGATGATCATATCGGATGAACCACGATGTCAGGATTCAATCAATCCCGTATTTGTATTCCCTTCGTCACGCGATATTTTACTCGCCTGAGATTCGATCATCGGTATCGGCATACCTAGTTCAATCTCGTTCAAAGCAAGTACTTTACTCGTTCCGTAATCCGATATCACTTTGTGATTAACTCCTTAACCACGTGCTTACAAGCGATGTTGATATCGATTACCGAGTGGGCCCGAAGTATATCTCTCCGACTCGGGAGGGACAAATTCCATCTCGATACATACAACCCAACAAGTACTTTCTGATCACCTGAGAGACACCTTTATGATCACCCTTTCATAGGATGACGTTTGATAACCTCAAAGCTCTCTTCCGGCACTAGGGAGTTGCATTATCTCATGGTCTAAGGAATACAATACTTGACATAGGAAAAAGGTTCGCAAAGATGAACATAATGACACGGTCTAATTGCTGCGCTTTATTTGGGTCTGTCCATCACATCATTCTCCTGATGACATGATCTCATTATTAATTGACAACTCATGTCTATGGTTAGGAAACCTTAACCATCATTAATCAATGAGCTAGTCCATAGAGGCGTACTAGGGACACGGTGTTGTTCATAAACCACACAAGTATTAAAGTTTCCGCTTAATACAATTCTAGCATGGAATATAAACATTATCATGAACAAGAATTATAATAATAACATCTTTATTATTGCCTCTAGGGCATAATTCCAACAGTTCAGCACAACTCATAGCATAATGAACAATGTTACATTCTTCAATTAAACGCTTACGAGGAGCAATGGCTCTCCTTAGACAGTCAGCTGCAATGGAATGACTGTGTTGCTGCGAAACAGGTGGTGAGGGGGGAACAAAATGATTATCAGTATCATCAAACTCAGGTTCATGATCAACATCATTATTTTCAGCAGTGTCGCTTTCTTTCTCCTCAACATGCTCCACATGCATGCTAGTTCTCTTTTGCTCATCATCAGAAACATCAGAAACAGCAGAAGTCTCACTATTAGTAAACATAACAGCCTCATTAAAAACAACATTTCTGCTCATCAAAATCCTTTTAGTTTCAACATTCCATAACTTATATGCCTTAACTCCTGAACCACAACCAAGAAATATGCACTTAACGGCTCTAGGCTCTAGCTTTCCATTATCAACATGTGCATAAGCAGAACAACAGAGAACTCTCAACTGTGAATAATCAGTAGGTGTACCGGACCATACCTCAACGGGAGTTTTCTTATCAAGTGGAATAGAAGGTGACCTGTTGATCAAGTAACATGCGGTGGATGCTTCTTCAGCCCAAAAACGTCTGCTCATACTTGCATTGGAAAGCATGCAATGAGCCTTGGAAATAATGGTTTTGTTCATACGCTCTGCTACACCATTTTGCTGAGGAGTGTATGGGATGGTGTGGTGCCTGACAATGCCTTCATCGCTGCAGTAATCATTAAATTCATTTGATTAGAATTCCATACCATTGTCAGTACGAAGCAATTTTACCTTCTTTTTAGTTTGCTTTTCTATCATAACTTTCCACTTCCTAAAAGCATCAAAAGCTTCAAATTTATGTTTCAGGAAATAAGGCCAAACTTTTCTGGAGTAGTCATCAATAATAGTAAGCATGTAACTAGCACCACCAAGAGATTTCTTATGGGAAGGACCCCATAGATCAGCATGCACATACTCTAATATCCCTTTAGTGGTATGAACGGAAGCATTAATTTTAACTCTCTTGTGCTTACCAAAGATGTGGTGCTCACAAAAATCCAACTTACTCATGTTGCATCCAACTAGCAGCTCTCTCTTTATCAATTCTGCCATGCCATGTTCACTCATATGTCCAAGACGTGCATGCCAAAGATTAGTTTTACTAGGTTTATCAGAAGTAACAGTAGTAGCAGCAATACCAGGCAAACTGCTACTCTAAGAACATATAACTTTGCAGAATTCATATCACCAATCATATGAATGAGAGAACCTTTGGATACCTTCAGAACCATGTTGCCACCTCTATACTTGTACCCTTCATCATCAAGGGTGCTGAGCGAGATCAAATTTCTCGCCATGGTTCTTATGTGCTTGACGTTGGTCAACATGCATGCCATCCCATCATGTGTCTTGATCTGAACGGAGCCAATGCCCTCAATCTGACACGGTATCATCTCCCACACGCACAAAATCTCTAGGCTGCACAAACTCATACAAACTGAACCAGTCTTTGTTACAACAAATATGAAACGAAGCAGCAATATCAAGTATCCATTCATTATCTCATGAAACACATGCAGCAAAAACAGCTAAAGCATCACCATCAGAATCACTGGAAACAACAGAGGCCTTACCATCACCATCGGATTTATTCTTAGGTTGGTAGGTACTATTTCTTTTCTCTTTGTTCTGCAGCTTCCAACAATTATCAATATTGTGATTGTCTTTCTTACAATACCTGCAGAACTTGTCTCCTCGTCCCTTGGACTTTGAGCGACCTCGGTCGGTCTTACTCTTATCCCTTTTGTAGTTGTTGTTGGTGGTTCTTTGCTCAGTCCTGCCATGGACCTGCAGTGCTTCTTCATTTGACAAACTCTTTGCCTGCACCATAGTTTTCATCTTTTCCCTCAGCTGGAGGGCCTCATAAACTTCGGTGAGGGTTTGTGTATCACGACTTATACATATGGTGTCACGGAAATTTGTAAAGGAACTAGGCAATGAGACTAACAGTAGAAGTGCTAGATCTTCATCCTCATATTTTACCTCCATGGACAGTAAAGTCGGAAACTATCTCCCTGAAGATCAATAGGTGATTCATCACCGACCGACCTTCCTGCAACTTGTGCTGGAACAACTTCATCTTCACTTGCAACCTACTGGTTAGATCCATTCACATGCAGATCGATTCCAGTTTCAACCACAGGGCCGATGCAGATTTCTCTTGCAACACTTCCTGCAAAATATTATTGGATAGATGAAGTTGAATCAAAGACAAAGCCTTACGGTCTTTTCGCTTTTCTTCCTCTGTCCATGATGCAACCGGTTTCTTTCCAAAACCATCGAGCGCATCATCGTGATCTGAAGTTTGTGCGAGGATCGCCCTCATCTTCACTTGCCACAGGGAGAACCTTGTGGTGTAATCCAGCTGCGGTAGATCGAACTTCAAAGACGCCATCTCGCAAACCCTAGATTAGAAACATGGGGCTCTGATACCACTTGTTACAAAAGTGATAGGCAATAACGAAGAACTAAAAGGAAATCACAGCACGGAGACACAAGATTTTAACGTGGAAAACCATCTCTAACAAAGAGAGATAAAAACCACTCTTGCGCCATCCAGCAAAATTTCACTATATCGGGAGTGTGTTTACGAACACCGTGGGTTATCTAATGATGCGATAAACCCTAGCCGGCGGCTTACAAGGAATATATATATAGGCGGCGGTAACGACCCAAGACTTCGGCGACGGGCCTCGCTCCGCTCATCAGAAGTTGGCCTTTACTTTGTAGAATTTGGATCAACATATAACAATATCTAGATCGGAATTGATTCGGTCGTGCACGCCCTTATCTTCGGCCAGCGAGGCTTCATGAGGGCTTAGCGTGAAGCTTCGGTGTTTTTGTCGATGCCATTGGACATGTCTAATTATAGATTTCAGTGGCATTGACAGTGGTGAAGAAAGTCATGGTGGCAGCGATCGAAGGCTTATCATGGCAGAGAGAAATTTTGGTTGTGTTGAACTTATGGCACAGTTTTTTTCCTGTGTGTCGGTGTTGAGGACTTGCAGCAGCGGCCTTGGCAAGAGGGTGCGACAACACAGGTGGCCGAAATTTTAGGTGGTGCTTTTCGAGTACCGAGCCGCGATTTCCAGGGTCAAAACCCAAGGTCTAGCCTTCATTGGTTGTACCTGACAATGGTCTTGTCGAAGATATTGCTTTGGGAACTCAGTCTTTCTCCAGTCGTAGAATACCAGGAATCTAAAAGAAAGATTTTTATTTTCTGACTTATTCAGTCAATTCAAATAACACGGATCTTGTTCAAGCCAATAAATAGAGCTGGAGTTATAGTTAAAGCAGCCAGTAGAAAACCGAAATAACTAGTTAAAGTACGCATGAAAGGGTTAAATTCCTTTTATTTTTTTACTACATATGTTGGTAAAGCACTTACCTAAGTTATGGAAAATTCATCAGTTATTTTAGATAATACTAAAAAACAAGATAGAGTGAGATACGGAAGTGTAAAAGAAAGTGGATTCATCAGATGATACACTAGGGTGAAAACTTAAGGTCCTTAATCGGGCGACGACAACGCTAGTGCATTATTTCTTTATTGAATGTGTCGCTTTTGGAGAACCTCTTTTGCACTCTACGTGTTGTCTTGGTGGTGGTTAGAGTGTAGTTGTTGTAAGTGTTTCATCACTGCTTATGTGTGTCTCTTTTTTATTTACTTTTGGCTGTGTGCATCCTTGATGTCTTTAGATATCTCGTTGTTGCAGAGACTGGATGTAACTGATATGTTCGCGATATTAATATATTTCCTTTATCGAAAAATATAGATGATGCATGCCATTTCTCTGACGGCTCCATATCACCTCTGAATTAATTGCAAAGACTGCAAACTATGAGATTATTGGCAGTAGCAAGGTTAGACTCTAGTGAACAACCAAGCATCATGCATGTTTGTCGATGGAATAGCTTTAAGAGCTCACCTACTAAATTCAGTCAAATGTTCTAGTGTGCATAATAGCCCCTGATTTGAGTCTATAAAAAAATGTAGTGTGCTATAGTTTAGAGGAGATATCTAGTGCTACCTGATTCAATAATCTGGGCCGTTGAATCGGATGGACAGGACTGCAGCGGATTGATTCCCGGTAACATTTGTATCTCACACCCTGCATAGTGATTTCTCTTCCAAACTGGACCAGGGGTCGTTGACCTTGCAATGTTCGACTGGCGGGCAGAGCGATGAAGCGCAGGTCATCTGCCGCCGTGTAGGTATACAATACTAGCACTACATGGAGACTTTGAACAAATTATCTTTTTATATCTGAAGCAGATGTCATTTTCAAGATATTAGGAAGGCCACATGTTTCCAAAGCTGCATCTAAACTCCTACGAGTACTCATTAACACTTCTATTGGGCCTTTTTTATTGCTTCACCTTCACCGGCCACCATTGACTGAAGCTAGACAGTCAATTGCCAAAACCCATGCCAACTTCATCCTGTGTGTCCGACGGGGGAGCTTGACTGCCCACGAAATAACAGTGAGAAGAATTGCATGCTGCTGTGTCGCTCTGCCCAAATTTATAGCCGATTAGGGTGCGAACTCAATCCCGTGGTAGAGAGAAAGGGGCTCTAGAAAGCAAGGATCATGTGCCACAATTTAAAATAATTTAAAATAATACAGGGACTGACATGCAAGATTAAATGTGAGTTCGATCCCATCCTTTGAATCAAATTGGAGGGTCTAGATTGTTAGGGAAACAGGTAGCAGTAGCACATCAAGGCATTGGAGTACTAGATATCTTCTCCTATAGTTTACTAGCAGTAGTAGGCAAGAATAAGGAAACTGTATAGACATTTTGCAAGACAAGGCAGTGCTCCATTCATTTTGCTACTTAATGCCATATCTTTCACTTTTATAATGAGTAGTTTGATTAACCAAAAATTTCCTATTCCAGGACATGAAGCTGCATTAATTAGTACCTGGGCAAATATTAAAGCTGAACATCCGGAAAAATCAAAAACCTCCGCATTAGAGTATGAAAAACTATGTTGCACTTAGACCAGAATCGTGTGAAGACGACGCATTCTTGGAATGATGCAAGTTTCTTCGTTGGGAGGTGGGTACATGAGCATCCTGTGTATGTGAAAGTTTCTTGGTTGGATGATGTAAGCCAAGTCTGGATGTGGCTACAAGTCAGATTTGTTGGCTGAAAGATAATTAACAAGCCCATTTCGCCTCGGATATAGAAGACCCATGTGAGGCTATCACACAGGTTTCACTACACACCCTCAAAGAAAAAACACAGGTTTCACTAATCGAATGCACACCAAGGGTGATTTCCTTGGTAGCAAGAGAACTGGGTGCGAACTTGACGAGCTATACTCATGATTCCAATGTTGTATGACTTTTTTTTCAAGAAAGGATGCTTTATTAGTTAAAAGGTTCCTATGTTTCCAATGTTGCACAACTTACACAGGTTTCAGTGCTTTATTCTAAAGTTTCCAATGCGTTACATCCGGTCTGTGCATAACTAGAATAGCACAACCGCTCAAGTCTAAAAAACCCGAAAACAAAAGGCGCGCAATACAAGTAATTCTCAAAAAAACTGTATGAGCGCCTGATGGGGGTAGTCATCCATGTTGCGTAAAAATACCTCTCGCCGTGTCCTCCAACCGTGTTGATAACTCGATAAACAGGTCTCGATTATCCACACATTATAGAGACAACCATGAACAAAGCAAAGTTGCGCACCAGTAGATAACTTGCATCAAGGATGAATTGTCATCATTAAAACCTTGTCATTTCTACATAGCCAAATCGACCAAATAATGGCAAGCGCCCCTACCTTAATAAACATGATCAACACCGTGTAGCCAAATGCCAAATATATTAGAAAATTTATAAGATAGAAGCTACATGGAATATTTACCATATAAATCTATCAAATTTACACTAAAATAATAAGTGTTTGATTATGTTGTCTTGACGATAGAAAACATAATTAGTACTTTTGTGCCAATTCGTCTTTACAAGCTTATCTTTGATGGGAATTACACTTTTGCAAAGATACCATGCAAAATTCGTTCTCTTCAATGAAATCTTCATTATCCATATACTTACTACTACAAAATGGCAGTTCTGGATAAATCAAAGCTCTATACATTTAATCTACTGAAAAATTTCAGTTCTCATGAAATTTCCAACAGAATTCGTCTGACCCTTGCGTTATTGATCCATTGCCAAATTTGTACCAAGGAAGCATGAATTGCGCATGAAAGCATGACTGCATGAGAATAGGGCCAAAAGTTTGATGAGCTATACTCATGACTGCGTACCAACGGTAGCAGGGTAGAGCTACATATATGAACATGACTACACGGACTTCTGTCACATTGATAGTTGGAACACGTATTGATAGATGAGGTTATTATGTGGAAATGTTTTTGGTGTATGTATTTAAATGATTTGTCCCCATGACTCATGAGATACTGGGGTAAGCCAAATAAATAAGATGCTTATCTATGAGTGGCGAAGTGGCTCTCGTACGGGCATGGCCAACCACCGGTTTGAAGTTCAATGTCATGTGAACATTTGAGAGATTTATGTGGTGACCTACGCCGTTCAAGATATCAAAGATGATTGGAAATTGAGAAGAAAGTAGCACGCGAATAGCAATCCGCAGGATTCGCCATTATGTAAAACTAGATGATACCCCGCGCGTTGCTGCGGGAATTCTTTCCACATGATGTAAAACACTTTGGGGAGTAATTCAGTTGATCACTCCATAGAAAAAAATAGAAATGAATAGTAGCCTGTCATTAGAAAAATGTATTCAATGTATATGTAGAGTGGGCTGGTATGCCAATTAGAAAGTGTGTTTATACTGTGGAGTAGCATGAATTATCTATAGGGGTACTGATAGATGATTTTTCTAATGTGAGAACAAACACACTGTACAGTAAACTACTACATAAAATGCAGCTCCGATGAAAATGAGTCACCATATGTATGTGTGAATAATCCATTGTAGATTACCCTCCAACAATATGACACCTAATGGCACGATGAAATATTGGATATTATTGGATAAAAAGGCAGAGGCGAAATAAATTTTCATACATACATATATAACAATAAGAGATTTCCTGGAAGCAGGCGAGAAACACAGTACTGATTCAAATATTATGAAATGCAGTTTTCTGTTCACTTCTAATAAATTACAACACGGAGATGTACATACATGAGTCAATACGTTTTTTTCATCTACACTGGAATTGGTCAGAACATAGCAACCTGAAACAAAACTGAGAATTGATGCAAGAGGACAACAAATATAAAATGTCAGGGCACTGTGCTAAACCTGATTGAAGATAAAATGGATGGGGCAAACGATCGAATTGCTTGATCCACAAATAATCGTAAGATGCAATAATTTTACTAAGCAGCATTTTGTCAAGCGCCTGCTGGTAAGAAGCAATATCACTAAGTAATACGGCAATCTTGCATACGAAAATTGATTGTTGGGCATCAAATTGAATGGGTATACATCAGACATATGTTAGTTGCAAAATAGATTGAAAAAACAGACTATCTCGTCGCACACACCAAAGAAAAGAAAAAAAGAAGAATATACATATGTGCTAACGCACTGCTCGACCATGGCCTTGGAGCTGCACCATGCACACAGCAGGGGAAGCAATATCTCTTTGGAGCCTAGCAGGGTGCTACAGACCCTGATAGGATGCAGTCATGCAGAAGCGTCAACGATGATGATATTTGTTACCACCACAGATAGACAGCCCGATTAACAGTATACCACATGGAGGAGGGTCCGGAGGGAGAGCAAAATATCTAGGGGCACGGCAGCGAAAACTGGCATTGAAAGCGGAGAGCAGGCACCAAGCTCGGTTAATGGAAGGCGAGAGCAACTTCATATATAACGATCCCATCGGTGGGCAAATCTAACTGAAGAAGACGAAGAGAGAGAGAGCAATAATGGTAGGAGACTGAAGGTACCATAGAGAAGACGATACACCAAAAAAAAAACTTAACGACACCATGCCAGCTGCTAGAGTAGTAATCACGGCGCACCCTTTGGTTTCTAGTAACTGTTGAAGTGACGCGTGAGTAGCTTGCAATATTGTGGAGCTTTGGCGCTTGTGATGGAAATGAAAGCGGTTAGTGGAGATTAATATAGGATGAGAAGGTTTGGCACGTTGGTGAGTGGAAGGGTACCTGTTAAGGGAATGTTAAGGGAATGAGCACAAATGAACGGACGAAGATCAAAATCACACGGCTGCAATTTGTTGATGATGTGGATAGGCTACATGTTGAGATAGAAACAATAAATGATCTATAGTGGAGTTTTGCTTTATAAGAAGTATAGATAGGAGGATCCCATAGATGCAAAATATTGTGTTGATTAATTGGCATTTTTCCCATAAAGAGATTCAAAGTGCCTCTATAGCCCAGTTGATCCAGAAAAAGAATAGCGCTCAATCGGCCAAGCAAGTCTTTCTTTGGCTTGTTTTGTTTGTCCTCTCCTTAATTGTTTCTGGATCTTTTTTAACTAGGATCTTTTCTAAAGGATGAAAAAATGTAATTGCATGAAAAAATATATATTGCACATATATATATATATGGATCCATACGCAATTGTATGTTCATGAGGGTGAGAATAGATTTTTTTCTGGTAAACAAATACAATATGCATATAAATATTAAGATATGTTCCCAAGACAGGCGGCAGGCGATTGGATCTTGGCCTCCTACCGGCGCCGCCGCTGATCGCCTCGTCTCTGTGGTCTTCGGGCCATGGAGGCGCGGTGGATCTCGGCCCTTGTCGGTGGGAGGGCTCCGCCCCCTGTTTTGAGGGCTTCATTCTTCTTGTTAGGGTTAAGGTTTGTAGGGACGACGCTCAGGTGGTGGTAGCGGTGCCTCATGCAATAAGGTCTTCCCGTATTCAACCCCATCTCGGTGGCAATGTTGAGAGGCTTGTGAGAGTGGTGTGGTCTTCGAGGATTTCATCTGGCTGTGGGGATCTTTGGATCGTCAAGGAGCTTCATCGACAGTTCTTCCTTCTTCTTCGTCTCTGGGATGGATGTGGTCTTTTTGACCTGTTCGGTGACTTCTTGTCTGCAACCAACAATGTCAGGCCGACTCAGGGAGGAGCGGCAGTGGCGGCGCGCCGTCGACATGGTCTGGAGGTTGAAGATGAAGGGCTTCTCAAGGATCTTGTTGTATTTTTTGTTTTTCTTGGAGTGCTTTATACTATTCGTTGTTTCTTTTAATGCCAGAGTCCTATTCGCAAAAAAATATATGCATCGAATTCAATTGTATGGGCTATATCCAGGCAGGGTAGTTGACAACATTCTAATAAGATACAAGATGCATAGAGTTCTTTGTATTCAAGATTTATGGCTCTTGAGCTACATATGGAGCCATTTTTTAAAATTTCAAAAAAGTCAAAACAAAAAATTCATTATGTAGATGATAATGAGACATACCAGTGTGCAAAAAAATCATACCCAAATTTGTTGTATTTAGCCTCACCATGAATAATAAAGTTTTAGATATGGGTGTGATGAACGGTGCATATATTTAATATTTAAAATTTTGTCATTTTTCACATTACTGTGTGGCCTAGAATACACAAATTTTGAATTGCGATTTGCATGCTTGTAGAGTTCAACATTATCTACCCTAGAATTTTTGTTATAGTTATTGAATTAGGTTTTAGACCTATTTTATCTTGGGTTGTGTGATGTTACAGAAACCTAACTAGTTACCACAACCATCTCTCTTCTCGTCTAATGGCATGTCATATCATCAAAATGCCTAGTTAACACTACATGTAGTTACATGTTATTAGCTATGTTACTCACACTATAAGTAGTTTAATGAAGGCCTACAACCATAAATTACAAACAGGACCCTACACCCCCCCCCACTCCCGTGCGGCATCACCGTGTCGCAAAGGGGCTCCACCTCCCAGCCTCTCACCCCCCCCCCCCTTCTATTGCCTCCCTTCTGCCACTGTCGGTGAAGAAGTTAGGAAAAGCTGGGGTGGCTCAGCGGCGGTTCTCCTCATGTGCACACAGGCTAGGGGCGGCGACGGCGGTTCTCCTCACGTGCATGCAGGCTAGGGACGGCAGTAGATCAACCTTCAACCTACACTGGCGGTGAGGGCGGGTGTCGGTGCTAGGAGTGCGACCACAAGACCACGCGGAGCTAGTCGGCAACAGGGCGGCTAGGTCGGGGCTTGCTTGGGCCTGGTCTTGGCAGCCATTGTCGACTGACAATCGGTGTTGCTGCTTGCGGATCTGTTCCTGGCTTTGCTCCGCATCACGAGAGCTTGGCGGTGGTGGTAACCTTCTGGCCGAAGGTGGTCGGTCGGTCACGGCTGGTTCGTCGATCTTGATCTGTCATCCAGTCCCAGTTGCGAGTCGGGAAAACATAGTTTTCGGTGAAAACCGAGACGTTTGGCAGGCGATGGCAATGGTCTATGTCGTTACTTTGATGAAGTCATTGCTTATGCAACGCTGTTGAATCGCTCATGCTGCTTCGGGGGGAAACCCTGAGATCTGGTTTTCTAGATCGGACGATGACGACACTATGGTGTCGTTTCTCTCTTGGGAGCATCGCTTGGGGAGTAGCGTTGGATGCATATGCTGAAGGAGGAGACATCAAGTCATGCCTGACGGATTGGTGCTATGCTCAGTCATACCTGTTCGGCAGAGGCAACGACGGATCTTCCATGGTGGTGTCGACAACAGTTCTGATAAGGTTTATGTGGATCTCTGTCTTGAAGGTGGAACAACGGACTGATGGTGGTGACGGCTTTTGAAGCGAAAGGCATAAGACGCTCATCAAGGGTCTGCTACACTGGATATGAGGTCCTATTTTCGCTATAGGGTGACTCAGTGGATGCCCCCGGTAATTAGCTGGCACTACGGGACGCAGACAAGGTGCTAGAAATGCCGTCGGCACAGTTTGTGCCGACGGCCACCGTCGGCACATCGCCGTCGGCATAGGCGGGCGTCGGCACAGGTTTAGCCGTCGGCATAGCTTTAGGCTGACGGCCATGATGAGCCGTCGGCATAAAAATGCCGTTGGCACAGATAATTTCAGTTATTAAAAAAAATGAATTTTTGAAAAAATAAAAAAATTGTAATTTTTATTTTTTTATTTTCTTTGATTTTTTCTTTTTCTTTGATTTTTTATTTTCTTTGAATTTTTTTGAAATCCCTCTAATGACTTCCTGGTCGGTCACCCATCCTCAGATTGCTATAAGCCCAACACGCTTAACTTGTAAGTTCTATTTGAATAAGCTACCCCTACGCTACTAGATCCTTATTGATATTAGTATCATATGAATCCTCTTAAGCTATGTGTGTGTGTAAATATGTGCGTGCATATGTATATGTATATATGTAGGTATGTATGTGTATGTGTCTATATGTGTATATGTGTTTGTTAAAAATTTGAAAAAAAAATTAAAAAGTTCGCAATTTTTTTAAAAAAATAAAAAAATTCAAAGAAAACCAAAAAAATCAAAATTTTCAAAAAGATCAAAAATAGAGATTTTTGATATTGGGATGGAAAGGAACATCACGGAGGCTGATTTTTGGTTCGTCCCATGAAAAGTGTATTTTCCATTTCCGGAGTGCCAAAATCAGGTTTCTGTTCATGCGGTCCCAAATTAGACGTAACTAATTCAAAAAAAATTGAAAAAATGCGAGACTTTCGTGTGACATCATTTTATGTCACCTAGATGCGGGAAAAAATTGAACCTTGAGAAAAGCAGTTTACAAAAAAGTCCCTTCACAGAAATGAACAACCATGTTCGAGGTAGCATGACTTTTAGGTCAAATGAGCTAGGTTTGTCCCCGATCATGGCATAGTTTGTCGGAATGAGATCATATCGGACACGCGCGTGGCCATTGGGATGGCAAGGAATCCCACGGAGACCGATTTTTGTTTCCTCCCACGAAAAGTGCCTTTTCTATTTTCAGAGTGCCAAAATCGGGTTTTTTTGTGAAGCGATTACCGAAACGCGAAATCAAAAGCTGGGAAGAACACCCCACATAAATAATAGACCATCTAGGATACATATATCATCTCTCATTTCGTTGTGACACCTTTGGAGGTATATTTTGAATTTTGCGCAAGCTCCTACTGATTTCACTGGAACCGGGCTGGATTTGCACTTTAGCGGTAATAAGACAAGCTTCTGATTTTTTTCAAAAATTATATTTGGATCTGCAATACATCATCTCTTCAATAAACTTTGATCATTAAGGTGGGACTCCGCAACGTCTAGCTGCGAGTGGGAGTTCTTGTGCGTCCTCATTTCACCTGGGTCCCGAATCGGGCATAACTAATTCAAAAAAATCGAAAAAATGCGAGACTTTCGCGTGGCATCATTTTATGTCACCTAGATGCGGGAAAAAAATTCAAACCTTGAGAAAAGCAATATACAAGAAAGTCCCTTCACAGAAATGACCTACCACGTTTGAGGTTTTATGACTTTTAGGTCAAATGAGCTAGGTTTGGCCCCGATCCTGGCATAGTTTGTCGGAATGAGGCCATATCGGACACGCTCGTGGGAATTGGGATGGCAAGGAATGCCACGAAGACCGATTTTCGTTTCCTCCTACGAAAAGTGCATTTTCTATTTTCAAAGTGCCGAAATCGGGTTTTTTTGTGAAGCGGCTACCGAAACGCGAGATCGAAAGCTGGGAAGAATACCCTACATAAATAATAGACCATCTAGGATACATATATCAGCTCTCGTTTCGTTGCGACACCTTCAAAGGTATATTTTGAATTTTATGCAAGCTCCTACCGATTTCGCTGAAACCGAGCTGGATTTGCACTTTAGCGGTAATAAGACAAGCTTCTGAATTTTTTCAAAAATTATATTTGGATCTGCAACACATCATTTTTTCACAAAACTTTGACTGTTAAGGCGGGACTCCGCACCGCCTGGCCGCGAGCGGGAGTTCTCGTGCGTTGTCATTTCACGCGGGTCCCGAATCGGGCGTAACTAATTCAAAAAAATCAAAAAATATGTGACACCTTCACGTGGCGTCATTTTATGTTACCTACATGCGAGAAAAAAATTCAAACCTTGAGAAAAATAGTTTACCAGAAAGTCTCTTCACAGAAATGACCTACCATGTTCGAGGTTGCATGACTTTTAGGTCAAATGGGCTAGGTTCGGCCTTGATCAAGGCATAGTTTGTCGGAATGAGGCCATATAGGACGCGCACGTGGCACATGGGATGGCAAGGAACGCCACGGAGGCTGATTTTCGTTTTGTCCCACGAAAAGTGCTTTTTCCATTTTCAGTGTCGAAATTAGGTTATTTTGTGAAGCGACTACTGAAACGTAAAATCAAAAGTTAGGCACAACACCCTGCATAAATAATAGATCACCCGTGATACATATATCAGCTCTCGTATCGTTGTGGCACCATTCATAGGTATATTTTGGATTTTGTGCTAATTTGTAGAAAAAAACAAAAAAAGTTGTGCCGACGGCTTAGCCGTCGGCATAGAGTTGGGCCGACGGCCAGGCCGTCGGCACAGTGTTGAGCCGTGCAGGGGAATGACTGTGCCGACGGTCTTGGCTGTGCCGACGGCCGTGCTGTATCTATGCCGACGGCCAAATTTGTGCCGACGGTGGCCGTCGGCACAGGTTAGTCTATGCCGACGGTTAGCCTGTGTCGACGGCCACTTAGGGGTCCTGGCGAGGTGTTGCTCTGTGCCGACGGCCCCGACAAAAAACCGTCGGCACAGGAGGCAGCCGTCGGCACCTTGAATCACTCCCGTAGTGTGGTGGGGCGTTGTTTCTCTTATTTCGGTAGAGGCCCTAACGGCAGTTTACTTCACCTATTATCGGGTTTTTAGGTGCTGATTGGTGGCTTCGTATTTAATGATGTATGTTCTTGACAGACTCTTGTTGATTAATTTTAATAAAAAAAAGTTGTATACATCTTTTCGATGCGGAGGCTAGGGCTTCCCCATTTCGAAAAAAGAAGGCATGCAGAGCTCAATTCATTACAATGGCACTACAGACTGCATCTTTTGTAATAGTAGTCCGATTAAATTGCCTAACAATAAGCTAATTAAGCCAACTCCAGCGTATGGGCACTGCATTAGTTCATGGGAAGATGCTTCAAGCGATTCATCCGGCAAAATATGGAGGCATTAGCATGATAGCGAAACTATGCTGTACGCATATGCCAGATCGTGTGAAGAGCATGCATGCTTTGGGAATGACGCAAGTTCCTTCGACAACTGGGTGGTGGGTACATGAGCGAACTGTGAAGCTTCTGCAGTTTTTCTGCACTAGTAATTGTGCACGTGCAATGCACATGTAATCTTAGTAATGCACAAGTAACAAACAACATAATTCAGTCTTACATATAAAACCTGATGGCAAGGCTCGGTCTTATACATAAATCTGGACTGCAAGAAGCAGCACCATGTCCTTGCAATTGTTGTAGCTTACGACTTGTGGCTTGGTCTCTAACATAAGCACACAAACTGATGAAGTCGCTGTTCAGCAAGAAAGAATTGTCCTTCTTGCAATTTTCGGGAAGAAAGCAAGAAAACCAGTCAACAATTAGACTGTGTTGCAATCAACTATAAGTCGCTATTCAGCACTTCTGCAACATGCATGAGTTTTAATCGTATGCACTAACAAGTTTAGAAAGAAAATACATTAACAGTAGAAGTTCTAACAGGCAGACCATGCAAGGAAGAACATATACTTTAGCTACAAATCCGGAAATCCCATTACTTTATCGAAAAAAAAGCTACAAATCCCATTAGGAATGACAATGACTATGTGAAAACTTGTATGTTACTCTAGAACCGAGACAGGCTAGAATAGCCAGAAGGAGAACTAAGATAAGCATAAGTCCTGGTTTCATGAAAATAACACTTAATACTACAATGGAACAGGATCAGATTATTTAATTATAGAAGTTCCATTATGCTAGTGAGAGTGATCTTGCGATTTAAAATATGACAAATGATGCTAAATAAGAAACAGAGACAAAATACGCAATGACAAAAGGGGAAGCCACAAGTAAGTGACTCAAAGTCAGCTGACTTCAGGTGTGGTGAAGTCAGCAAATCCACCCGAATCCACGGCCGCTTATGATGTGCATCTGCAAAATGTTTCTGCAAATCCACAAAGCTCTAAAAGTCCAAAAAAAAAGTGACAGGTCAACAACCTTCAGGCTTCAGAGACAAAATACGCAATGACAAAAGGCCGCCCCTGCCCGAGCACGCTGCGCACGCGGCCGCCACTTCCGGAGTTTGCCTTGACGCGCTGCAGCGGGGAGCTGGGATGGGCGCTGCGGCGTTGTGGACGGGCGGCGGCGCTGGATGCAAGCGGCGATAGCGACGGGTGCCAGGCGGTTGTTGGACAGAAAAAAGAGACGGAAGGGATTTTGATTAGCGATTTTTTTTTTCTGAACGGGATTAGCGATTCGAGTGTCCGTTCGGACTTGTTTTAGCGCTAATTGTGGGTGATCTTTGAGCCTTTAGATAGCGGTTTGATGGCTGTGATCTCTTGGATCTGCCCCCCTCTCTCCCTTTTTATATTGGTATAGATGATAACATAGCATGAGTCGGATGGTTTGGCATTCATTCCAGTACTCACCTTCAACTATATATAGACCGGGCAGCTATAAAACACATCTTCCCGTGGTACTAATTCAACAATATATGCTAGTAGATCTTCTTACAAAGAAATATGGTTCCTGCTTGAGGCATTGGAGTAGACCAAACATATGTGATACCTAAACCAGTCCCCATCTGTGATGAATCAATGGCAAAACACATTCTGTGTTCACCTCACGTTAAGGAAGAGAGCAGTTCTACTAGAGCCGACATGGACATGGTGTGTACTACTCGTTTTGTGTCCATACGGTGCAGTTCAGTGGCGGAACCAGCGCCCGGCGCAAGGATGGTCATCTTGCTCGCAGCGGGCCGGCCGAATGGTCCTCTTCACTAGTGGAAAACAGGGCATCAGTCCCGGTTCGTATGGGCCTTCAGTCCCGGTTGCGCAACCGGGACTAACCAACCGGGACTGATGCCCTATCTTTAGTCCCGGTTGCTATACGAACCGGGACTAAAGAGTGACCACGTGGCAGGGGCCGGGCGGTCGTGGGCGTAGGTCTTTAGTCCCGGTTCGTGTTAAGAACCGGGACTAAAGAGTCCACACGTGGCAGCCTCTCTGCTTCTTTATTTTTCTGGATTTCAATTGTTATTTAGGGGTCTAGGGTTTAGGGTATATTTGTATTTTGCTCCATTCAATTGTTTGATTCATTTCAAACAAGTTTTCTTATATACTTATTCATACAGCATTACAACATAATATATAAAACAATACATATATATAATATATTTGGTTCACCGAGCATATACATGCATACAAGTATATATACAACTTGTTCACACACATAAGATCACGACTTGTGTTTAATTATAAACATTGTCTAATCGAAACCGACATGAAATTCACCCTTTGGGTTAATGACATGTTCAAGCAGAAATCCGGCTAATTCCTCTTGAATTCCTACTACGCGTTCAGTTGGTGAGAGCAGTTTTCGCTTTGCTTCGAACTACGAAGAAGAAGAACAATATGAATATGAATCATCATAACAAAATTGATGCCAATAAAATGAATTTGTCAGTATATTATTTACTTACTGTTTGAAAATCAATTCCTTCAGTGACTTGTGCACGAAGGTTCTCGCAAGTATAGTATGCACATAGATTAGTTCCCGAAGGCTGCCTCGCACACTTTACGAGAATAGATTTTAGTCAGTGACATATCAAGATTGATATACTTAATGGTATTTGAAACTAGAATTAAAGGGATGTGTGGACCTAGCTCGTACGACTTACCTCGATCTGACGGTAAATTAGCTCAGTTTTCCATTCACCTTTAACTATGCGTATAAACCGTTTCCAAACACTGCCGAGCAAAGAAAATAAATAGGTGAGTTATAGATGAACGAAAGAGACCGATATAATGCCATAATGATTAAAATTACCTATCCATCACATCAAGGATGCTTTGGTATTCATTAAGTGGTTTATCCATCGAGTCAAAGATTTGAACCCTTCCATAGTCAGGTTCAATCTTTAGCAAAATCCAATGGTAACTGCGTGCAAGTTTAATTATGTAAGTTAATAAACTCATCAATTACACTTATAACATCGAGTAAGGAAAATTAACTGTGTATAAGATAGTAACACTCACCTGATGTTGTACGGAAAGAGTATTCTAGCTCGGTATTCCTGCGTAAGTAGGAACTCTAGCAAGTTATCCTCCGTCTCCTTGCGATTCCTTTGTATCATCGCTCCGTTAACTCGGTTTGGATCAATGAATCCAAGTTGGAGGTCATTCCTTTTCTTAGATTCCATACTCTTCATTCTGCATAATAAACAGCGTAGTGAGGAAAATTACATGCAAAGAACGAGTTGAGCTAGAGACTTATAGAAATAATGAATCACTTACAGAACATAGGCACTGACGAGAGATTTGTCGAGCGCGTCTTGATTGAATAGCTGAAAGAATTCATCAAACTCAATATGCACCAAGTCTTGACCTAAGAAATGGTCCTTTGTGATTTGCATAAGGAGAAAATCTTGCGTGCCCTTTGCGGCTTGCAGGTACCACTTATGCAATTTTCGCATTTGCGTTGGTAGATTCATTTCAATCTCAGGTGGGACCAGACTCTTCCCCTTTTCATATTGCCGTGCTATAGGCGCCTTTGGGGTGATACCTTCATCTAGCAATTGAGAAAGAGTCAAACCAGCTTCTTTAGCAAAGTCGGCGGGATTGGGTTGAGCAACACTCCCACCAGCATCACTAGCAAAGACCTTTAGCGGGGAGATTGATTTTTTGGTCTGTGCTCCAAGCTGGGCAACGTCTCTTTTCCCTCTTGCAGTTACGCTTGTCTTATTAGCTTCTTTTTTTGCATCTACCTGCTTATCCAAACAACGCTTGTAGTCATCTGGCTTACGCAATTCATATTGCGAAGGTTGGGTAAGCATATCAAAGGCCCACTCCTTCTGTTCCAGAGTATATACCTGCTTCGGTGTAGGGGTCGGGCGTAGGGCTGCGAGCTTCCTTTTCACTTTGGCTCTGTCCTCCGCCTCAATTTCTTCAGCAGTCTTCTCGATAGGAGGAGGCGGCACCGCCTTAGCTATCTTGGCCCGTTTCTTCGGAGAGACATTGCTAGTGGACATAGCAGCGGACTTGCCACAACTCTGGGACTTACGAGTGGGCTGAGGCGGCGGAGGTGGCGGAGGCGGCTGACATTGAGGTGGAGATCGATGTGGACTCGGGGTATGGTGGTAGTCGTCCCTGTCGTCGTCGGGAGGTGGTGAATTGCGAGGACTAGGAGGAGAGGGTGACCGCCTTGGCGCCGAGCCTGGAAACACGATGTGTTTCTTATCCCAAAGAATTATACCACCCAATACTTCTCCCAGTTTTTCCTCCTCTTCAGGTCCAGCGACGTCAAGAAGGAGGGACTCATACCCCCTTTCAATTGCATCCACCCCGACCTTAGCATAGCCAGGTCGAATCTCACGGCCATGCCAGGTTTGTCCAGGTCCAGATGGCAAGACATAGCCAACCGCCACCTTCATCGATATGTTCTTCATGGGATAATGCAGCTGACAGTCTGTCTTCTTGGTGATATCATCCACGGGGTAGTGAACCATCGGTACCTCCGTGGAAGCCACGCTGCTTCTCCGCTGAGATCGGTCGCCTGATGCATGTTCTAGGTGTTGCTGATGCTGAGTTGCCCCTTGCGACTTTAATTCCTCCAGTGCCTTCTGCTGCAGCAAATACAACTCTCTCAGCTCAGCCTGTTGCCTTTCTATGCTCTCTATCCGTGAGGCCTCCTCCTGCGCCTTCCGCTTCTTCGCTCTCTCTCGGCTTCTATAAGTCTGGCTCTCTTCGGAGAACCCAGACCTCCACGGAATAGCAGAACCCAGACCCCGTGTTCGTCCTGTGTGTTCTTTGTTCCCGAGGGCCTTTGTCAGCTCGTCGTTCTCTCTGTCCGGCTTGAACGTCCCCTCTTGAACCTCGGCGATTGTCTTGACAAGTGCTCCCAGGGGTTCAGCAATTTGTTTCTTCTCTTGAACTAATTTCCCTGTTCTCTCATCATAGACAGCTCCATGGGCAAGTGCCCAATTTCTTGACCTTCTGGGCCATTGTTCTGTTTCTGGTTCGATGCCTTTTTCTCGTAGGGCGGCCTCTTGCATATCCCACTTAGGCTCGGCCCTTTTGTAGCCGCCTGGACCCAACTTATGGTGATATTTCTTTTTCGCGGCATTTGCCTGATTTTTCTGACTCCTTAGCTTACCCAGCTCTGACTCCTTGTACTCCACAAATGCATCCCAGTGATCCCGCAGGAACTCATTGGGGCCAGTAAATTCTGGAGCTTGTCGATCGGCGTTGACATAGGTGTTCCATAACCTCTTCTTGTGGTTATTGAACTGTGCAGCCATCTTCTTGAGAGCCCACTCCCTGACTTTCTCCTTCTGTTGCTCTGCTTCATCCAGGGACTCGGTGACCGGCAGATTGAAATGTGGAATGAGGGAATCCCAAAGTCTATCTTTCAAGACCTTGGTGACATAATTGACCGCTGCACCCTCTTCTGGCTCTGGCTGTGCTGGCTCTCCCTTTGCCGCCTTGGGCTTATACCAATATTGAATGCTTATCGGCACCATGTCCCTGACAAGACATCCACATTGATGTGTGAACGCATTTGCGACACTCTTGGGTTCCAATGGTTCGCCTTCACTTGAGAGACGCCCAATCGTGTAATGCTGATTCGATGCCAGCCGTTTGGCCGGGCCTCGCTTCTTTCTAGAAGATTCAGAGCTCTAAAATAAGAAAACATTCGTTAATATATATACCACATAATGCATCGTCATCTACTGATTCATGAATAGAGCTAATCTTCATATATATATATATACCTCGCCGGACCGTTTTATTAAGTCACGTCCAGTCCCGTGTGAGCCGTCCTCGCAATCATCATTCTCCGGCTGCTCCTCCTCCATTCCCTCACCCGACTCGTTCAAAAATTCCGAGCCGTCTCCTTCTGCACGGGTGGTACCCTCTTCTTGTGCACGGGTGGTACCCTCTCCTATAATCTTCAACATCTCTTCTTCACCTTCTCTTCCGGCGCCGAAATCCATATCTGAAATCCATATAACATATAGATCAACAACATTTCGATCTATTCACTTTCTATTCATTTTTATTACTATTACTAAGAAACTAATCTAACTATAAGAAACTAAGAAACTTATCTAACTATAAGAAACTAATCTAAGAATAACTATAAGAATAACTAAGAAACTAATCTAACTATAAGAAACTAACTAATAAACTAATCTAACTATAAGAAACTAATAAACTAATCTAACTATAAGAAACTAATATGAATAGCATTTCTATTTCTATTACTATTACTAATATGAATAGCATTTCTATTACTATTACTTATTTTTTAACATTAAATCTAACAATTTTTCTAACATATAAAATCTAACATAAAATCTAACAAATAGTAATTGCATTTACTATTACTATTACTAACTTATTTTCTAACTATTACTATTACTAACTTATTTTCTAACTATTACTATTACTAACTTATTTACTATTACTAACTTATTTCTAACTATTACTATTACTAACTAACATACTAACTTATTTTCTAACTATTACTAACTATTTACTATTACTATTACTAACTTATTTTCTAACTATTACTATTACTAACTAACTTATTTTACTAACTATTTACTATTTACTATTACTAACTAACATACTAACTTATTTTCTAACTTATTTACTATTACTAACTAACATACTAACTTATTTTCTAACTTATTTGTAACTACATTTCTAACTACATTTTTCTTTCTATTTTTTCTTTATTTTTTTCTAACTTTTTTCTTGCTATTTTTGCAGGTGCATGGCGGCGGCCGGCCGGTGGCTCACCTGCGCGGGGCGTCGTTCGACTCGGAGGGCAGCGCGGCGCGGGGCGATGCGGCGGCGCGGCGAGGGCGTCGACTCGGCGGGGGCTCGGCGGTGGTCGCGGCGGCGGACCTGCAGGCGCGCGGGCGGAGCTCTCGGGGATGTGGTCGGAGGCGAAGGATCGGCGGCGCGCGGCGGCGGTGCTCCGGAGCGGCGGCGTCGACCGGCGCGGCGTAGACCGGCGGGCAGGGGGTGCGAGTTTTCCGGCGACCGCAACAATCGGCCGGATTCGTCCTCTGCGCGCGTCGGTTTCGGCTAAGTGTGAGAAGAGAGGAAGAAGAAGAAGAGGGCGGTGGCTTATATACCCGCACCTCTTTAGTCCCGGTTGGTGGCTCCAACCGGGACTAAAGGGGGGTCTTTAGTCCCGGTTGGAGCCACCAACCGGGACTAAAGACCTTGGGCGGTTCGCGCGCCCAGATCCAGACCTTTAGTCCCGGTTGGTTAAACGAACCGGGACTAAAGGCGTAATAAATGCGCGCCAATGGCAGATTTTTTCAGATTTCATATGAAAATATGAATTTTGAATTTCAATTTGAATAACTTCTGCATATTTTAGAATTTGATAAAATTTTGAATATGAAAAGTGTTTGAAATTGAATAACTAATTGAAAAATATTTTCTATTTTCAAAATCAATTATTCTAACTATTTAAACAATTAACTATTTTGCCATTTTCAATTAAAACAATATTGATTAAAATTCTTTTTGCATATTTTAGAATTTGATAATACTTTGAATATGAAAGGTGTTTGAAATTGAATAACTAATTCAAAAATATTTTCTATTTTCAAAATCAATTATTCAAACTATTCAAACAATTAACTATTTTGCTATTTTCAATTAAAACAATATTTATTAAAAATCTTTTTGCATATTTTGGAATTAGATAAAACTTTGAATATAAAAAGTGTTCGAATTTGAATAACTAACCCAAAATCATATATTTACATCAAAGTTTAATACATTATTACACATCACCAACATCCCCATCTAGTGTTGGGGTTTCCTTCTGCACCGTAACCATGGAGTATCTTCTTTGTTTAAGAGGAGGGTTGGGTCAGTGTTCACTCTGAAGGGCGGAATTTCATCAAACTTGTTATAATCTTCTGACATATCTGTCTTGTCCTCCACTCCCACGATGATTCTTTTCCCTGAGAGAACAATGTGTCGCTTTGGCTCATCGTGTGATGTATTCGTTTTCTTATCTTTTCTCTTTCTCGGTTTTGTAGACATGTCCTTCACATAGAAAACCTGAGCGACATCGTTGGCTAGGACGAATGGTTCATCCATGTACGCAAGATTGTTGATATCCACGGTGGTCATGCCGTACTTTTGGTCTACAACTACCCCGCCTCCTGTCAGCTTGACCCATTTGCACCGAAACAAAGGGACCTTAAAAGATGGTCCATAGTCAAGTTCCCATATCTCTTCAATGTAACCATAATATGTGTCCTTTATCCCATTGTCATGTAATGCATCAAAGCGGACACCACTGTTTTGATTGGTGCTCTTTTTATCTTGGGCGACCGTGTAAAATATATTCCCATTTATCTCGTAACCCTGGAAAGTCAATATAGTTGAAGATGGTTTCTTGGCCAACATGGATAGCTCATATCCAATAGTGGCATCATTTATGAGAAGTGTTTGCAACCAACCACCAAAAGTCGCCATGTGCAACTTTGTAATCCAGGAGTTTGATTGCCCAGGGTTTTCCGAGCGTACAATATTCTTGTGTCGCTCCATATACGGCTCCACCAACGTGGAATTTCGTAGAACTGTGTAGTGTGCTTCACTCAAAGAATGTCCGTCCATACAGTATGCTGATTTCATTCCTAGCGTGCCTTTTCCACTTAGTCTCCCCTCATGCCGCGATTGAGGAAGACCAATCGGGTTCAGGTCAGGAACAAAATCAACACAAAACTCAATGACCTCCTCTGTTAGATAGCCCTTGGAGATGCTTCCTTCTGGCCTAGCACGGTTATGCACGTATTTCTTTAAGACTCCCATGAACCTCTCAAAGGGGAACATATTGTGCAGAAATACTGGACCGAGAATGGTAATCTCTTCGACTAGGTGAACTAAGAGATGCGTCATAATATTGAAGAAGGACGGTGGGAACACCAACTCGAAGCTGACAAGACATTGAGCCACATCATTCTGTAACCGTTGTAGATCTTCTGGATTGATTACCTTCTGCGAAATTGCATTGAGGAATGCAGATAGCTTCACAATCGGTACTCGAACATTTTCCGGTAGAATCCCCCTCAGTGCAACCGGAAGCAACTGCGTCATAAGCACGCGGCAGTCATGAGACTTTAGGTTTTGGAATTTTTGCTCGGCTATATTTATTATTCCCTTTATATTTGACGAGAATCCAGATGGGACCTTGATACTGCTCAGGCATTCAAAAAAGATTTCCTTCTCTTCTTTGGTAAGAGCGTAGCTCGCAGGACCCTTAGAATCCTCCGGATGCATGCCGTCTCTTCTTTTCATACGGTGCTGGTCCTCCCGTGCTTCTGGTGTATCTTTTGTCTTCCCATACAAGCCCAAGAATCCTAGTAGGTTCACGCAAACATTCTTCGTCACGTGCATCACGTCGATTGCAGAGCGGACCTCTAGGAATTTCCAATACTCAAGCTCCCAAAATATAGATTTCTTCTTCCACATGGGTGCATGTCCGCTAGCGTCATTCGGAACAGACAGACTGCCAGGACCCTTTCCAAAGATTACTTCTAAATCTTTGACCATATCAAATATATCATCACCAGTATGGCGTTTAGGCTTGCCTCGGACTTCTGCCTCGCCCTTGAAATGCTTGCCTTTTTTCTTCAATTGATGTTTGGGCGAAAGAAATCGACGATGCCCGAGATACACCACCTTCTTACTTTTATCCAAATATATACTATCGATCTCACCTAAACAGTGCGTGCATGCATTGTATCCCTTGTTTGTCTGTCCTGAAAGGTTACTAAGAGCAGGCCAATCATTGATGGTCACGAACAGCAACGCTCGTACATCAAATTCCTCTTGTTTGTACTCATCCCACACACGAACACCTTCAGTCTGCCACAGCTGTAAAAGTTCATCAACTAATGGCCTTAGATACACATCAATGTCATTGCCGGGTTGCTTCGGGCCTTGGATAAGCACTGGCATCATAATAAACTTTCGCTTCATGCATAACCAAGGAGGAAGGTTATATATACATAGAGTCACGGGCCAGGTGCTATGACTGCAGCTCTGCTCCCCAAAAGGATTCATGCCATCTGTACTTAGACCAAACCTCAGGTTGCGTGCGTCTTCCGTAAACTCCGGAAAATCTCTGTCGATTTTTCTCCACTGCGACCCATCAGCGGGGTGTCTCAACATCTCGTCACTCTTACGGTCTTCTTTGTGCCACCTCAACAACTTGGCATGCTCTTTATTTCTGAACAAACGTTTCAACCGTGGTATTATAGGTGCATACCACATCACCTTGGCAGGAATCCTCTTCCTGGGGCGCTCGCCCTCAACATCACCAGGGTCATCTCGCCTGATCTTATACCGAAATGCACTGCACACCGGGCATGCATTCAAATTCTCATACTCACCACGGTAGAGGATACAGTCATTAATGCATGCATGTATCTTCTGCACCTCCAATCCTAGAGGGCAGACAATCTTCTTTGCTTCATACGTACTGGCGGGCAATTCGTTCTCCTTTGGAAGCATCTTCTTCATAATTTTCAGCAACTTCTCAAATCCCTCTACTTCTAGAGCAATAAATGAGCTAAATTACCAATGAAAGACAAAAGCACAAAATTCCTCACCTTTTAGTCCACTTAGATTGAAGTGGGGACATCAATTTGTGACAAAAAATGGTGATCAAAGAGGATGAACTCGAGTTGCATGAAGAACACTGAGAGTGGAGAGTGGGAGTGCCTGGCTCGGGGAGGAAGAAAGAGCTGCTTTATACAGGGAAGTCATTAGTCCCGGTTTGTAATACCAACCGGGACTAAAGGCTCACTCTTTAGTCCCGGTTGGTGTTACCATCCGGGACTAATGAGTCTGACAACGGTCGGATTCGACCCCAGAGTCATTAGTCCCGGTTCATATTACGAACCGGGACTATAGGTTTAAAACGAACCGGGACTAATGAGGTCTGCGGTCTGGCGGCCGAAAAAGCGGTGGGGCCCTGGGCATCAGTCTCGGTTCAGACAGCAACCGGGACTAATGCCCAGGAATATTAGGCCGGTTTTCTACTAGTGCTTGCTTGTGTCTAGTAGCCACCATTGCTTCGACATTCTCTCGCGTCTCGGCAAATGGCAACCGTCTGACAAGAACCATACATGATTGTTCGGAGGTTCTTGTGCTACTCTCTCTGGCCGCCTGCGAATCCCAATCTTCGGCGCTCTGCCTCGCTGGACTTTCCCCGTATGGTTATGCAATTTGAGGCCTCGTTCTGAACGTAGAAGCTATCCCAACGGCCGACAGCATGTTGTTTCCTAGTAAAGTTTTGTGTGCGTCTAAAATACAGACTATTTTGTGCCATGAGAAAGAAAATGCTCCGGCCGAGACCAAGTTTTTACTGATAAAATTCTCTTCATCGAAAACGCAGACTAAATTATATGCCGTGAGAAAGTAAGTTCATATATATCACGTGAAGATTGAGCTTAATTGGCGTTGGTCGAATTCTCGAATCGAACTGGAGCACAAGGTGAAGATTGAGCCTGCGCCCTGCAGGCAGGTATTCCAACTAGTGCGACCACAAAAAACCAAGGTGATCACCAACACGAGTCCCATCAGCGCCTAATCACCCTGCACTACGCTGGAGCGCTCTAATTCCCTTGGCCGCAACATACCTAATACCCGATCGACCGTCCAACCAGCTGACCGCAGAAATCAAGGTGATCGATGCATCCATTGATCGCAGCGGAATCCTACAGATCGATCGGAACCCAAGGCGGAAATCAACTTTCCCACTGAGATAAGCAAAGCATATGCTCGCTGACCATTTCCCCTTTTGCCTGTGTGGCTCACTAAGGTTTATCATCCAAAAACTCCACCGAAAAGACGACGCCGATTGATCGGTGCGCGATGAGTGTCGTCGCGAGAGTATTGTCGCTGTTATCGTTGTTGTTCTTGCCACCTCCCGCTGTTTGTTTCCCCTACATCACACGTCTTCCCTACACGATCTAAACTTTGATGCTATCGGCATCGAAGCGTATAGTGAAAAGTGGCATTCGCTCTTTGATCTTTTTATCGTTGGTCGTTTAGCAATCATGAAAACCCAGCCCAAAGATAAAAGAGTGGATCGATCGAAGCTGGATATTAATTTTATATACTCCGATGTGAAATGCTGATGAACAGTGTGTAGTCCTATGGCTCACACATAATGGACGTTCGATCGATTGTAATGATCAGACAAAAATTTCTTGTCACGATCGGTATAACCAGCATGATTTTAATAGCTTGGAAGAATTATTGGGAGCTAGTCGCACGTGTATGACCAAAGATAAAAGCAGTGGCGGAGCTTGGGCCGAATTTCTGGGGGGGCAAATGGGCTGGGGGGGCTAAAAAATGAGCTTCAGGCTGATTTTAGGGGACAATTTGGCCCAATACCTATAGAAAATGGGTGTTTTTTTCCTGAGCTGGGGGGGCCACGGCCCATTTGGCCTCCATGAAGCTCCGCCACTGGATAAAAGAGTGGATCGATCGAAGGCTCGCCGTTCTATCCAAATGCATATGGGCCGTATTGGATAATCTTCTTCAGAGGAGCCTTTTCTTACAGTGTTCGTTCCGAGGGAGACATGCAAGCTAACAACCAGTGCATGCACGTCAGTAGGTGTAGGAAGACTTTCTTTTCTATTTTTGGTCCCAGAGATAAGGTGCGAATGTGCGATGCGATGAACAGGGAATGCATGCGACCATGCGAAATGCAAGTACCTTTGAGTTGAGAATTGTGTGATGCTAGAAACCGAGATATAGATTCTCCAATAATTGAGATGCCCATTCGAGTTCCGTAGCAAAATTGGAGCCACAACTTGTGTTTTCGATCTCTGTCTTTCTCAGTCTCTAATTACTCTGACGGAGCTGAATGATGAACAAGGGAGACAATATTTGGTGCAGTGTTCAACCACACTGCTTTTCTGAAACTTCCTCCATTTCTTCAGAGATTACCGGATCCTTGGCCGATCGATGATGGAACACAGACTGCGTCCTTGCCCGGCTAAAACGCTAACAGAAATGAGCTGAAAAACTCTCCGCTGAAACTACCGGCTAACAGAACTAATAACTGAAGAAAAATTAACCTCAGGTTCAGACTTATTGCTAACTGAAACTACTGACGAAGTGAAGTGCAACAGGGTTTGGACAACAACTTGTGCTGAAGAGATATTGGAATATACGACAATCACAAGGCAGTGCCGTATCGTAGTAACAACTGAATACAAGTAGAAGTATTTGGATGAGACGGTGTGCCAAATTACTAACCATTCGCCACGTCGTCATTATGATAGCGAGAGGTGGATGAGGTAATGTTAAATTGATCTTACGAGCATTATAAACTCGTGCCGATAATGGTAGTGGCACTGATTTCATGTACCGTCAGTGCCGAGTCGGACTGAAAGCCGCGGCGTCGATTTGGAAAATGACCTCTACTACGCAAAGACACCTCCAGAGCCCGAAAGCATCGCCGTTTTGATCCGAAAGGTAGAAGATCTGCTCCTCCTTTCACATCGTGACGACAAGAACTACTTCTCACAGCCGGTCGAGGCAGGCATCTCCATTTTCCAACTCATGCACGCAAACACCAGTTCATGCTAGAGAAGCGAAACGGAGTTCCTTTTGGTTTTCACTTTTTGTGGCCTAGCTGTCCTGGTAGGGAGTGTGCCGTCATTTTCCCCATTTATCCTGGAAATGGCAACGAGAGTGCGCTTTGAATGTGGCCTGAAGATGTGGCTCCACTTGCATATAGGAAGAGACTGACGGCGACACGAGCATCTGGTTTGGCTGGCTTCCATGGAGATATGGTGTGTTGTGTCGATGGCTATGCTTTGATAAGACTGTTATTTTTGTAAGCCTAGATAGGAACAGGTTGTTCTAGGCTTGTAGCTGGTGCTCTTTAGAAAATCTTCTGACCGTGTTTAGACCTTCTAATTCAAGGCGATATGAAAATGTCCTATCGGTCGGGCATAAAAAGATTCAGTGAATGTTTATATTCTTCAGGGACGAGTTCCCCCTCCAATAATGTCGTTACTTAATTCTACGAATCTACTAAAGAAATAATTCTATGTAAACCCGTGAGCATCATCCACATGTACAGAAAGCTGGTAGTTGAGCTCATATTGTAGTCGGCCACCTTAGGTTGAACTTCACCAACAAGTGAAGAAGTTTGCCATTGGATATGATCTGAGTGGGCTATATTTGGAGCTCCGCCTGTAGAGTATTGCATATTCGCATGCAGTGTTCGAGGTTCCAAACACTCCTACTTCTAGCAGCTAGCTTTATCTTATATGTTTGTCGGGGAGAATCAGTCCAATATATGTTTTTTCTTCTAACAGTTAGAAGTCAAATATACAACTGTCTATGTCTGTAACCTCTGTTCTTTTTTATTCGTCAACATCAGATCCGGTGACCGCCCATGATTTGTTATGACTCACCACGAAGCACGGCACAAGCCTGCTACAAGCCAACTGTCTATAGAAGAAGCACGTGAGGCTATCACACGTGATTTCTCCATGCATGATAGTATAGTATGAGAACTGGGCGCAACTTTGACGATCCATACTCATGATTCCGGTAGTGTGCAGCTATATATATAAATTGACATGTCTTGCCTGAAGGTCAAAATACTGTTTGTTCAGACAATAGTACCTTTCACGAAGTTTATATATGTATGTACAAATGTTTGACGTAGATCTTCAAAGGGTTATGTCGTGAGATACTGGAGTAAGCCAAATAAACGAGATACATTTTTTGGAATGGTGGTATTATGATGATAGCAAAACTATGCTGCATTCAAGACCGAATCGTGTGAAGATCATGCATGCTTTTGGAGTGACTTCGTCAACTGGGTG
Source organism: Dactylis glomerata (assembly GCA_007115705.1). NCBI lineage: Eukaryota > Viridiplantae > Streptophyta > Magnoliopsida > Poales > Poaceae > Dactylis > Dactylis glomerata. The sequence continues at coordinate 216,808 of QXEO01001056.1, read as the reverse complement.
GTGGTATGAGCAAATTGTAAAACTTCGGCAATTTGTGCATGATCACGTAGCATGAGTCGGATGATCTTGGCATTCCATTCCAGTACTCGTTGTTCTACTAGAGACGGGGCAGCTATAAAACACATTTTCCTGCGGTACTAATTCAACAGTATGTATGCTAGATCTTCTTTCCAAGAATTATGTTTCCTGCTTGAGATATTGGAGTAGACCACATATATACCTAAATCAGTCTTCATCTGCAATGCATCAATGGAAAAACACAATTTGTGTTCACTTCGCATTAAGGAAGAGAGTAGTCCTACTAGAACCGACATGGACATGGTGTACTTCTCGTTTTTGTCCATACGATGCGCGCAACCTTGGCAGCTACCCGGCTCCCACGGTGCATCTATTGGCTGCATTCATATATATCCCAGGCTCCAACTCTCAGCTAGCTCCGCCATTTGATATGGTATATAGAAAGTATCTAGTTCACGTTGCCAATTCGGGAGAATGTGCAAAACTTCTGAATTTCTGATATGAAAACTTTATGCAAAACTTCTGAATTTCTGATAAGTAACTGGAAAAAATCTAAATATGTAGCTTCTACAAATTGTGGAATAATTCCTCGGCCTCGGAAAAACGCAAACGCTTTACATCTGTATATAATCCAATTCTAGCTTTGCTTCAGACACGCTTCCACTCAAAATATCATCACACACGAAATATTTTTAAAGAAAAAGGCCAATTTAGTCTATGAGTTGCTCCGGATGTGCGCTTCGGTCACAAACTTGTAAATCGTGAATTATGGATCATGAAGTTGTCATGCGCGAGCGTTTTGGTCACTCCGTGATGACCTAGGCCGATATCGCGACCAGCCAACGGCTCCGTCCTCCCCAAATCATGGGCCACGACGCTCCATGTGACGACGCGTGGGAGCAAGCTCCTCCAGCAGCACCGGCAAGAAGGCCGGACTCCCTGAGCTCAACCTCAGACCTCTGCCTCTGGCTAGTTTAAATTAAAAAAATGAACACCCATCTTATATATTTACTAATTGAAGGCACCATACGGAGCACCACGTTAATCCTTAGAGTTTAGCGAATGTCAACCATTAGATCGGCGTGTAATTTATTTTAAGCCATAGGATATACAACGAGATCCGATCAACTCTTCCTATCGCATAACTCTTCGGTCTTTCTGTATTCGCTGACCTAGAAAAAAGACATCTCCAATCACTGGCTTTTCATCGATCTGGTGGCGGCGAGAGGCGTCGTTCGCTCTTCGCGATCCAATAAAAAATGACCGATATCAGCCTTTTCTTCCACCTGGTGGCAGCGAGTTCGATCTGGCAGCAAATCCTGTTCTCCAAATCCTTCTCCTGTGGATTTATATTGGGCGGCTGCGCCCGGAAAAGTCTCATCCGCTCATGGTAAACGCGAGAAACAGCCGATTGATTTGGTGGTCGGCTGCCTCTAGCAGTTCTACAGATTATGAACAACAAAGTGCAATCTCATATCCTCAGTCATGCAGTGCCAACGATTGATTTGGTGCACCGCACTGTCTAGCTGTTGATTGTACGAAAAAACATTGGGTTGCATCTCCAAGTTTCCATCCTATCTAATCCGCGAGGGCGCAGATTGATCCTCTTAGCTGGCGTCTTTGCGGAGTCTATGCACCCACCGACCTGGAAGCTTTGCGCAATTCGTCGAAGCTGCAGTCTTCACTAGACACCACATTGGTCTTCAACGAGGTGTGTCTCTTTTTTTTTCCATATATCAAATTGCACTTTCAATTATTATTTAGGTAGCAATTGCAGTATATTATGTTTCTGACAAACATGTCAGTTCCTCTTTTGATTGGGATAAACTTTGTAGTCTCAATAAATCTGGAACCATTAGGTGAGCAGACGTACAAGTACAGTTACTCTGATCCCTCATGTCATAACTACTCCTCACATTGTGTAATGCTACTTAATTAGTACACCGTAATCAAGTCAAAAAATGTACAGGTGAGAAGAAGCAAGCAATACACCAAACTGCATGACGAAGATAGAAGACCTAACTGCCTACTTTGGTTTTATCTATACCCGGCCCATAAAAGATACTCCCTCTGATCGGAAATAAGTGTCGGTGATTTTGTACTAACTTAGTACAAAGTTTATACTAAGTTACCGACACTTATTTCTGATCGGAGGGAGTAGTATTTCTAAGAACAAATACGATCCATTGGGTAACAATAAAGTTAGCTTCAGTACATGTATTTTCTGTACACCATTATTGCCTATTCAAAGTCATCCCCTGCTTAGGATTAAGGCTGAACTCTAGATGGTCAGTAATGTTTTAGCTGCACACAAGACTAAATAACCTTTGTCAACAAAAAAATCGAAGATGATTAGTTACATTTGTTCATAGGAAAATTATCTTTTATTCTCATGCTTTTGGAAGATACTAGATCACGATTATAGTTGAAGAATGATCTCGAGGGCTATCCATTCTTTATTAGTTTCATAGAAATATTAGCTTAAGTACCATCTAAAGGGTCACAACTAAGATAATTTAATTATTAAGCTCAGGTTTCCTTGGCTACTATCTTATATATATATATGTAAACAATATGTGGATTATACAAATAAGTATAATGGGATTGTGGATTGCTCCAACGCATGGTTTATGCAAGGTCAATGGGGCTGCTCAGCAGTGGCACGCTCAAAAGAATCAGGTGTTTAAATCCCCTCTCTTATCTTATAAATATTTCTTCAGTCTATATGAAATTCCATGGTAAGGATTAATAAATAATATTTTATGTAAATTTTCATATAATTTTTCGAATATCAATAATTATCATATTTATTAAAAGTTTGCTCCAATATATTTATCTGGCTTATGCCCATAGCTTAGCAAGTTCTCATTGGTATAAATTTCTTATGCGGTCTATCATTTACATACTCTTTGAGCAGTTTGCTAAACAATATTAGTATAACATGCATCATGATATAATTAGATTTCGGGGCATCTCAAAGTAATCTCAAAATACTGTCAAAGTAATCAACATGGAATGGGAGTATGGTTCTAAAGTCACCTCTTGAGAATTTTATATTTATTTATATTCTAAAAGAAAAAGGATTTCTCAACAAAAACTAATGCATGGAACCTCCGATAATCTATCCTTTTTCTTAAAAAAATATAGCCCGTGCAGTAGCACGGGTTGACGACTAGTTCAATCAAATCCGGATCGGCAAATCTTTTGCTTCCACACTGTTACTCGACTCGGGGTCGATCCCTGGGGTAGAGTGAGGGAGGAAAGGAGAGTGATAAGGTTCTTAAAAGAGAAGAAACACAATTCTAGGGGTGCATTTGCAAAAAAGAAATCTGTCACATCACCAAACTAACGGTGGTCATCACGGACTGACCAAAATGCTCATGCGTGGCAACTTCGTGACCCAGAAATCATGATTTACAAGTTCACGACCAAATGACACATCCACGACAACTTCATAGGTCACATTGGGGGTTTTCTCATATTTTTATAACACAACATTTGCGAAATAATCAACTTAGATAATTGCCGTGATGGTTGCCATAGTAATCTGATAATTCTGATGTAGTTGTTGGTATTTGCACTGCTGAGTCTGTGAAGAACGGGACTAGCATGACAAGGCCATGAAAACACGTACATTATTGTGTTACTCATGTGTTAGGCTATGTGTTTAACTATATTATTTGACTTATGCTGCTTTAACTAATCAAATTTGTGCAAAATGGTCCTATTAATTCTTGTAGGACTACACTTGATCTTTTACAACTTAGAATACTTCCACAAACATTTCACCCATGATTAAAAAGTGTGGCATTGTAGGTGTTAAGCAAACTGACATGTATGGTCTAGCTTTGTATGGGGTTTGACTAGGTCGGGGGACTATACTGTCAAGTCATTATATCTAGATCCTTAATGACCACAGCAAGTACTTAAGAAATTATATTTAGAAAATGAAGGTTCCACTAAAAATTAAAGTCTTAATGTGGTTTCTATATCGCAAAGTTACTTTCACAAATGATAACCTCCTCAAGAGAAACTTGACAGGGAATGACACATGTTTTTGTGATAACAAGAAATCCATACAACATCTTTTCTTTGATTGTCCATTTGCTAAGTTAATTTGGCTTATTATTTATATGACCTTCGGTCTTGCTCCACGATCTATTTGGTAATTGGCACAAGGGCATTACCAAAAGATGACTTTCAGATTAGGGTGGGAGTTTGTGCTGTTATTTGGACAATGTTGAATACAATAAATGACCTTATTTTAATAGTCTAAAAACGTCATCATTTTTGCAGGCTATCCCTATGGTTACCTGTTGGATTTGTACATGGTCCTATCTCCAATACGAGGAACAGCTGGAAGTGATGGATTCTGGGTGCAACCGTTTGGAGACGTAGCTTAGGATTTATTCAACCGATGCGGCTGGCGTTGCCTATTAGAATTGCTGCATAAGATGTATCGCCGCAGTGCATCCTTTTTCCTATTTTGCTGGCTGATATTTGTGTCGACCTTGTGCGACCCATAAACAGTAATTTGTATGAACCGAATCTGGAATAAGTTAATAGAAGAGCCATATGCATCATTTTGATGCCGAGGCTGGACACCCCTATTTCAAAAAAAGCTCACCGCCCAACCCCGCACCTATCGCCATTGCCACCACAACGGTCACATTATTGCCACCACCATTATGGCATTGTGTCGCCACTAGACCTAGCTAAATGCCTACCCCCCTCCCCTGAGGTTGGTCTCGTTGCGACCTTTCTGCCTCTTCCGGTCCAATATTACGCAGACATGCCGTGGACCCACTCCTTCTATTGAACGCCACTACACCCAACCATCCTTCACTCTAAGTCGCTTCCTTGCCCCCACCCATATTCTCGGAGGCTCCATCTTGGTCCCTTCCTCACCTGCAATGTACCCCCCATGCAGCACGCCACATTGTCGATGTCTCATGAACAGCTTGTTGACATCGTCAATGCATCTTGTATGCCTCATCTCTAGTGGTTGCCATCATCACATGCGCCTCATCTTGGTTATCTTCGACCATAGTCCCCCCAGTAAACGGGTCAAGCCCACCACCTGTGGAGGTGTGAGTGATGCGCCGCTAACCGGCTCAGGCACCAATGAGGAATCACCTAAGACTTTGCTGCTCGGTATCATTTTCTATGACAGATTTCATTGCACGCAGTCGCGCAATTTTGCCTCTTGGTCGCCGTCATCTGGACAGGCACAAGAAGAGGCGTGGAGCCCAGCTGTGGTAAGGGAATAGGGAAAAAGCGTGGCTGAGCACCCATGTAGCTACACTCGCATATCTCCACTGTCAAATTTCCTAGAGATCTGCGCGGGGTAGCTGTACATGTCAGGTCATTATGTGTGGATAGGGGGTTGACTTTCCCTCTGTTGCCATTCTCGCTCTCACGTGCACGTAATCGAAAGGAAGAAGAAACTCTCTCCACACTCTTCTCTCTTCAAAGCCTCTCTCTAAACTTTCTCAGAGACTCTTTCTCGCAGACCTAAAAATTTGTCGCTCTGTCAGTCTCTCTCATGCACTGAGTCCCCATCTCCCTCCTTCATTTTCTCTTAAAATAAGTTTTTTAATTCATTTTTTGTTTTAAAGTGGAGTGGACACATGCGGCACACACTCTCCTCTCTCTCTCCCTCACGTGGCTATAGTGAAAATTGATGGGAAAAAAAGAAAACATGTGACCAGACCCCTCTGTAATTAGAACTGCTAATTTACTGTGTAAAGTTCTGTGAACCACGCACATCCCAAAATGTTGCTCGCTGCATGTGCTGCTAGGATAGAAGGCACAGCTAGGATGGTGCTTAGAAAATCCAGTCTCGAGGGAGTAATGCACTACCCACTAGAGGACCCAATGTTGTAAGGCCTAGTAGGGGGCCGGCCAAATGGTTCGGGAGCGCCTATGCTCCGCTTCAACGCGCGAGCTATCGTAGCTCCGCCCGCGGGAGCGCTCTTGTCGGACCGGCCCAGTAGCAGCTTCTTCCTTATTTGTTGTTTTACCTTTTCTTTTCTGTTTTTTTAGATTTGAACAATTTCAAATTTCAAATTTCAAATTTCAAATTTTGAACAAATTTAGAATTTGAACAAAATTCATATTTGAACAAAAAATTAAATCTAAACAAAATTTAAATCTTAGAAATTTCTAAAAATTGTTCAAACTTGAAAAAATGTTCCAACATAAAATATTCAAACATAAAAAATGTTCAAATTTGAAAAAAAAATAAAAGTAAAAAATATTCATAATTAAAAAATGTTCAAATTTTGAAAATATTTAGAATTTTTAAGAAAGAAAAGAACAAAAAAAAACGAAAAATCGGAAGAAAATAGTAAAACTAGAAAACCAGAAAAAAAAACGAAGAAGAAAAAACCACACACAAAAAAGAAAAAACCCACCTATGCCGCGTTAACGGGTCGGCCCTTTGTCACGCCCACGCGGGCGAAGCGGAGTTCCGCCCCGCTAATGGGCGGAGCATAGGAATCGCGCCGCCTCCCGTTAGGCTCGAGAGGGGGAGCGCCTATTCTCCGCTTTCAGCAGAGAAATTCTTCGGGTCCGCGTCGCTCCGGCCACGTAACGTCCGGGTTGGGCCAGCCCAGGTAAGGCTACTTCTTCAGTTTTTTTTCTAATTTTTATTTTTTATTATTTCATTTTGAAAATATTAAAAAACAACATTAGAATAAATTTAAAAGTTGAACAAATTTTAAGTTAGAACAAATTTAGAATCTGATATATTTTGAACTTGAACAAAAATTAAATTTGAACAAAATTTCGAAAGAACAAATTACAAATTTTGAAAATGTAACAAATTTTGAAAATCGGAACAAATTTTGAAATTGGAATTTTTTTCGAAATCAGAATAAATTTTAAAATTGGAACAAATTTCGAAATTAGAATAAATTTTGAAAATGGAACAAATTACGAATTGGAATAAATTTTGAAATTGGAACTAATTTCGAAATTGGAATAAATTTCAAAAATGGAATAAATTTCAAAATTGGAACAAATTTACTAGAACAAATTTCAAAAATAGAACAACTTTCAAATTGGAACAAATTTAAAAAATGGAACAAAAATTGGAATTGGAACGAATTTCAAATTTGAAAATTTTCAAATTTAAACATATTCCAAAATCTGAACATATTAAAATTCGGTTTTACTATTTCTCAGTAGACTGAGAAATAGCTTATGGCTCAGTAGAATTCTAGACTATTAGATTTATATCGTGATTTATGCACTTGAGTTGCAAGTTGAGTTACAACTGGGATTTTTTCAGTTGCAAGTGATGTTTCAACTAGAAACCCTATTTCCGGATTATTGGATTGCTTCATGATTCGTGCTAATAGTGAGTTACAACATAAGTTGCAACTGAGATATGATAACGTCATTCTACTGAGCCATAAGCTATTGCTCAGTACACTAAGCCCTAGACACACCCATTAAAATTTGAATGTTCCGAAAATTATAACATGAAAGAAGAAAAAAAGAAAAGAAATAAGGAAAACAAAATAAGAAAGCAAAAAACAAAAGGAAAACAGAAAAACAAAAAAGGAAAGCGGTTACTGGGCCTCGGCCCATACAGGGGGTGAGACCGATTTCTCTGTGCGGCGCCTCAGATCGGGGCCGCAATAAGCAGCGAATAGGATTTTCCAAATGGTTCTTTTGCTTATGTGTTGTGTCTAGTAGCCACCATTCCTTTTGTAGTTCGCTCGTGTATGTCTTCGCAAATGGCAACCATCCGACCAGAAGCAACCATGGCTCTTCCAAGCTTTGTTGTACTGGCACTGGCCACCAGCGAATCTCTGTCTTCTCTATTCTGATTCTGCCTCGCTGGTTTTTCTTTTTCCCCAATAGCAACGTTTGTGGCAAAACAATGTTCATCCATTTTCCGCCTCGTTCTGAATAGAAGTTATCCCACCGGCCGACACCATGTTTTTTTCCGGCAAAATTCTCTGCATATAAAACACAAACTACTTTGTGCCATGAGAAAGAAAATCTTCTGGCCGAGAAAATGTTTCTTCTGGTAAAATTCTTTGCACCTAGAACACAAACTATATTTTATGCCGTGGGAAAGTAAGCTTTATATGAATCACCTGAAGAAAAGAAGACAAAATACACCTCGCGACCTCGTGTTGGTCGAATCGAATTTGAGCACTAAGATTGAGCCTGCAGGTACTCCCACTGGCGCGACCACACAACCAAGCATGCACACGTTTCAATCAGCGCCTAATCATCCTCCACTATGCTCTAATTCCCTTGGCCCCAACATACCTAATACCCGATCGACCGTCCAACCAGCTGACGGCAGAAAACATGGAGATGTACATTATCTTCTTATTTGTCCTAACCAACATGCAAAAAAAAAAAAATTGATATTTGGCTATAATATTATTTATACTACATTTCATAAAGAAATATTTATTAGGTGTGACCAATATGCACATGTTGAGCAAAACATTTTGGATAAAGAGACATATATGTTTTCAAGAGTTTTTTCATGTTCATATTACCTTAGCACCCACAACATCATTTGTATTTATCTGGGGGAGACCTTTTCTTACACATGTAGCATGTTAGGATATCTCCAATTTTTTGTTGCCCGTGTCATAACATGCCATATACTCAGGCCTTATAACATTTGATTTTTCCCTAATCAACCACTTATCTACCTCTCTCATTAGTTTAGAACTATGCTAATCTGAGAATAGATTTGTGCATGCATTTACTTTTCTCCATTGTACTATGTTGAAGTTCTTTAACATAAGGCACAAACAAAATACTGTAAATATCAGAAGTGGTGTTTTGGCTCTCGGGTGCATTATTATAAAAAATAAAATTCAAACCTGTCAAAAAAAGTTGAACAAAATTTCTCGTGTACATCCGAACATTCTACGCTCACTCAAGTTTTGGAATCTTTTATGTGGCTTGTATAAAAACACAGAAAACATCTTGTGAATAATAATATGGAAGCATCAAATTTTATCTTTTTACATGATACACACAAAAAAAAAATCCTGAAAACTTATGAGAACATAAATTATCCGGATTTGTGTGCGAATTATTTTTCTTATTACTTTGATATTTTAAAATATATATTCAAACAATCAGTTCATATGTACCGGGAAGTTGAACTACATTTTCGCTTCCTTAGGCCAATCAGCTGGAGAGTAAAACAAACTCTCTTTTTTGAATGGAAGTTTACACATGTATATACTGCTACTTTGGATTTGTAGTGGAGTCCTATAGGCACATACGTGACTAGCTATTTTCCTTTTTCATCACATGGCCCGCTTAGATAGAGTCCAAGCATTACAGTCTTTTATTTTCCTGTCAACACGCGACGGACGGTCGTATCTCCTGATGCATTGGTTAGCTATTTTTTTTTCCTTTTAAATACACAAAGCCAGCTTAGATAGAGCCCTTCCATATTATGTTTTTTTTGTCAACACATGATGGACGGGTGTAACGTGTAAGGGACTTGTCACGTGTCTACAGTTTACTTAACTTTTAGATCTATTAAATCTTAACTATCTACTATATACTAAAAGCATAATACGGGATATCTAAAATAGAGCCACCACGTTAATCCACATAGGCTACAAATAAATATACCATTGATTTTATAGCTAATGGTCAAGATTAAATAGATCTAAGTGTTAAGTAAAATATAAACACGTGACAAATCTATGTCACATCTACAGGTGCATACCATATATTTCTCGGTCATGTATGTGCCGCTGTCACGTGCTAGCAAAAAAATATACAAGCCGTAACATGCTAGGACACTAGCTAGCTTGTCGTGTGTTCCAAAAGGAAAAAAAAAAAGAGTTAGCTAACCCTGCCCATGAAAGAATTAAAACACCCAATATACCCCACGTCCGTACATGCAGCAATGAAAGAGATACAAGCGTGAATTTATGGGACTCCATGAAGGATAAAAAGATAGTATATAGATGTAAGAATTAATTTTAACTGCTAATTGGTGATCGATCGTCTACATTCTACTCGGCTGCTTATTGGCCCGATTAAGACACAATATTGGTGCAGATATAAGGGACTGGGCACAAAAATTTACGCTCTCGGTTGCGGTGTATAGATTTTACGCGTATACTTATATCCCCAGTTTTACCAATATAATATAAAATATATTTAAAAACCTATAATATTGAAAACATTAAATATTATATTTTCTAATTGTCAAATTCATGACCTAGAAGTACGTGCATGGCATATATTACAACGAGATGGAGGTATATAATTTGACCAATTTTAAGATGGTACACCAAATAATAAATGCATCAGCCTAAATGAATAGGCTTGCAAGCATTTGTAGACACAACACTAAGCAAGAAAATAAGTGTATTTTGACTAATGCTAAGGTGCTATGAAAAAATGATTAATATGCATAAGTAGTCAACTTTTCATGAAACTAAAGTAAGTACATTTGAATGCATTTGGGACATGAGATTGCCCTGAGTATAAAAGAACAAATGCAATTTGACCAATGTAGAGCTTATTAAAAAACTAAAAATAGTAAAATTTCACGTAAAAAATATACCGGTGATTTTACTGCTAATGGTTAGGATTTAGTAGATCTAGGAGTTAGTAAAATATAGAAATGTGAAAATTCCATTTCAGATGTACCGGTGCATACCAAATATATGTTCATGTCAAGATAGACCCATGTGTTATCTAAAATGAAAAACCCGTTAGGTGGTAAAAATAGGAAAATATAAATAAAAAATCAAGTACAAGCGGTTTGTGCGTTAAGATTTATTTTTGGTGCAAAAATATAAAATATTATTGATCGAAAAGTTAACGTGAGAGGATGCGTATTAGGAGAAAATAATTAAACATAAATCATAAATTTTAGTCAAAGCCTACGGTTTTGTACGACAAGCCACAAGCACACAAATACAATTAGTTTTTATATTCACACAAGATCCATACTGATCGAATGCACCACATTAAATAATTTTTCCAAGGCTTGAATCATATTATCTCAAAATGAAAATTCTATATAGACAATGGCATATGAATTTGAGATTCACATTGGTATATCAATTCTAGATTCAAAATGGTATATCAATAGTAACATACTAATGAAATAAACCAAATAATAATAGTCTTGACAGAAAAAGTGACGCATAAAATATTTAGTGTTACTAAAAATACTATGACTTTTTGTGACAATCAAGTGACACACAAACACAATAGCTCAGATACTTTGAAAACATAGACTTCACTTTGGAGATTATAGTATTTGTGTATCACTAAACAGACTCACAAATGCATGGTAACTATGCTTGAGGGCAACACGCAATATCTAATAATGCAATAGATGTGTATGAACACGGCTCAGATGTACCAACATATATGATTTCCTTAGGTGTATTAAAAGGTATTGTGCAAATATTGTGAAAGAAGTTCCGGAGAGTACAAAAGAGAGTAGCAAATGCATGCAGAAATCCATTGTGAGACCTGCAGAGTTCATGATGGCTAAAAGCGGTTGATAAGTGGTTGGTTAAGAAAAAATCAAATGCTATAAGGACTGAGTATATTGCAGTATGACATCAGCAAGAAAAAAAGTTGGAACTATCTTAACATGCTACATATGCAAGCAAACGTCTTGCGCAAATTAATACATATGATGTTGTGAGTGCACCGGTAAGATGAACATGGAAAACATCTTGAAAACATATGTGTCTATTTTTCTAAAAGGTTTTGATCAAAATGTGCATATTCGACACATATAATAAATGTTTCTTTATCAAAAGTAATATCAATAAAACTATATAAAAAAACACTAAGAAGTTTGCATGTTGTCTGGGATATCATAACAAGCTAATGAACAACTCCACACATGGAATAAAATCTTCGTGGTTCCTATAAGTATTGTAGGGTCTTCCCATGTGAACCTAAGAGATTAAAGATAAAATAACTAATAAATAGAAAATAAGAATCTCTGCAAACTCTAGCAGCGGGAATGCGCAGGTTGCCCAAATACGCTCTAATTAGTATGTGCACCATATCATATATGTACATAGTTATAGTTTTAAACAAGCTACAAACCTAATATCAACCTAGCATCTAATCCCAAATAATAAACTATGATTTTGTGCAATCTTTTGAACTTCAGTTATATGTATTTATCTATCTATCTACTATATACTAAAAGCACAATACGGGGGTTATGTTTTCGAGACACCACGTTAAGCCACATCATTAAGAAAATTTAAACCATTAGATCTATAATTTATGGCTAAGATTAATTAACAAAGATTGTTACGTTACACATATAGACGTACACACCCGTTACGTTCTTTATATATTATATATACAGCGGACACGATCGGGCATATGGCCGGACACGATCGGGCGATCGGGCATATGGCCGGATACGATCGGGCAGACACGTTCGGGCATATGGTGGACGTGATCGGGACTTCTTCTCCACATAATTAAGTTTAAATATAAAGGTAAGTTTAAAAGGAAAGAAAAAAGTTGAGATATTGCTATTGCCTCCCGTGCATAAAAGAGAAAGATACAAGATCTGGACTCTGTCGGTTCAGATCCGGTCCTACACGTGAACTATGAGGACACTATCATCATTATATAAATTTACAATCCACATCGTGTCTGCAGAACCAAGACGTCGTCTTATCTCGCCATCGCTCCAAAGTTTGGCAACTCGACAATCTTTTCGTGTTCTTGATTAAACTCTCTCTAGATCAAGATTTGTCTTGCGCATCTTCACCCAATCCTGGTGCATATCATCCATCAAAACATACTTACGTCTACAATCTTCAAAGATCTTTCTGGTATGGTTGCTCTCTCTTTTAATCTGCAACTTTCTTCTGATTTCACGTGGCAATGACCTAAGAGTATACATTGTGCACATTAAATCACAATTTATATATCTCTACAAATAAGATTGCAATCGGTGGTACGTTGGTTGGTCGGTCCGTCATGGGTGTTTCCTTCGTCCGTTGTTAATTGGATCGCTAAAAAACACGGGCTCTTCCGGTGCTTGAATATCTGCCCCCGTCGGCCAGCCCAAGGCCCAGCAACCAGCCCTTCTCCTATTTTTGCAGAATCCCTTATCCTATTTTTGCAGAATCGATTAAACTGAGTTTGTACCAAACTCGATTACGTCCAAATCGCTCGATCTCTGTTTAATTTCTTACTCCTAACCCACGAAATCCGCTCATATATAGCCCTCTCCTCCCCGCTTGATTAACATAGAAACCCTAGAAAAATTGCTACCGAATTGATCGCACGAAGTAAAGTCGCCGCGGCGAGCAGCGGCATCCTAGCACGAACGCTCTATCAGGCAGGGACTACAGGGCGGCGAGCAGCCGCATCCTAGCACGAACGCTCTATCAGGCAGGGACTACGGGGCGGCGAGCAGAGGCATCCTAGCACGAACGCTCTATCAGCAGAGTAGAGCTAGCAGCGACAAGCAGAAATAGCAGAGAGACGAGCTGAGGAAAAGAAATCGGACCTGGTTGAGTATATAGCAAGCTAGAGGATGAACAAAAATACAGAGCAAGGTCAGCTAGCCTAGATTGGCCCCTCTCATTTTAGACAAGTACACTTCCTAAATCCTGAGCAGACGATTGTTGCAGGGAGTTAACGACATGGGAGTTGTTTGGTTAACTCAGGTATATAATTTAACTACTTCGGCTCCTGTGTGATACATGTAATATATGAAAGTTTCGTATCTTCGCAAATAATGAATATGATGATCCAAAAAGTGGTTGATTCGAGAAAATAGTGAAAACCAAATATATGTATGATTTTATTACAAATGATGTAGTCATTATCTTTTCCTTCCTACTGCATGGACCTGTCTAGGTATGTGTTCATGGCCTATTATTTAATTTAGTTGGTGCTCTGATAAATTGGATCAGTGTTTTTTTGGTTTAGTAAAATCTAAAATAGTAAATCAAATAAAAAAATTAAAATGAATTATTGAAGAGAAGATGGAGTAAAAACACAATAAATTGCAATTTTGCGTTGTTCTGAGTGTTTCATCTAAAAGGATGTTTTTCACCTTCCGTTGCAACGCACGGGCAATCTATCTAATAATAAACTAATAATACGGATTGAGGACGCGATGGTTCAAAAATCGTGGTATGTAAAAAAACCACCGATTTATTTTTCGTACGTCAAAAAGTACTGTGTCTCGCTCGTCAAAAAGTCTGGCGATCCGGTCTATTGTCGTACGTCGTCTGGCGCTACTGATCCCGCGCCAAGAAAACCGGAAAGAACCGCCCGTCCTTATTTACGTTTTCGTACGTCGTACTTTCGTCCGCAGTGGAGGCCGTGGTGATGTAGGTCCAAACCAAAAAAGGAAACCGACTGTGTACGTATCCTAATCCAAATCCAACACATCCCACACCACCACGATCTCCCATAAAAGATCCAGCCCCGTCTTTAATCCAATCCAATTTCAATGGAAAAAATCCCCGGCGCACATCGTCGTCAAGCCGATCGACTTCTCCTTCGCAATGGGGGCCGCTGCGAGTCGAGATGCTGCCTCCACCGTCTGGCAGCGAGGCAGCCGCGGTGTGTGTGCGATGGAGTGCGGTCAATGGCCTCGCCGGCGTCTGCGGCGGCGTCGAGACCGAGGTGGGCCTGGAGGACGCAGATCGGCGTCATCATCAAGTTGATCGATTCCTCCTTCGCCATGGGGGAGCGGCAGGAGTGCGAGTTCCCCATAAATGATCAACATACTTGAGTTGGTTGTTAAGGTCGATCGGGTTTGTGATTAGGCTAGCAGCCTAGCACCACGGCCAAAACAGACGTCGTCGTTTGGATATAATTTAATTTAACAGTGATCACCGGGGAAGAGCAGGTGAGCTGAGAGTGATGATACCTGGTGCCAGCGCCCGAGTGATCGCTGCGTGCCATACTGCCATGTAACGACCAACGGTGACCTAGAAAGTTGAGATGTCGGCGTCGGTGTCGATACGTTGGGGGAGCAGGCGATCACAAAGACACTCGGCGGGAGATGGCTCAACGAACACTCCGCGTGGGCGTACTGCCGGGAGC
This sequence comes from Dactylis glomerata, assembly GCA_007115705.1. Lineage (NCBI taxonomy): Eukaryota > Viridiplantae > Streptophyta > Magnoliopsida > Poales > Poaceae > Dactylis > Dactylis glomerata. Next base: position 201,715 of record QXEO01001056.1, on the reverse strand, counting down.
GCTGGAGTGGCCAAATGGTGGAGAGACCTGTCACGAACTGGGGGAGTGGCCGTACATGAGCTATGGAGACTTCGGTGGCAGGCAGCACTGGTGGAAGCAGGCCCAATTAATCGATGTATCCCCCGCCATCCAGCCTCGCCGAGGGATCCCACCACCGCTGTCACCTGATCCTCCATGGACGGGTGGCGCCCAACTCCGGCTAGGAGGCGTGCGGCATGCACGACAACGACGCGCAGACCATCACAAAGCCTTCACGATGGCAAAGCGGCAGCGCTGGCGCAAGATCGCTTCATCCTATCGTATTCGATATTCCGCGTGGGTTAAGATCGAGGCTACTGTGAGTTCTCATGTATAACAGCCACTGGATCACAAGGAGGCTAACAAGAAGGTGTTCATGCATATCTCAGTAAGCTAAAAATGTTAGGCATCGTCCAAACTCCGATTCCTGACAGCAAGAATGCATTCAAAAGTATAGTACCATGTTTCTTTGTACTGTCCGGGCTTTGTGGATCTGGTATTGATAAAGCAGCTGCACTTCTATCTTGTAGACGTCTTATCAGTTATTAATCATTATTTTGTTTACTGAAGAAAAACTCTCTCTTGGTAGTCTAGCACAATATACGTGCCTTGCTAATCAAAACCTCATTTAGATAGCTAGGAACCAAACATATTTTAATTTGAAAATGTGAGAAAGTTGTGTTTTTTTATCTTTTGCAGTCAATAATAACAAAGTTTAATCATTTTGCTGGAAAATAACATCATTTTAGTAAGGGAAAAACACATTAGTTAATTTAAAAAAAAACATGTTTCAAAATAGTTCTATCCGTGTCAAGCTTCATGGTACTGGTTTCGTCGGAATTGAAGGGGGTTGCCGGCCGGGGACATTATCATGTTTAGATTTTTTTGAGTAGTTGATTTAAGTGAAAGCGATCTCATACAATCCTTTTACCTCTGATTAAATTAGATTTTTTACAAGTTTTATCTCTGAATAGAACCTTGTATATCATTGCAAAGATAATAGATGTAGCGAAAAAAAATTAAAAGCCCGTAGCAACGCACGGGCATTCCACTAGTTATATACTAAAAGCACAATAGGATGTCTAAAATAGAGACACCATATTGATCCACATCATTAGAATTATATTAGCTATTAGATCTATAATTTTAACAATCAAGATTAAAAGATTTTACGTAACATGTATGAGCACACATATTTTGTAGAAATAGACCATATGTCACGTTTGCCACATCCTGTCCGTAAAAAACAAAAGTTTTAGTGATCCAGATTTAAAAAGAGATGTTACGTAGCATGGCCAAACACATATTTTTATGGATATTGGACATATGTCACGTTTGACATGCATGTGCCGTCTGAGGTAGAAAAACAAAGAGTCCGGAAGTTTTAAACGTTGCAATAACCGAAAGTTAAGTTCTGTTTTCACGTAGGACTCTAAATTAAGCTGATTTTCTTAGAACTAACCTAAGATAAACAAATATTTTTAAGAGTGCACGTGATGCGGCTGCCTACTAAGTGAATGACGTGGTTCTAGAAAAGCTCCATTGTCACTAAATAATTTACACGTACATGAATATTATCAAGCATACAGGGAAAAACATGTAAAAATTTAATTAACCATGCATTAAACTCTTAACTCCAGACGCTATCACCCTAAAATTATTTAACACAAAACGGTTAGAGATACATCCTTCACAAGGAAGAGTGTCAAACAACCGGTCTATCTTCAAAATACTGAGAACAAAAAAAAGCCAATCAGAAATTCAAATTTGGCTCCCAATGTATGTGCTTCCTCCACAAAAAAACATTTTAATTATTAATGTCAAAAAGTTTCGAAATAAATTGAGTGCGTATATCTCGACAATCTTTGCGTGCACGTATATTTTAGCGCCTAATGTTATTTTTTTATACATGACACACGATAAGTTGATTTTTCGTAAAACGACTTTATGCGCACATAGCACGTGAAGATTGACGTGCAATTTTTTGTTTGCATTAGACTCTTAACTCCAGACGCTATCACCTAAAATTATTTAACACACAACGGTTAGAGATACGTCCTTCACAAGGAAGAGTGTCAAACACCACTCTATCTTCAAAACACTGAGAACAAAAAAAAGCCAATCAGAAATTCAAATTCGGCTCCCGGTGTATGTGCTTCCTTCACAAAAAAACATTTTAATTATTAATGGTCAAAAAATTTAGAAACAAAGTGAGTGCGTACATCTCAACAATCTTTGCTTGCACGTATATTTTAGCGGTTAATGTTATCTTTTTTATACATGCCACATGATAAGTTGATTTTTCGTGGAATGACTTTATGTGCACATAGCACGTGAAGATTGACGTGCAATTTTTTGTTTGCAGTTTTATAAAAATATGGAATGCATCAAATAGAGGAAGAATGTGCAACCAGTAGACAAAACACTACTCCCAAAGCCAAGCCATTAGTACCGCAAACTCTGTTAAGTAATGTGTGGCAAACACGAAACTTCAAAGGTGATGCCCTCTCATTTGCGAGGGCCACGATGCTAGTTAGAAGTAAAATCAACGGTATATTTATTTCTAGCCTATGTGGATTAACACGGTGGCTCTATTTTAGACCCCCGTATTGTGCTTGTAGTATATAGTAGATTCTCTGCACCTAAAACACAAAGTACTTTGTGCCATTAGAAAGAAAATCTTCCGGCCGAGACAATGTTTCTTCTGGTAAAATTCTTTGCACCTAGAACGTAAACTATTTTTTATGCCGTGTGAAAGTAAGCTTTATATATATGAATCACCTGAAGAAAAGAAGACAAAATACACCTCGCGACCTCGTGTTGGTCGAATCGAATTTGAGCACTAAGATTGAGCCTGCAGGCGGGTGGTACTCCCACTGGCGCGACCACACAACACCAAGCATGCACACGTCTCAGATGCCCACAAACACACATTGGCTCAATCAGCGCCTAATCATCCTGCACTACGCTCTCTAATTCCCCTTGGCCACAACATACCTAATACCCGATCGACCGTCCAACCAGCTGACGGCAAAAAACCAAAGGTGATCGATGAATCGATGGATCACAGCGGAATCGTACAGATCGACCAGAACCTAAGGCGGAAATCAACTTCCCCAATGAGATAAGCAAAGCATATGCTCGCTGACCATTTTCCCTTTTGCCTTGTGGCTCACTGAGGTTTATCATCTGAAGACTCCACTGAAAAGACGGCGCCGATGGGTCAGCCGGTGCGTGATGAGTCATGCCATGGCGAGAGAGTTATCGTTGGTATCGTTGTCGTTGTTGTTTCCCCCGGATAAGTAGATCGGCTGGACCCAGTATCACACCTCGTCCCTACACGATCTCAACTTGTATCCATCTCGCATCGAAGCGCACAGTGAAAAGTGTCATTCATCCTCTGATCTTTTTATCGTTGGTCGTCGAGCAATCATGAAAAAGCAGCTCCGAGCCAGCTACTGAGAAAATATCAAGGTGGACATTTCATATCCATCGATGTGAAGTGTGGATGAATGGTGCCTATAGTCCGATCGGACAAAATATTTTGTCATGATCGAGTAATAACTAGAATGATTTTAGAAGCTTGGATTGGATGCATGGATGACTGGGAGCTCGCGCACGTGTCTGACAAGAGATAAAAGAGTGGATCGATCGAAGGCATCCGGTCCATATGTCCATATTGGATAATCTTGTCTTCAGAGGAATCTTAGTCTACAGTGTTTGTCCCAGGGGAGACATGCATGCTATCTATCAGTTCATGCACGCAGTAGGTATAGCAAGCCTTTTTGCTGTCCCAGAGATATGGTGCGATGAGATGAACAGGGAATGCGATTAACTTTGATCTAAGATATATTGGGTTGAGTGATGCCAGTAGACGAGATATTGATTCGCCAATAATTAAGATGTGCATTCGAGGTCCTTAGCCAACTTGCAGCCCTAACTTGTGTTGTTTCTCTCTCTCTCTCTCTCTCTCTCTCTCTCTCTCTCTCTCTCTCTCCCTCTCTCTCTCTCTCTCTCTCTCTCTCTCTCTATCTATCTCTCCCTCTCTCTCTCTGACGAAACTGAAAGATGAACAAGGGAGACCATATTTGGTTCAGTGTTCAACCGTAATGCTTCTTTGTTTCTTCCTCTATTAACTCAGAGATTTGGATGGGGTGTTTGCCTCATTACCTGACTGTGGCATCCCACGATGATGGACAGTAACGCTATGACCACATCCTTGCCCGGCTAAAACGCCAACAGAAATGAGCTGAAAAAACTCTTAACTGAAACTATCGGCTAACTGAACTAACTGAAGAAAAAGCGTCCTCGCGTTCATTGCTAACTGAACCTACTGACGAAGTGAAGTGCAGCAGGGTTTGAACAACAACTTATGCTCACGAGATACGATAAACGATAATCACAAGTTAGTGCCTTATCGTAACAACAGCAGAGAAGTAGTAACCATTCGCCATGTCATCATTAAGATAGCAAGAGATGCATAAAGTATTGTTAACTTGATCTTGGGAGCATTATAAACTCATGCCGACAATGGGTTCAATGTACCGTCAGTGCCGACTGCCGAGTCGGACTGAAAGCCGCGTTGTCGATTTGGAAAATGACTTCTACTACGCAAAGCTGGCCGCACAGACACCTCCAGAGCCCGAAAGCATCGCCGTTTTGATCCGAACAAAACTTGTACGGTTGGTAAGCCGTTCGAGAATTCGGCACGAAAGGTAGAAGAAGATCTGCCCCTCCTTTCGCATCGTGACAAGAGGAACTTCTCGATCACAGCCGGTCGAGGTAGAAGCATCTCCATTTGCCACTTCACTCACGCAAAGACCACTTCTTCATGCTAGGGAAGCGGAACAGAGTTCTTTCTCGATTTCACTTTTGATGGCCAACCTGTTCAGGCAGTCCCGTCATTTTCCCCGTTTCCTGGAAACGTACGGTAATGCGCTGCGCTTTCAACGTGGCCTGAAGATGTGGCTCCACTTGCATACAGGAAGCGACCGACGGCGACATAAGCATCTCGTTTTGGCTTGGATAGAGATATGGTCTGCTGCGTCGATGGCTATGCTTGAGTAGAGGCTCTTTTCTTTGTTATAAGCTAGATAGGAGTAGACAGATTGGTCTAGGCTTCTAGCTGGTCCTCTCTAGAAAATCTTCTGACCGCGTGGAGACATTGGAGTTCAAGGGCAATAGAAAAATGGCTATCGGTCGGGAACATATACAAAGATTCAGTGGATATTAAAATGCTTGTTCCTCTCCAATAATTTCATTGTTTAACTCTATGGAGTAGAAGAAAATTATGTCCATGTCAGCCATCATTGAGCATCATCATCCGCATATATATACACCAATCTACTACTCCCTCTGTTTGGAAATATAAGATGTTTTAGCTTTGTGAAGCGAATGTATCTAGACATCTTTTAGTGTATAGGTTCGCTCGAATCTATACACTAAAAGATGTCTAGATACATTAGCTTCACAAATCCAAAATATCTTATATTTCCAAACGGAGGGAGTATATACTAAAAGCACAATACGGGGGTTATGTTTTTGAGACACCACATTAATCCACATCATCAAAATTATTGTGATAGTTAGATCTAAATTTTACGTCTTAGATTTAACAAAAAATATTAGTTACGTAACTGGTCTGACACATATAAAAGTAACGTTCCAAGTTGTACGTGCATCCATAGTATCCTCTATCTGGGACCATTTAAAAAGAAAGATAGAGAAAATCTACTAAACCGGTCCACATTTCCTCAAAATAAAACTAACCGATTCAAGGTTTTTTTTTTGAAACAAGACGTGCATGGTAAGGTCTCTGTCTAAAACTAACTAGGCTAAAATGTGGGCACGGAAAAAATAGAAAAAATACACTAGGACCTGAAAATTAGGCTATATAGCATAGAGTGATTTATACATATACATGATGAGTATACATAAAAATAACATACAAACATATTACTAAGTAGAGCAACATATGTATGAGAAATATAAAATATTTTTATCTCAAATAATTGATTGCGAACGTACAACAGATATTGAGCGCGAACATTCAATGCAGTCATCTAGAAGGCGTCAACGAAGATTATGCTACATATCGTGGAGTGATTTATACATATATTTATATGAATTAAGTATACATATCTGATCAAGAGAAAAACATAAGTAGAGCACATGAGATGTATGACAAACTACAAAACAATTTTATCAATATTATATTGAGCGTGAATGTTCAATGCCAAGTCTTTTGCCGCAACTTCAGGTGCACATAATACGATCGGTCATCTTCCTAAGAACACACACTTATGGTCATCACAAACTAACATATCGTCAGATATAATGCCATCAGACGTATCACCATCATACTAATCAGTTATAATCTGCAAATGGTGCAATTAGTTTTGATGGCTGTGAAGAGTTTCTTGGATAATTATTGGCATATGTGTCAACAAAAGGACTATTTATATGGTTTGCTAACTACATAAGCATATCTAATGGGTTACCTATATTTTTTCGAAAAGGGTCAAACAACCGTAGCTTTTGCATCGACTTATATATATACCCTTTATTTCGATGGGTTACCTATACTTAACTTATTGCTATAGTATCCGAGGCCCCCAGGCGCACAACGTGATCTAAAAATCGAGTTTCTAATTATAGTTTCAATAGCCTCTTGGGTGTTTGTTTTATTGGGATATTCGTCAACTACATGGTACCAATAGTATCTTCTCATTACTGTTTGGGAATTACCTGGTCGTACTTGGTATTCTCCTTAGTTTTCTAATATATGTTATATGGATAATTTTATTTATACGATTTTAGAGGATGGATAGCCGCAAGCCATAGTTTAAGGATTAATTAAGCTAACTATGACCCAACTCAATCATGTTTAGTGTTTACATTTTTTTCACACACCTCAGCTTGAACTAGCATCGATAGTTATTGAGCATTTTTTGAACTATATATAGTTGGATTTGCTATGTTCTATGTGGAAGCTAATTCTATTTATCAAAAATTTCTGCATTAGCGTAAGGATATAGAATCTGGGCCCATATTGCTGCCTATACCTTACAAGTTAGTTTTAGAAAGATTATGTGAATAATACTGGAGTTCTTCCTTGGAATGGAGCTCAGTGGTATATTAGTAACCTGCTAGCATAGTTTGGTGTAAACCACAAAAGAGAGTCAAACACGATATGTACACGACGGTGGAGGTTCGGCGGTCTATCACTAGAGAGAGCAATGCTATTATTGTAACAGTAGCAATACCAATATATTAACTAATGCAAGTCTTCACGGTCACTATCAATGCAAACAATTCAATGGACTTTTAGCCAAAAGATTTTCAAAGGATTTTTTATCACAATACTATTAACAGGGAAACCTTTTTCGGTTATACCATTTTTCAAAAATATCTTTGCTCACGACTTACAAAGTTCATATGTCGGACATGGCTTCCATTTGTTTTGAAGTTAATGAAATAATTGGCCTAAAGTATTGGGAAGCCTGTAAACAGTTGTGAAGAATTTTGTAGTGAAATGGGATTAAAAATTATTATTTATGAAGGGACATGCAATAAATTGGTGACCGAACAAAATGTTGCATATACGTGCCACCAAGTCTATTGTTGAACATCAATATGTTACATAAAATTGTGTTGTTGCATGATGCTACATGTATGAATTGGTTCAAGAGTATAACACCTACATTAAAGAGCATGGTATAATAAGAAACAAAATAGAAATATATAAAAATAGCACTACGTACCTTTCAAAACAGAAATTATAGAATATGTGACATGGTATTTTCAAAACATAATCGTAATTTCTCCACATGTAATGTTTTCACTCATATAGGTGGGCTATAAAGTATTTTGACTTAGAATTTCATATATTTACATTATATATAACACCATAAAGTTATCTCACAAACTACTTCAACATGCTAAAGATGGTGCCCTCGCATTTGCGAGGGCCACCTTGCTAGTGGTAGAAACAGTAAGCTGGTAGCTGAGCTCGCGTTGTCGTCGTCAACCATTGTTTGAACTTCAGGTAGAAGAAGAAGTCGGCCATTGGATGCGATCGATCTGTGTGGGTCGCCTCTGTTTGTGCATTTGTTCTACTAGCAGCATATACTAATGTGCGCTTGTCGAGAAGGATCAGTCTCATGTGTTTTCTAACAGCTCGAAGTCAAATATACAACTGTCTATGTCTGTAACCTCTCTTCTTTTTTAATCGTCGACATCAGACTCGTTAACCGCCCCTGATTTGTTATGACTCACCATGACGCACAAGCCGGCCACTAGATGTTGCCGTCCATCGATCTGTTCTGCGTTTCTACCAAGTTCAGATCGAATCTCGCTTTCTCGGTGTATCCTGTGCTTACTTTGTAGATTGTTGCCAAATGAGCAATGATTTTATGTCAGCGATGTATGGCCTGCACGAATAGCTCTGGAATTCGATGTACCATGTCAGCTATATAGAAATCATCTGCCGACCTGAGTAAGTCTGTCGTTGCTCAAAGTTGCCAATGCTTATGCTCTCTTGTCTGACGCACACGGGGTGCATTCTTCGTGAATGTAAACACTAGAGGCGTTAGGTATGATCGTCATTGGTCCATTTGTTAATCAGATTTGTTGGTGGATTTCAGGGTATATGCAAGCACGCATGCTGCTTGCAACTTTTGCCCCCCACATTGCCAGCTGCAGCGACTAGAAACAAGAGAATATGTCCTCCCACCTTCGGATATCAGCACATCCACACCTCCCAAAATATGTTGCGGATGAAAAAAGTGTGCATTGCTCGTTGTACTTTTTACCCTAGTTGCAGTTACAAAAGGACACTTCAATCAAGCTACGATGAATTCACTGATTTATAACTTCCCGGAGGACTGGTCTTCCTGACATCCCCCATACAAAAAAATGGATTGGTACGATCAATGATATAAATTTTGTGGAAATTAACTCATTTTTATATGTCAAATTTATCATCAAAGTTAGACCAACAATTTCAGGAGTCTTACAAACTTAAATGAAGGGAAGTCTATTTGTGAAGTAAAAGCTTTCATAATAGAGAGCGTGATGGTCTAATTATTTTATAAGAAAGACTTACCTCTTTCAAGAACATGTATTGTATGTATAGCCCATTTTGATAACCATATGTATTTTTCGTTCTCCTTGACTCCTTCCATAGTATCGTACAATTTCGTCGCTCTCTAGCGTCATGCACTAAGCATATGTCTCCTGAAATCTCAAACCACCTAGGGCTGCTTCTCCGCTGCTGCTATGTTGCTGCCGGTTGCCTCCCTGCACTGCGAGGATTTAGTTCAAAGGATGCCTCATTATTAGTCTATATAAGTAAAACTAGACCATTGCTTGTGAAAAGAAAAATGGATCATGGATGAAAATAAGGGTCTCGACAAACACAGAGCCTTCGCCATATATATAAACCAATTCTTTTAATATTGAATTGTCGAGAAAATAACCCTTCGTATGGCCTCTGCATTTCTCCACAAATGGAGCACCTTACTTGGTCACTCGGGCTTCTAGAAGGAGTACTACTTCCAATTGTCACAAGATAATTTTTGGAGCCAACTGTCCAAAACAAGGGGACAAAAACCTTATGCAAGTATTGTAGAGAGGCTGGCGATTGATTCCATTAGCAAGGAGACATGAACAAATGCCAATCGGAAGTACCATATATTCCGTAGGGGTGATGCCTCCCAAGAGGATCCTAACTTCAGTGGTTGCTTTCTAGGCTCCTGATGTGTGCTCTTCCGATTGGTATGAAGTTTTTATTAGCATTTTGCACTTTTGGTTGCGTTGGCTAGCGTATGAAGCTTAACATGGTATCAAAGCCCAAGGTCTCGAGTTCGAGTCCTGGCTTTCGCAATTTATCCTAAAATTGTTGTTACCCCTCGGTGTCAGTGTATAGGACTACCTAGTACCTATGACATCGGACCACGTACAAGGCCTCTTGTGCCTACCTCTGAGTCTCTACACGTGTTGACTTGTCTTCTCCGTCACACGTGAGTGGGGGTGTTGAAGTGTATAAGTGGATTGTACTAGCCCTTTTCATAAGTTCGGACTTTTGGAATAGTTGGCTAGAGCATCAATCCAATATGGTATCAGAGCCAGGAGGTCTCAAGTTCAAGCCTCGGCCAACGCACTATTTAAATCTAAAAAATAGTTGCAGCCTCCCGTTTGTCCCACGTCTAGTGTCTTCCCGTTTGTCCAGCCTAGACGTGAGGGGGAGTGTTATAATATAAATCATAGCTCTTTCCATCAGTTCGGACTTTTGGTTGTGTTGGCTAGTGTATGAAGCTTAACACTAATAAGGAGGAATCAAAGTGGTGCTCTCCAGCACATGGAACTATGATGCTAAATAAAGATGGGGCAATTGATTTGTCCCGAGGTTTGCTGGTGCAGGTATTGTGGTGAGAAACAATGTAGGGGAATTTTTGGCCGCAGCTTGCAGAAGGTATAATTATGTTGATGATCCTTTTACCATTGAGCTGCTAGCTTGTAGGGATGCTATGCTGGTGGCAGTCCAAACAAAACTATACGAAGGTTGTAGTTGAAATTGACTGTCAAGGGGTAGCGGAGCTTTGGAAGAACATATGTAGCAGTGGTTTGTCTGGTGCCCATCTGATTAAAGAGATGCAGATGTATGAATTGTTCCAGGAGTTTGAGCTAGTTTTTGCAAGAAGGGGTTCGAATAAAGCTGCACATGCATTTGTGTGCGAAAGAAGCTCTTGTGTTAGAGTCTTCGGTTTCAGACTTTGATGTTCTTCCTGGTTTTCTGAGTGCTATTGTAACTTCAGAACTTATGCCGTCTAATTAATAAAGAATTAGGTGATGGTTTCAAAACAAAAAAATTGTCTGGTGTTGCCATCTCTGACCTTCATTTTGTTTTCTTAGATGATGGACTAACTGTAAATGGTCTCGGTGCTTTTTTGGAAATGGGAGCTTATCCCTGGCTTCTGCATCGAGTGATGCACACAACATTTTATTACTTAGTTCAGGGTACTCAAAGTATTACAATCATGATTCAGCAAGGGTTGAGACATATATCAACCATCTAAAAATGAGAAGCAACATGTAGCTATCCATTTTAAATTCTATTAATATTCTAACATGAAAATAGAAGTCATGTGCAACCGTTAGCATCCGGTTGCATCCAATAACCACATGCTCGCATTGATCCACCGGGAGGATGTAGGACCATAGTTGTATCCACCTGTCAAATAACCTGCAAAAAAAGGTATCCTTTTATTTGATAAATGTAAAATTATTTCGTCATATCCATATGGACCAATAGAAAGCTAAAACACCAATGTGTATTCGCCTTTACATCCTTATCAATCCCATTCAAGCAGTTACCAAACATATTGGTGATATTTAATTATGGTGGGGGATTTTATCGTCAAGTATATCATGCGCCAAATAATACAAGAAAAAGGACATCAGACAAACTAGTGTTCTATCTTCTCAATGAGTCACAGAAGCATCACTTGTGACACCCATTACAATTTTGTTTGACTAGGTGCACTCCTGGGCTACTCTCGCGTCATGAGGACGCCTAGGGAAACTGCTCTGGACATGCTGGTGATGTCCATCTCCTCCGCCGGAGACAGTCAGCCGGATTGTGGCTAGTCCGACGGATCTCACGGTCTGTCCTCTAGTCCTCGATGGCGAGACGTGAATGTTGGTGAAAACCGCGCCTGACTTCGGTCATGGCGGACGATGGCGGTGCCTACGCGTCGTAACCTTATTGAAGGCATCATTACTGCAGCCTTCGCCTACTCGCCCGGGCTGCTCCGGGGGAAACCCCAGATCTGGGTCTCCCGGATCAAACGATAGCGACGTGCAACGCCGCTCTCCCCGCTGGGGGCATCATTTTTGGAACAGACGTTGGCTAGAGGTCTCTCTCAGGTGGAGTGGCGTGCCTCTTCCCGCGTCAACAATGGTGGGTCTCGGCGGCATGGTGCCGCAGTGTCTCGATGGAGGACACGGGCTAAGGTGCGCGCGCAGGGAGGAGGCGCCTTCTGGCGCATGGTGGTGTCATTGGCAGGATCGACAAAGTTTATGCGGATTTTATCCATGAAGATTGCTCGGAGGTTCCATGGCGGTGACGATATCTGTATCGTGTAGATGACGTGCTCGCTAAGTGTTTGTTTTTTTCGATAAAGAGCGCTTTATTACTTAATAGTCATTAAGCTTACACCCGGCCTCTGCATAACTAGGATGCACACAGCCCAAAAACAAGTATCAACTGAAAAATATGAAGGCAAAATTACATATCATGTTGAGCAATTGTAATATCGCCTAACTAGGAGCACCAATCCGCAAGCTATGCGGCCATCCATGTTGGGAAAAAGTATCCCTCGCCGTAGCTTCCAGTCGTGCACAGACCTCCATATAAAGGTCTCGATCCTGTGGACGCTGCAGAGACGACCACAAACGGAGTGTACCAATAACTCTGTAGATAACCTGCAAAATAGAAGAGTTTTTATCGTTAAACACTTTATCATTTCTACATAGCCATAGCGACCAAATAAAGGCAATCGCTCCCACCCTAATATGCTTTTTAAACCTATTGTCAATTCCATTTAGCCAATTCCCAAATATATTGGTAATACTGCATGGTGGAAATAAGGTTGAAGCCACTTGGATGACTGACCATATAGATCTAGCGACACGACAATGGAAAAACAAGTGTTTAATCGTCTCATCCTGATGACAAAAAACACACTTCTTACTTCCATGCCAATTCCGCTTTGCAAGATTATCTTTTGTTAAAATGACTCCTTTACGTAGGTACCATCCAAATACCTTTATCCGTAATGGAATTTTCAACTTCCAGAGCTTATCATTACTAATTTTATCGATTGGCACATCGGGTAAAATAAGAGCATTGTACATAGAAGCTACTGAAAATTTGCCATTTTCAAGTAGGTTCCAGCGAAATTCATCATGGCCATCTTGTAGTTGGATATTCGCCAAACGCTGAAGTAAGGCATTCCAAGCTACAAGTCTTTGCCCAGACAAATCCCTTCTAAACGACACAGCTGGTGGAGAAGTCTCCAATACTTTAGCGATAGTATCACCTTTGTGACGCACAATGCTATATAAGGCCGGATACTGTTCCCGAAGAGCGGCATTGCCGAGCCATTTGTCTTCCCAGAACCGTATCTCCGAACCATCCTTAATCAAAAAGGAACCCAGGCCAAAGAAAAACTTCTTCGTTGCCATGAGTCCAGCCCAAAAATGTGAATCCCCCGGTTTCCAAAGAACCTGAGATACAGCTTTTTGACCAATGTATTTCCTCTTAAGAATGGTTTGCCATGTCCCGTCCTCAGTGAGTAGCTTAAAAAGCCACTTCCCCAGTAAGGCTGTATTTTTGACCTCAAGATCATGAATACCAAGCCCACCCTGGTCTTTAGGAGAGCACACGACACTCCATTTAGCCAATCGGTATTTCTTTTTCTCGCTGTCCCCTTGCCAAAAGAATCTAGACCGGTAATAATCCAGTTTATGTAAGACTCCTTTAGGCAAGAGAAAGAATGAAATCATATGAAGTACCATATTAGATAGTACTGAATTAATGAGTATCAGTCTCCCTCCCAGGGACAGCAATTTACCTTTCCAACTACTAAGGCGTTTTTGTAGTCTCTCCTCGACGAGTTTCCATTCGGCAAGAGTTAATCTCCGATAATGAATCGGAATTCCCAAATACCGCATAGGAAATTGTCCCTGCCCACATCCGAATAAATCGGCGTATGCATCGACCTCGTCCTGAGCCTCACCGAAACAAAACAATTCACTTTTATGGAAATTAATTTTTAGACCTGATAGTTGCTCAAAAGCTGAAAGTATAAGTTTCAGATTCTGTGCTTTCTCAAGATCATGTTCCATAAAAAGAATTGTATCGTCGGCATATTGAAGAATGGATAATCCTCCATCAACAAGATGAGGAATAACTCCTTCAATGAGACCATCATTCTTTGCGCGTTCGATCATAATGGCGAGCATATCAGCCACTATATTAAATAGCATTGGCGACAAAGGATCACCCTGCCTCAGACCTTTTAATGTCTGGAAGTATGTACCAACATCGTCATTGACTTTGATGGCAACACTGCCTCCAGACACAAAGGCATTGATCAAAGCACGCCACTCATCAGAAAAACCTTTCATTCTGAGTGTTTGCTGGAGAAAGGACCACTTAACTTTATCATAAGCCTTCTCAAAGTCTAACTTTAAAATAACCCCATTCAACTTTTTCGAATGTAGTTCGTGAACTGTTTCATGCAAGGTTACAACTCCATCTAGGATATTCCTTCCTTGCATGAAAGCAGTTTGAGACGGACGAACTACATGATCCGCAACCGTGTTTAGTCTTAAAGTGGCCACTTTTGTGAATATTTTGAAACTAACGTTAAGAAGGCAGATTGGTCTATATTGCTGGATCTTTTCTGCTTCATTAACTTTAGGTAACAAAACAATCTCACCAAAATTAAGACGAAACAATTCTAGTTGTCCAGCATGAAGGGAGCTAAACAAGTCTAGAAGATCCCCTTTGATGGTATCCCAAAAAGTTTGATAAAACTCTGCTGGGAAACCATCTGGACCCGGTGCTTTGTTGTGTTCCATTTGGAAAATAGCCTTTCTTACTTCCTCTTCAGAGTACTCAGCCGTAAGAAAATTATTTTCCTCAACGGAAACTTGGGGAATATCATCCGTTTGGGTTTCATCCATAAAGAAGTTACCTTCATCAGGTGCCCCAAACAGTTTCTTGTAATAACTAGTAATATAATTTTTGAGGTTGTCAGATCCCTCAATCATACCTTCCTCTTGAACGAGACTATGAATACGTTTCTTCCTGTGTCTGCCATTGGCGACACTATGGAAGTAACGGGTATTCGAGTCTCCTTCAAGAATAAAACGGCTCTTAGAGCGTTGGTACCATTTGAGTTCCTCCTCTCGAAGTAGACTTGCTATCTTTGCATTAGATTGGTTTTTGATTTCAATCTCATGTGTAGATAAGGGGCCTACCTCAGCTAAGGCTTCCAAGTCATCAATGATAGAAGAAAGCCTCAACTTTTCTTTTTTAAGTGCACCAGACACATGCCGAGCCCAACCACTGAGGTGAGTACGTAAAAGACGTATCTTATGATTCCACCTCTTTATTGGAGAACCAGCATTAATCGGTCTATCCCATACTTTCTTGACCATGTCATGGAACCCGTCCCGTTGTAACCAGCCAAGCTCGAACTTGAAACGATGGTTAGTAGACGGTTTGGCAATCCCAGTAGTCAATAGTATTGGAGCATGATCTGAAAATCCCTGGATTCGCTCAAGAGCACGAACAGACACCATGGGAAATTTAGATTCCCAAATAGCATCCATAAGTACCCTATCGAGTTTCTCAAACGTGGGATCCGGAAGGCTGTTGGCCCAGGTGAATTGTCTTCCAATCATTGAGACCTCTCGCAAATCCAAGCTGTCGATGACAGCGTTGAATAGAAAAGGCCAGTGATCGTCAAACTGCCCCTTACTTTTTTCATGTCGGAATCTTAGCAAATTAAAATCCCCCCCAATTAAGATTGGGTGTGGATTATCCTTTGCTAAATTAACCATCTCACGAAGAAAGTCGGCCTTAAATTCATCCTGCGCAGCCCCATAAACATCAACCAGACTCCAAAGGAAGTTATCGGCTCTGTTACGGATATGGAGTTTAATATGATAATCTCCACCCGAACGAGCAATAACCTCCATGGTGTCTGACCGTACTCCCAGTAGAATACCTCCCGATCTACCTCGAGGTGGCTGCGACGTCCACTCAAAGTCAACACCACCAGAAAGGCGGTCTAACAGACGTTGAGAGAAGTCTCTTCTACCAGTTTCCGAAATAGCAACAAAATCTAAATTGTGATCTTTAATACAATGAGAGATATGTAAATGTTTAGCCAAGTCACCAAGACCTCTGCTATTCGAGAACATACCATTCATTATGACACAATTTTTGATTTTGGAACTATACCTCGTCTAGAGGATTTCTTATTCGGAGATTTCTTTGATTTTCGACCAGAGGCTTTAAGTTCATATAAAGAACCTAGCGTGGCTTCATTCAAGTCAATCTCCGAAACGACACCAACCAGACTAGAGAGAAGCTGACCATCCATTGTGGCATTCGCTTCCTCTTCATCTAGTTCAGTGTTATCCACTACATTTCGAAGCTTAGGGTCAACCGTTAAACGGTCATACTCCATATGCCTCAAAACGTTTGCAGATAAATTAACTTCACTAACATTCTTTCCTAGTTTAATACCGACTACATTCAACTTGGAAGATAAAACAGGAGTAGACAAAGACAAAAAGGAAGAGGAGCGTGAGGACATACCGCTGAAGTCGAGGTTCATAGCGGCCTTACGCCGCATCGCCTTCTTCATGGTATCCTCGTCGGTGGCGACGGAACCATCATCCGCGACGGTATGTCTAGTGCTGCGTCGCGGAGGAGGGGCACAAGACACAACAGATGGAGCATGCGTCGGAGTAGCAGCCCTTGTCGGAGAAGTCGGGGGTGTATAACACCCAATGTCCCTCGAGAAAGGCACCTCCGCCGTTGCCGAAGACAGTAATGGCGAAGAAGGTACTGCCTCGGCGCCCGGCGAAACGACGGAAGGAGAACCCGGAGTGGTCGACCTTGAAGCTGGCGAAGATGGTTCGCTGCGCATCCCAGCAGCCACAGAAGAAACGTTGAATGCCCCAACAGCCACGGCAGTAGCCTCACTGCATACCGCATGCACAGCAGCTGAAGGGGCATGCAGACCATACGCATGCACGTCAGCGATTGTGCCATGCAGGCCATCCATACGCGCAGCAGTAGCAATGCCATGCAGGCCATCAAGCGGCCTAGCGCGCATGTCCACAGCACAAATGTCCGGACCAGCAGTTTTGGCCGCAGCTCCAATCAGACCACCATCCAGACCCTCATGCAGGCTAGAATCCGGCCGCGTACGCGGCAGCTGTGACCGCTGCGACGCCCGCGACATGGGGCTTAATAGCATGCTATCCGAAGAAGCTGGCAGGGAACCGGCATGCTGACCGACAGGAGAGACCAGCGGCGACTCCACCATAATCCCAGACTTAACAATCAAAGGTGACTTAGAGCGAGCAGCAGCCACGATTTCTTTTCCACGCTGAGTTGTAGGATTAGGATTAAGAGGCGTGACAGCAAAATACCCAACTCCACCAACAAAGGACCCATCACCGGAGCCTCCAGAGACAGTCTTACCATGCGAAGAACCATTCGGAGACTGCGGTTTATCAATGTCCATGCGAGCAGGCGCAGTGGATGAGTTGCGGCCAGGAGCATTCATATCATCACCATCCGGTCCCGGACCATCTTTGCTAGAATCATCTCCCTTTTTCTTCCAGAAGAAAGGAGTAAACCCAGGGTCATGAACAAATTCTGGTTTCTCACGGTGGAAGAAAAAATCGTAACCCTTCATCTTAATCGAAACTGTCACTCCAAGACAAGCACAGCCTCGAGCATCATTAAGCTTATCAAGATATTTAGGTTCCATCATCGCCACCAGAATACGCACCACCCCGAGGCTTCGGAGGCACTAGTAGAAAAAGGGTCATCGGTCTAAGCCTTTAGTACCGGTTCCCGTATGAACCGGTACTAAAGGGTACATTAGTACCGGTTGATTTGCCCAGCCGGCCGAGCAAGATCAGTACCGGTTCGATAAGGGCCTTTTGTACCGGTTCATACTAGGAACCGGTACTAAAGGGTAGTGACCTTTAGCACCGGTTCGTGGCACGAACCGGTGCAAAAGGGGTACCTTTAGCACCGGTTCGAGCCACGAACCGGTGCTAAAGGGTTGACACCCATTTTTTCCACTCATGCCTACCCCGCGCAGAAAAAATGTCTAAAAATTAAACGAAAATGATAAAAACTTCAAATTTCAAAATCCTTTGACATGCATGTACCTCACGCAACCAACTTTTATGGAAAATTTGAAATTTTGAATTTTGATATATTTTGAACAAAAAGGTTATTCTAAATTAAATTGGCAATAACTATTGCGTACGGACTTGAAAAAAACATATAATATATGAAAAACCATCTACGCAAAAAGTTACATCCGATTTCAACGGGAAATATGAAAGCAGGAAGATTTTCGATTTTGTCAAAAAAATTAAAAATTTGTTTTTTTGAAATTTATTTTATTATTTCTTCTACTTTTTAGTTATTTTGAAGTTTTTATATTATTTTGGAATTTTTTAAGTTTTTAAGTTTTTTTGATTTTTTTGAATATTTTGAATTTTAAAATTAATAATTAAATTATACACAAAGATTATTTGGAAACCATTGATGCTTATTAATAATTAATCATTGTTGCTTATTTTTAAAATTATTTGGAATTCAAAAAAGTAAAATCATATGTTATCAAAGTGTATGGGTTAATAGAATTCACAGCATAGTATTATCAAGAAGTCGCGAGCGCAGTCTTGGAAGCTAGTAGAGAAAGAATGGAGAAGTTAAGCGTGCTAAGGGTGGAGCAGTGTGAGGATGGGTGACCGATCGGGAAGTGGGACCACTAGTATATACTTTGACATGAGAATAGGGGTGATTAGAGATTAGAGTGGAAACTGTCAAACAATTCAAATATCCAAAAATTGAGAAATTCTGAAAAATAAATTCAAATTTTTTCAAATTTTTTTCAAAATTTATACCAGAAATTCGTCCGGACCTTTGGTACCGGTTCGTGTTACAAACCGGTACCAAAGGTCCCTAGCCTGCACTCCCCTGGGAGCCAACGTGGAGGCCCCTTTAATACCGGTTTGTAATGAACCGGTACCAAAGAGGGGGGGCCTTTTGTCCCAAATCTTTTGTACCGGTTTGTTTTCCGGTACAAATGGGCCTCTGGAACCGGTACTAAAGCCTCTTTTTCCACTAGTGAGGGAAACCAAGTCCACATCAAGAGTCGTGCCAACCAAAGAACCAACAGCCCAAAGACCAAGGAAGTGTCTGACAGTATGTGGCACACCCTCGACGTGAACCCAAACCGGCTCAAGCTCGAAGCTGTGTGGGACATCCTGGGCCTGCCAGATACTGATAGTCATCTGTGCACTGGAGCTAGGCACCCCTAACTGGAAACCATCCATTCTCCGAAGATCCTCAACAGAAGGAAAACTCACTAAAAATGAGTCATCACCATGAGAAATAGCTTCCCACTTCCACTTAGAGTTCAGCGGACAAATTCTAGCCAGTACATTCTGAACAGCCTCAGCAGAAGCAGTACCACCAGAAATCTTAACAAGAGCAGTAGGCAACCCTTTCGGAGCAAGATGAGCCTTGTACACGCTATCAGGCAAACGCAGACACAAAGATTCCTCGCAAGCGGAACCAGCGACAAAAGCTTGCGGCTTAGGAAGCTTCAGCGTAGGACAACGCAGGGTCGGGTGAGCCGCAGTATCACAAACGAGGCAATAGTGTTGAGCTTTACAGTCTTTGGTAGCATGAGTGTCAACAGCACATTTCCAACACTTACCGGGCTTCGATGCCACCACATCAGAATTCTCTGCAGCCTGAGGAACCGAAACCATTTGATCAACAGTGGAAGGACCAGCCAGAAAAGTGCCACCCCCCAATGGAGGAACTGCAGCCGGTGGTAAATAAGGCATTTGCGGCTGTTCAAAGGACAAAGGAGGTGGAGGCACATTAGCGGAACCGCCATTCTTCTTCTTCTTCCGCTTATTCTTGGCCACAGCAGCATTCGGAACCGGCGCACCCGGCATTTGAAAGGGCGGGAAAGCATTCCTTTGCTGATATAGACCTGGAGGATTAAAAACCGGAGGAGCATAGAATGGCGGTGTCTGCTGATAACCGATATTCTGCTGAGGATACACGGCGGGCATATACGCCGGCGGTCCCGGTTGGCGAGACGGGGGTTGCAGAGGCTGAAGGTGACGAGGACCCGACAGCATGGCGCCGGACTGCGAGGTTGCAGCGTACTGCCCACCAGCACCCTGATGGACAAAGCCCACGCCAGGCATCTGAGTAGGAGGACGCCCGACCTGTGGCTGTGTCACGACCGGCGCGGCCTGACGAGGCCCCTGCTGCACAGCCGTCGGCGC
The DNA here is from genome assembly GCA_007115705.1 of Dactylis glomerata. Classification (NCBI taxonomy): domain Eukaryota; kingdom Viridiplantae; phylum Streptophyta; class Magnoliopsida; order Poales; family Poaceae; genus Dactylis; species Dactylis glomerata. Next base: position 181,552 of record QXEO01001056.1, on the reverse strand, counting down.
TGCAGTAGCGAGAGGCAGCCCCGGCGCACCAGCAGCACCCACCGATGGAGGCCGCTGCCCAGACATCGGCGCAGCCCGGACAGCCGCAGCGAACGACCTCCCAAGGATAACTTGATGCGGCGACGACGAAGAAGACGGACAGCTCGGAGACGGAGGCTGCGGACAAGAGGCCGGTGACGAGCTTGACGAGGCGACGAAGTTGGAGGAGAGGGGAAGGAGCGACGGCGTTGACGAGAGGGATCCAGGCGGCGTCACAGCAGCGCGGACCGATGTGCTTGCGATGTCGGAAGAAGCATCGATCAAAACCCTAGGGTGACGTATCCACAATGACCGAAACCGACGCACGAGATGCCCCCATCCGTGAGGATGGACAGGATCACATGCGTGGCCGGTAATGTCGCTAGGATACCGCACGCGATCATCGGGCGTTTGAACAGGCATCCCGACATCCTCGGCCACCACCTCCTCAGGAACCCGTTCCCCATCCAACGCCAGCAATCCTCCCGACGAGATCACCGGCATAGCATCCATCTGCTGCTGCCGTCTCGCCGATGCCGAAGCCGAAGCCTCACCCGGGCCAGACGCTCCCGAAGCCATCGAGCCAGCAGCTACGTCGATGAACTGCCCAAGAACCGGGAGAGGAGTAATCCTCCGGCGTGGCAGAGGCCCCCTCCATGGACCCATCCTTGGAGGTCTGGCCATGCAGATCCCAAGCGGCGATCTTGCGGCACCACGGCCCACAGGAGGCGAAGGAGACCTTGTGTAAGACGAAGACGCGATCGCCGCCGGCATCACCTTCGACACCACCTGAACTCCCGCCTCCCGATCCCTGCCACCAGAAGAACAAAAACTCTCACCTGCGTTAGCCGGAGACGATGCCGAACCTCTCTCCCAGAATCTCGACGCCGGCGTGGGGAAACCGATCACATTCCAGAAATCCTGGACGAGGACCTCCTTCGAAGTCGAAGGATGGAGTGAAGGCGACTCCACCAGATCCTCATCCAATACACGCATCGCAACATCCCTGGCCACCGAGCCAGATCCCACCTCACCACCCGATTCATCGCCAGACACAAGGCAGGAGAACCTTGATCCGGAGGAAACGGCGTCGAGGTCGCCGGAGGCCGGCGAGGGCCATGGCTGCGGCGCTAGAGTTAGGCGCCGGTGACGACCCATCTTGATGTTTATTACTGAAACATAACAGCAGTGTATTCAGCAGCGGGAGCCTGCACGGCGGCGGGAGCACGCGCGGCGGCGGGAGCACGCGCGGCGGCGGGAGCACGCGCGGCGGCGGGAGCACGCGCGGCGGCAGGGAGCTAGCCTGCCGGCACTGTGGTCGGCGGCAGGGAGCTAGCCTGCCGGCACTGTGGTCGGCGACAGGGAGCTAGCCTGCCGGCACTGTCCGCTAAGTGTTTGTTAAACCAGATGAGCGTTCTCGTTTCGCCTAGAGGGTGTCTGAGTGTATACGATATGTTTCTGGTCCCTAGCTGATGAAGAAATTGTGTTGTCTTCTAAGCACAAGGCTCTGTTGACATGATCTTCATCCATTGTCGGGTCTGTATGTGTTGTGTGGAGGTTTGGGGTTTTTTTATACATGGTCTATATTCATCCTTTGTTAAATAAATTAATAACGAAGGTCATATGCATCTTTTCAGATGCCCTATAACGAAAAAAAAAAGGAAAGAACAACATGTTCGCAGCAACATAAAACACAAAATGTCACAAAATGTAGCATATTCCTAGCAATAAATAAAAATATATCAACCTGAATATTGAAATGTACGTTTTCACTTCTTCAAGATATACATGCAGACGTAAGCGTACGTATAACGACATGGATTAGACGCATCAGGGTGGTCACCCTCTTAGCACCAAAGGCGCAAGAAAACAAAGTTGCTGATGGAGCTAGCGAGGACCGAATTAATTAGGTCAGCCAGGGTCGTGCCATTTCGACGGAGGAGTCGTTGTCGACGGCGTCTGGCGCTGCCTTGGCATTTTTCAGGCCCGTTTGTTACATATTTCTACGGTTTGTTGAAAACATGTGTATCTACCTAATTTTTAGTGTACAGGTTTATTTATTTTTCTCTAAACCTACATATTAAAAGCTGGCTAGATACATATTTTCTGAAAAAAAGCTAAAACATCTTATATTTTGAAATGAAGACAGTATATGAATAAGGTTTTTTTTTACAGATATCCAGATAGGTCGGGTGGCACCATCGGTTATACTCTCTCCGTTTTAAAATGTCTGATGTAGGTTCATTTATTTTACTTCTAACCTATACATTAAATAATATCTAGATATAAATGTTAGAAAATAGCTAAAACATTTTATATTTTAGAATAGAGACACTAGTGGAAAAAAGGGCTTCCATTCGCCCCCATTAGTCCCCAACCAATTCGATCCGCGGCTAAAGGGTCCATCAGTCCCGGTTCATTTGAAAATGTGGGCCAGGGGGCATTAGTCCCGGTTCAAATGGGCCCTTCAGTCCCGGTTTCAGCCACCAACCGGGACTAATGCCCCCTGGCCCTTTAGTCCCGGCTTGTGGCTCAAAGCGGGACTAAAGGTCACCCTTTAGTCCCGATTCGTGCCACGAGCCGAGACCAATGGTCCGTTCAAACGAACCGCCCTCTTCGCGCCAGTTACGATCGACGACGCTTCGGATCGATCGACATTAACGACGACGCTTCGTATATCGTCGCGCTGATCGGGAACCGCCGGCGACCGCATTGGAACTCGACTGCATTCACATCGCCGGCGTGCTCATCTCCCTCTCTCTACACTATATATAGCACTCATATTTGATCATCTTAAGCACACCATTGCATCTTCTTCTCCAAACATCTCTCCCACATATCACCATACCGCCGGCGCCCTCGAGAGCTCTCTCTCCCTCGACTCAATGGAGGAGTAATTTTTTCCAAGATCTCGGATCTACTACGTCGTCATCAAAGAGATGAACTTCACCATCACGGAGACTCTCCGTGCTTTGAGGGTGGAGAAGTGGATCCGCGCCGTCAAGCGACGGTTCCTCGACGACGCACCGATCAAGTGCGTGGGCTTACGATTGTGAGTTCACCACTCACGAGGTCCCGCAGCGTGCCGCCGTCCTTCAACTCTCGGTGGCGTCCGAGATATTGATCTTCCAAATTTGTAAGGCCAATGGCGTGCCGCAACTACTCAAGGACTTCTTGAAGGACACCACCATCAAATTTTGTGGTGCGGCTATCAACAATGATCTGCGCATGCTGAGGTCATACGGAATTGTTATTCCGTCTGCGTATGATCTTCAAAAGGTTGTCCCAAACCCCACTAGCAAGCTAACGCTGACTCTCTATGATTTGGCCAATGCTACTATTAGGACACATCTTGAGAACAAGAAGAGGGCAGAGAAAGAAAGAAACAGAAGAAGAAAGAAGAAGAAGAAAAAGAAGAAGAAGAAGAAAAGAAAAGAAGAAGAAGAAAGAAGAAGAAGAAGAAGAAGAAGAAGAAGAAGAAGAAGAAGAAGAAGAAGAAGAAGAAGAAGAAGAAGAAGAAGATGATGATGATGATGATGATGATGATGATGATGATGATGATGATGATGATGATGATGATGATGATGATGATGATGATGATGATGATGATGATGATGAAGATGAACTAATATTTGGTTGGGAAAAAGTTCCATTGAGCTTCAACCAAATATTATATGCCGCTTTAGACGCTCGCCTAGGCATTGAGATTGCTAGGAGATTCTAGAAGCTAAAAGGCTACAATAGCCATGTTGATCGTCTTAACCTTAATAATTAGGTGGATGATTATGTTTGGAAAAATATTGGATGAGCTTGCTTGAAAAAATGTACTCCCTTTGAGCCATGTTGGATGAGTATGTTTGGAAAAATGTACTCCCTTTGTTTCGGTTAACAAAGTCTATTAATTTTCGAATTTGTGATTTTTCAAATATTTTGGCTTTTTTGAATATTTTAATTATTAAAAATTAATAATTAAATTATACATAAAGATTATTTGAAATTCATTGGTGCTTATTATACTTAATCATTGTTTCTTATTTTGTGAATTTATTTGGAATTTAAAAAAAGTAATATTATATATTACCAAAGTGTATAGGTTAATATAATTGGTAGCATACCATTATCAAGAAGTCGCGAGCGCAGTCTTGGAAGCTAGTAGGGAAGGAATGAAGAAGTTAAACGTGCTAAGGGTGGAGCAGTGTGAGGATGGGTGACCGACCGGGAAGTGAGGACCACAAATACTTGTAATTTGATATGAGATATGGAGTGAGAGCCATAAGTATCTAATTTAATATGAGAATGGAGATGATTAGATAATAGAGAAATAAAGAAAATAAAGAAATTCTGAAACAGAAAATACAATTTTATTCCGAATAGACCTTTAGTCCCGGTTCGTGTTATGAACCGGGACCAAAGGTCCTCCAGCCACAACACATGCCCCGGGCCACGTGGAGGCCCATTGGTCCCGGTTCGTAAGCAACCGGGACTACCCGCTTTGTTAGTCCCGGTTGCTACAACCGGAACTAATGGGCTTTACAAACCGGAATTGAAGGACTTTTTTCCACTAGTGAGAGAGTACGTGTTTCTGTTTGCGTGGATGCTAGGGGAGAAATCGAGTGCCATCTTGTTTTGGTCAGGAGAGGAAAAGGTGTCCATGAGTGTTAGAAAGACGACACTAAAGCGTAGTGGCGCAAAATAGGAATGGGTGTGGATCGTAGAGACGTAGAGACGTCGATGCACTACCCGATGCTCATTCTATGCCATTGTACTGGATTGCCTGTCTTGATTGTGTAACACGCGAAATGCATGATTGGGTTCGAGTTTCTTTTCACTGCTTTGACATTTGAGATTTGACCTTCGTCGTCTTTGTGAACAGGTCGCTGGCATGCTTACCCTTAACCTTGAACACGCATTAGGCTCTCTCAGGCCGTTAATTAACTATTGCGTCAGCCTTACATAAATAAACTACTCCGTACGTCTCAAAAAATTCAAGACTGGCGCGACCAAATCAGCTGCTAATGCCCGTCCAGCGACTACGACGACCAGGACATTGGCCACAACTCGGACACCTTCAACCGGCATTAGCAGATCCATGTTTAGATTTTATTCACATTTTGTTTAAATTTATGAGATATCAAAAAATTAAGTGAAAGTGTAAACTTATTAATGTCTCTAGGGCATATTTCCAACAAAATCATAGATCACACAAAGTCAATAAATCAATCAGCAGAAAAATAGAAAAAATGTCCGCGGCGATCCATCACGAGCTGGTCGTATTAAGCACCAGCACGGTTGTATATATCCGGAGCGACCATCTTCAAAGGGGTGCACCCAAAATCCATGTCTTCCCTCTGCTCCACTATTTGGAGATATAACCACGTACGGATTTATTGGAAGATCATAGGAATAACCTACAAAAAGATGATACTTTGGTCTTGTTAAAAATAAAATCCTTACAAGTTTTCAATAAAACTGCACAAACCCCACCCTTACTAGATCAAATCCTTCTTTGGAATCCCCTTGCGCCAATCACCAAAAATGTTTGTAATGTGTTTGCGTGCTTCCAAATAGAAAGTCAGATGAACTATACGCCATACTATATTAGATGTTGAATGCTTTCATTTTTTGTACAAAAATAGCATGAAGTATTGCCATCCAATTCCTCTTCGCAAGATTATCTTTAGTGAGGATAACCTTGCGGTGCAAGAACCACTAAAATTTTTATTATCAGTGGTATCTTATGCGCATGCATCTTTAAAATATATTTCTTGAGGTATGTTGTATTATCATTCAGGAGATCGAGATACATGGACTTGACCGTGTATCCGCCAGAAGCGGTCAGGCTCCAAACAAAAATATCTCTATCATTATTTACAGAAGTTTAATCATTCTATATCTAGAAAAAATAGAAACAACCCTTGGTGATAGCAAAAGGCTGTCAAGACTTTACCCATCAGTCTTATATATACCTCAGACCTCAGTGCAACATTTTTTGAATGGTCTCGGACTCTCATGCTAACATTCAGTGATAGCATTCCTGGCCTAACTCAAAAAAAAAAAAACACGGCTCTAGCCTGTGCGTGGATCATGAAAAACATGTGTTCAGTCCTTAGAGCATGGCTAATAGAAGAGCTCGTTGCTGGCTCTATAGCACTGTCATGTCAGCTATAGCCAACCTTATAGTTAGTAGGTATAATAGCAAGTTATAAAAAGTCATCACTATGGCCCACTTTACACTCTCACAAAGTGCCTAGGAGCACGTGCTAGAGCTGGCTCTTGCATGAGAGCTAACTTCTCTTCTCTCTCCTATTCTTTCTCCTCCAACTAAGCACAAAAATACTATTTTATTCCTTATAGCCAGCTGACTAGGATTTATTGTACTTGCTCTTAGTTGCTCGCACACATATGAGCCTTTTGGAGCAACTTCTACGTTGGGGACTCTGCACCTTTTATTTGATACTCCTACCTAGTGTAATAAAAGCAAAGCTTTTGGCTAGTTGACTACCCCAGATCGACCCAACTGAGGCTACATGCCGCCTTCTTCATCTGGCCCTCATCATGACCGTCCAAAAGCAGTGCTCAACAAATGTATTTTTACAGATCCGGAGATGATACGGTGACCAAATTTAGCAGCACAACAAGGTCGTCGGCCATTACAGCATCAGATCCAGATAAACTAATAATACAGGGAAGAACATGTTCCCAAGTCCGCAAAATAAAACACAATAATTCACAAAACTTAGCATATTCCTAGTAACTATAAAGAAAACAAAATCAACCAAGATATGGAAATATACGTTTTCACATCTCCAAGCTATACATGCAGACGCAACGTACGCATAACGACATGGACCAAGATACATCAGGGTGGTCATCCTCTTTAGCAGCCGAGGCGCAAGAAAACAAATATGCTGATGGAGCTAGCCAGGACCAAATTAATTAGGGGCGATTTAAACAGAAATAACCCAAACTCGAAACAATTCTAAAAAATAAACCTCTGCCGAAACTTTTTCCGCTGACTAACCCTTTTTTGCAACGCCATCCACGGTGACGCGGCAGAAAGGCGTGCGGCGCCACTGCCAGTGGCGCGGCGGTGGCTGCCACGTCGGCGCGGTGGGGCCCGCAGCCGGTAGTGCGGCGCCACTCCGGGTGGCGCGGCACAAGGTCCTGCGGCGCCACGGAGAGTGGCGCGGCACTTTAGGGTTAGGTGATGCCCCCCGGCCCGCGCCCGACCTCCCCCACCCCTCACTCTCCCTCCCTCACCTCTCCCTCCCTCATCCCTGGCGGCGCCGGCGGCGGGTGGTCTTCTTCTTCCCCCTCTCTAATCCTCCAACAAGAAGGCTAGGGGGTGCCCTCTTGATCTTCACTAAGGTATTCTCCCCCAATCCCCCTTCTCTAATCCCCCAATCCCCCTTCTCTAATCCCCTCCCCTAGGTAGAATTCGAAATCAATTTGTATGGTGGTATTTTAGCAAGATTGATAGATGGATTTGTATGATAGTGTCCTCAAGATGGATTGATTTGTATGGTAGATTCAAATGAATGATTCCAATGGATTGATGGATGATTCCAATGGATTGATAGGTAGTGATGGATGATTTCAATGGATTGATTTGTGTGATTGATTTATGTTTCTTGTTATTGAACTAGCAATTTTAGATTACTTGTGTGATTGATTTGTGCTTCATCATATGTATGAAATTAGTAGAATTATTATTTGCATATTATATGGATTTTGTGCATATATGCTCACATATATGCTCACCAAGTTTGATTATGTCCATATATGCCCACATATATGTTAATAGGATGAGTTGTAGATGAATTTTGTAGATGAAGTTAATTTTAGATGAATTGTATAGTTGTATATGAAATATTGGAGATAAATTGTTATAGAAGAATTGTATGACTTATGTGCATATATGCTTACATTATAGCCAAATTATATAGGATGGAGGAGTTCACGAATGAAAGCATTCTTGAGGGTGAAGTTGATGTTCATCACCGTGCCTATATGATGACCGAGAAGAAGAAGGTAATAAAAAAACCAAGTACTGAAATGTAATATTGGTATGCTTGAATTGGTATGTGACACCGTGTGTATATGTTCATCACCGTGCAGGTTCTTGGACCATTGCGACTAAGGTACCACCAGATGTCGGCAACGCCGATGAACTACGATGAGCGGTACACCCCCTACATCCGCAATCTTGGGCTTCTACCGTTCATCCATATGGTCACCAGGAGCACACTCAACGTGAATCCTGCCGCGATCACCGCGCTTGTGGACCGGTGGAGGCCGGAGACCCACACCTTTCACCTCCGGACCGGCGAGATGACGGTCACGCTGGAGGACATGGCGATGATACTTGCGCTCCCCATCGAGGGGGCTCCTCTTTGTATCGATACAGCCTGTGATGATTGGCGCGGGAAGATGTTAGATCTTATTGGGAAGTGCCCCGGGGATACTCTCAACAAGAAAGGAGTAAAGTTGAGGGTCGCCGCCGGGGCTACTTTCAAATGGATCTCAAATAACTTCAGTACGTGCTCTGAGGATGCCGATGAGGATGTCGTCAAGATCTACGCCCGCGTGTACGTGTGGTATGTTATCACACGGACTCTGTTCAATGACAATAGTGGGAAGACCGCGCACTGGCATTGGCTGAAGGCGCTCACCGTCATGGATAAGAAGTGGAGCTGGGGTAGTGCTGCTTTGGCTTGGTTGTATCGTCAGGTAATGAGTTGTTTTGTCCACTCCATACATTTGCTCTCCATTTTGGCTGCATTCTTGTTATTGATGTTTGCTTTCATACCATGTGCAGCTTGACGATGCTTGTTGTAGGACAGATCCACAAGCTTGTATTGGTGGTTCGCTGCTTCTTCTTTCGGTGTGGAGTTGGGAACGCTTCCCTGTTGGACGGCCGAAAATTGGTCCTCATAAAGACTGGGACGATGGTAACGATCGCCACCTGTATCCCACATATGCTTATTATTGGGACATCCATTCTGAGTTTACTTCAGACCCACAACAAGCATATCAACAATACACCAACGAGGCTGCCGCCACTGCCAAATCCGGCAGGCATGCGTCCTGCCGGCAACGGCTAAGGCGGCATGGCCCACCGCCTCACACCTGACACATACTATCTACCTAGACCTATCTAGCTAGCAGCTACGCATAGATGCATGCATGTGCTCCTCGGGCAGGCCACCGCTGGCGTCAGAGCAGAGTACGCACGCGACCGCTAGCGTGGCGACGCTAAAGTGCTTCGCCACTGAGAGTGGCGACGCAGGCCATTCTGCTTCGCCACCGTGCGTGGCGACGCACGCTTACCTGCTTCGCCACCGTGAGTGGCGACGCACTCCACCGCCTCGCCACTCCCCCTGGCGACGCACGCTTACCTGCTTCGCCACCGTGAATGGCGAAGCAAAAAGAGGTTATTTTTTTGAAATAGTTTGGCCGATGGTTTATTATTTGAAATCGTTTCAAGTTTAGGTTAATTTTGTCTAAATCGCCACAATTTTCGTGGAAACAATCAAAGACCGAACCGGATCAATCTCTGTTTTTGTTTCCCTGGAGCAAGTTCCGATGCACCCATGTGGCCGACATATGTGAAAAATCTCAAAGCACAATCGCCCATCCATCAAAGGCAAATCAGTTTGCACCAAGGCAAAGCAAAAAAGAGCACGTGACGTGCGTGGAAGAGATTTGCGGCAGCATTATACGTCTTCAAATACAAAGAAATAAATTAGAAGAGTACTACTAGTAGATCCATCAAGCAAGCAGCTCATCTACGTACATATTTTGGGCATGAAGACTGCGAGTCAGCCAAAAGACTCTACGATGAGTTATCAAAGCTCCACGGACAATCCGAAGAAAATATTTCGACTACTTCGTCTTCAACAGCGTCAACTGCGGCTTATCACACTCGGGGGCTCGCCGCCGCGCACTCGCGCAAACTATCGGCAATGCTCGGAGGCTCGACATCAACTCGCCCCGGAGTGCGGAAACTCATACTCAAGATCTACGATTTCGTCGACATCACCAACGCGACGATCCCAACAGCGCTCGGGGGCTCGACAACAACTTCGCCTCCGATCGTGATTGTGATTCTACGACAACAACTCGCCTACCTCTACATCATCAACTACGACCGCGCCGGCGACGGCGCACCCGATAAAAGCTAAGTTCTCCTCTTCCAAGAAGTCGATTGTTATTTTACTTTCGCCACACCCGATGCTTAGGGGCTCCGCCATGAAAAATCATCTTGCATATCATTGACTTCGAAAAAATTGTGAAAGCCCTAGTAGCTAGCTGGCGTTCCTTGTCGAATACTTGTCAATTTAGTTTACAGTCGCATGAAGCTCGACTAACGGTTGGCAAGGCCAAAATCTTGGGGCGTCAGGCTAACGAAAAGGCTTAGCAAGTATCTTGAAATTCAAATGCGGCACACGCATCGATTTACGTATGACTTGAGTAGCTGATCGAGCCATGAAGTGCATCAGGCTAACGAAAGGGTCTTACGTACGAGCAACAAAATTGCACAAAAAACATCGAGTTTTTGTTTTACATACTACTACATCATCGTTGCAAAATGCAAACGCAATATTTCTTCGAGAGATAAAGTATTTCACAACTCTTCATATTTTCTGCAGGAGCCGAACTTCTTCGAGTACTACAACTTGAGTCTATGCCCGGCTACAAGTATCCGAACATAGACTTGGGGGCTACTCCCATCGGAAGCGCTGCCGCGCACCCGATAGAAACACAATTTTAAGAGAAAAAATTCAACAAGAAGATAAGAAGAAATTAGAGCCTATGATTGACTACAAGTATCCGACCATAGCCTCGGGGGCTACTCCCATCGGGAGCGCTGGGCGCGCACCCGACGATGTTTTTTCATGAATAATGAAGCAAAGAAGGCGAAAAAAGATTTCGAAATCATCATTACTACCACCTGGAGGGAGTTTATATCAATCAAGGTTGAATAACCCGAACATTTTTAGAATTGAAACAGTCAAAAAGGCTGCGACATATGATTCTCGAGTTGCGTCATCGCGACAAAACTTGAATGCCGTGGTTGAAATATATCGCGAAGGTAAGACCCCAGGATCCGTCTTGTGTGGCCCGGTATACGCACATGGATGCGCTCTGCTGGTATGTATCCGTGTCTACGACGCGAAGAAAATCCTGGTGGATGCACTGGGTACCCTGAGAACCACTGGGACTCGTTCTTTGTAAGTCCTAAATGCGGCAAAAGAATGGGTTTGACCGGTTTCCCGAATTCAAGTCCAAGGGGATTGAATTTGAAGTAGGTGACAAGTATCTGTTCCGGCAGTTAACTGGCCTCTTGATCCGTCAGAGTTGTCAGGCTTGTTCATCAAAACCCCTTGCGAGACATTATAATAAAAGATAATTCGAAAGACCAAGTCGAATATTTGAAGATCTGAAGAAGTCAAGTATTGATCAAGTTGAAGATGAAAAAATATTTTGAGAAGAATGATGAAGAATTACTTCGAGAAGATCATCAATGGAGAATGAGGAAGAAAATTTCGAGTCCATGAACTCGACATTTTACTCCCATCGGGAGAGCGGATTCAAGAACCCGAAGATTTCAGGAAGTCAAAGAATTGAAGAAATTGAAGATTTCAAGAAGTCGAAGATTGAAGAAATTGAAGATTTCAAGAAGTCGAAGTTTGAAGAAGTTGAAGTTTGAAGAAGTCGAAGAAAGACAAAGTCGAAGATTGAAGAAGTCAAAGATTTGAAGTTTGGAGACTCAACCCGAGTCTGCAACTCGAATTGAGTCTCGGGGGCTACTGACATGGATATGCCCTTCGGGTACCCGCGGATTAGTATACCGGGTCCGGCCCATTATGGAAGTGGACAAGGACAAGGACTCGAAGATGACTTGGAGACGAAGAAGGAAGGCTCTAATCCGTATTCGACTAGGACACTTGTAAAACCTTAGCCCGGTTGCATATATAAAGCCAGGCAAGGGCGCCCCTAGAGGGACAAGTTACATCGACATCAGATATCTCATAGACAACTTACAATATCATAGACAAGCAATATCTCGACTAGACAAGATAGATTGGACATAGACTAGATACAATATTCCGCCTACGGCGGCACCATGTAAACACCATTGTGATTATATACTAGATTGCTAGCAGGATGTAGCGATCCTCCACCGCGGGGACGTGAAACTGGGTACATCGTGTGCCAATCTCGATCCTGGAATCTCTAGTCGTTGCTCTTCCCCCGATCCTAAGTCCTTCTTCTAGGACATTTGTCGAGTTAACCCTCGTCACTCGCTCTCTCGTTTCCGGTATGTAGGATCTTTATTATTGGGCATGTTGTAGGTGATATGGCAACCATATGGCAAAGGACATTCTTACGGTGACGCTGCCTGGGAGCTTAACCCTACTTGCACGGCTGAAAGAAATCTGTGGTATATGCGTTGCCCGTTGATATGCATGTGGGCTGTTGAGTATCACTTGACGCAGCGGGTTATGCGGCAGTTTGATTTATATCAAGAGTACCCACCGATGTATGAGGACACGGATCGTATGCTTCACCGGTATGAATCCTATTTCCGCCGTTCCGCCATTTTGTAATGTAATTCTTGTTTGTTGACAGTGTGCTATTTTATTATGCAGCTACGACAGGATCAAACATCGGAAGACAGATTGGCCCAATATTCACAAGATGCATATCAAGACGTTTCAACAACGTGTGGCGGAGGCTAAGCGGGCAAAAGGAATTAATGTACCGGACCATTCTGATGTTGGTTTCAACAACTATCTCCGTTGGTTTCAACCAAGGACTCGTTTGCAGCTTCTTCCGGATGCCTACACGGATGTCACTTTGGAAGAACCTTGGCCGTTCGACCAGCTTAGCAATCTTGCTTACAATAAGCTTGTCAGAGAAGGGTGCCAAGTCCCTTTTGCTCCCGCGATTAACTTTGTGCTAAGCTTGTTCTTCTTTTTGTTCTGTGGCAATCTCACTATTATCTCCACTTGCCAGTTGTGTGTTTACATATTCATATACATGCTAGCGCACGGAGATCCAGAAGCAAGCTACTGAATTTGAGGAGGCTTTGGAATTGCCACAGAACAAAGAGGGCTATTCAAGATTGCGAGAATTCGTGAAGGTATGAACATTCTTTGACCATCCGTTTGGTACTTAATAATTGTGCACTCACAATTATTTTCTTCTTATAGCGTCAAGGCCAGAAGTTACGGAGATTAGGAAACCTTCTTGGTTGCCGTGATCCTGAGATTGCATCAACGCCATCGCCGTCTGAGTCTCAGGCCATATCGGCCTCCGCGGACGAGGAATCCACGCCGGTATGAGATCGCATGTGTCATAACCAACCCCTTAGAACGTCGATTTTCCATATATTCTAGAAATATCAACATTGCATTTGTCTTATTTTGAAGGAACAAGAGGATCCCCTACCATCAAAGAGAAAGAACAAAGGTGTGCATAGGGACAAATACACACCACATGATTTCAAGGAGAAGACAAAGAAGAAGGTGGTCACGGAAGAAGTCTCCGATTCCGACGATGATAATTTCATGTTGGAGCCACGGAAGAAGATTGCTCCGCGTAGGGGAGGAGGGAAGCGTGGAAGAAAGTAGATGTTTAGGTTTTATGCTATCTACCTATATGAACTTGATGTTTGCCAATATGGACTTGATGTTTGTTTATGCATGATATGATGTTCGAATTTGAATGTGTTTGTGATATATGTCCTTGTGTTTCTGAGCTTGAGCTTGATTTTGATCATGCGCTCATAGATGTTAATTTTTGAGCTTGAGCTTGATTTTGATCATGCGCTCACATATGTCAATTTTTGAGCTTGAGCTTGATTTTGATCATGCGCTCACATATGTGAATTTTTGAGCTTGAGCTTTGTGGTATTTCACTTGAGTTTGAGATTGCATGCCGATATATTTGTGAATTTGCTCTTGAGCTTGTATTTTAGCAAGATCTTGAGCTTGTTGCGACCTCCAGGCCTGCAGCGCCACTGCCAGTGGCGCGGCAGGCAGTGGTGCGGCGCCACGGCGGGTGGCGCGGCAGGGGGTGCGGCGCCAGGGCTAGTGGCGCGGCAGGCATTGACAGCTTCTGCAGCGCGGCAGGTATTGCTGCGGCGCCACCAGCAGTGGCGCGGCACTGCTGCGGCGCCAGCCTCAGTGGCGCGGCACCTCTCTGCCCCGCCACTGGCAGTGGCGCCGCAGGCCTGGAGCTCGCCAACATGCTCAAACTCAAGGTAAAAATCATGCTAAAGCTGGAAATCACAAAGATATCAGCAAACAAGCTCAAAATCAAGTGAAATACAACAGAGCAAGTCCATATTGGCACACAAGGTTCACACATAGTTGCAAATAACAATGTTCACACATAGTTCCAAATAACAAGGTTCACAAATAATTCGAAATGGAAGCAAATAGTTCTAAATGACAAGGTTCACATGCAATAGTTCAATACATGCCCAAAATCACGAATGCTCTATTCGCTCAAGCATGGTCCCTTTGCCTTCGCCTTCGCTATGGCCTTCCTCTTCTTCTCTTCTTCTTTCTTCTCCTCCCTTATGGCACGCGCCTCGGCAGCCACCCTCTCAAATAGTTCCTTCTTCTCCCTCTTTATCCTTGCGTCCTCCCTTGCTAGGTGCGCCGCCCAAACAGCCTGGCGCTGCTTCAACTCACGCGCTTCTCGTTCTCTCTTCTCTTTAAGTGCTTTGGCGCGCTGCTTGTCCTGCCACATCATATGTTCCCACCGCATTCTCATATCATCCGCCCGCCTCGCTTCCTCTTTCTCAGCTTCCTCTTTCAGCTTCCTCTTTCTTTCTTCCACTTTCTTGGCCGCATCTTGTTCCTTCACTCTCCTCCAAGCCTCATTTTGAACATCTTCGTCCTCCTTGTGACCTTGAGTTGAGCTATGTCCCGTCCCCCTCACCTTTCTCTCCCTCTCCATCTCTACTTCCATGTTGCTTATCTTATCATAGGCTCTCTTCATTATCTCGTCGTACTCATGAATGCTCTTTATTACCCCCTCCGCAAGCTCCTTTTGACGTTGCTCTTCTCTTTCTCTCATTATTCTTTCCTCACGAACCCTCAATTGTTGCTCTTCTTCCATCCTCATTTGTGTTGCCTCTTTCTTCTTCCTCTCGGCCGCATCCATCTCCATCACCTTCCTCCATGACTCATTGAAGGTCTGATCCCCCTCCTTGTTGGCTTGACTCCCCGCCATATCTACAATAAGAGTGGAGATAAAAGTTAGTAAACACAATATGTAAAATGTTATCTCAAATTTAGAAATTGTAGAGCACAAAATAAAAGTACATACGGAAATGGTCCTTGTAGATATCCTATCATACTAGTTCGATTTACACCACGGACTCCTCTAAGACCTAGTTGTCTTCCTCTTTGTTGCCTAGGATTACGATAGCTTGGACCACCTTCGTGGCTTCGACCACCTCGGTGACTAGGACCACTTTGTTGGCTTGCAACACTATGTTGGCTACTCCTTTGTTGGCTTGGGCTAGGACCACTTTGTTGGGTACTCCGTTGTTGGCTTGGAACATCTCGGTGGCTTCGACCACTTTGTTGGGTACTCCGTTGTTGGCTTGGAACATCTCGGTGGCTTGGCCCCTTCATTTGCCGCGCCACCGTGAATGGCGCGGCCAAAAAGGGTTAGCCCCGTGAAAAAGTTTCGCCAGAGGTTTATTTTTTACAATAGTTTCGAGTTTGGGTTATTTCTGTCTAAATCGCCTTAATTAGGTCAGCCAGGGTCGTCGTGCCATTGGGACGGAGGGGTCGTTGTCGACGGCGGCAGGCGCTTGCTGCTTTGGCATTTTTCAGGCCCGCTTGTTATTATATATCTCTAGGATTTGTTGGAACGTCGATGAAAAAGGTTTTCATACATATATCCAGAACGGTGTAGTGGAGCCATCGGTCGTACGTGTTTGTTTGGTTTTTCTGTTTGCGTGGATGCTATGCGAGAAAACGAGTGCGATCTTGTATTGGTCGGGAGAGGAAAAGGTGTGCATGATTGCTATAGGAAAGGTGAGCCAAAGTGTAGTGGCGCTAAATAGGAATGGGTGGATGGTACGTGGAGACGTCGATGCACTACCCGATGCTCGTTTTGTTGTATAGCGTAATATAAAGTTCATATACTTAAGCAGTGGAGTAGAGAGCGGACGTTTGGAGCTCGGGCTCTATGAAGGCCGAAACTTAGAAGCTCTAAAATTTTAATTTTAAATATTTTAAAATAAACCAAAAAATAGCATTAATATATAAAATGTTATATGTAATTTTTTTTAGAATGGAATACTTCTTTCTTGCCATAATATAGTATATAAGTTTTTTTAAAGTCAAACATCATTAATTTTGATCAAGTTTATTTAAAAATATGTATATTTACAATATTAAATATATAACCACACGAAAATATACGTCTTGATGGATCCCATGATGTTGATTTGGTATTCTTAATGTTCATATTTCCTCCTGCATACTTTGTCAAACTTTACAACGGATGACTTTTTAAAAATCTTATGTGCACTATATTTTGGCAAGGAGGGCGTCTGTTTTATTTTATAACTTTACTGAACCAAAAAGCATAATGTATTTTGTTCTAAAAATTTACACAATGATAGAGTATAGCATTTACAAAATCCAGGTATTTGTTGTTATTTTTCTGAAGTTTTTTAGTTCAAAATTTTAAAGCTTCAAAAAAGAAAATAACGATCTATCTAAGCTCCATTTGGAATTTTTGAGTGGGGAGAGGGGACGTTTGGAGCTCAGGCTCCATCGAGGAAATTTTTTGAAGCTCTAGAAATTTGAGTTGAAAATATTTCAAAAAATCCAAAAACAAATAGTAGGACATGGACTGTTGTATTCTATCAATGTGTAAATTTTGAGAACAAAATATGTGGTATTTTGAGCGGAGAGCGGAGTAGTACCATGGACATGCTAGATTGCCGGTCTTGTTTTCCTAAAGGGAAATGCATACATGACTGTGTCTGAGTTTCTCTTTTGACTGATTTGACATTTGAAGTTTGACCTTTGTCTCCTCGGCAAACAAAGGTCGCTGGCGTGCTTACCCTAAATCTTAGAGACGTAACAGGCCTCTCTCTCAGGCCATTACTTAATTATAATTACGTCACCCTTTACATAAACTACACCGTAGGAACGTCTCAAAGATATGCAAGAACCGGCGCGGCCGAATGGTAGTGCCGTCCAGCATAGGTCACCGGCCACGTCCCAATCCGCCGGTCCGGTGCCCGCTGGAGCCAGGCGCGCGACACCCGCCAAAAAACCCAGCACCAACGCCGTCTGGCCTCGTCGCGAGCGGGTGCCCACTGTCTCGCCTTGTGCGGGGCACGTCACTGTTGAGATCGCCACCTCGTGGGCCCCACCCTGGGTCGTGACGCCTGGAGGTTGACACTGGGTGGACGCGGGCGCCACACGGAGAAGACAATGTCGGGCCGAGTGAGAAGCGCACTCGCATATCAATCGCGCTCGCGCTCTGCGTTTGTACGCTACTACTCAACGTCGGGTCGGGTGAGAAGCCACTATGGAGTAGCTTGGCCTATCTCTTGTAGTGGCTGGGCCTGCTCTGCTGGGATTTTCTGCGGGGTCGACTTGAGATTGTTTGGTTTTTTTGAATGGGTACGATTCTATTTGATATTGTAGATATTTATATTTTTTTGTATAAACTTAGTCAAACTTTGAAGATGTTGACTTTTGGCTAAAGCTTAGACGCCTTACATTTTGAGGCGAAGGGAGTAATTTTCTGTGACATGTAAATTTCTACCCATGTAATTACTCTACAAACTTGTAAACTTCAACACGGACTTTCGGAAGACCACACGCCATTTATTTTCCTCGGTCTTCGAAACATGATGTCGAATGTACATATGTCCAAACTTGTACTCTTTTCTTCTTGCAAGACCATTTTGCCTATGTGGTTGCAACGGGTAAGCCAAGTAAAAAAGCAGGCTCCATTTAGTCCTGAATTTCGTAATAGAGTAACCATTGGTTAGTGAACTTCAGAAACTTGTAAGCTTCAACATGGACTTTTTTGAGACCACACGACATTGTGTGTTTTTATAAACGCGTGTACAAAGGAGACGGTCACAGGAGACATTGCAAAAAAAGAAAGAGGTGGACATCACGAGGTTGGTAGCGCGAGTTTTTATATTGTTGTTTTCACGCATACCTTACCTACTAGAATGTATAAACTGGTATCTTTGATGCAGTGTGCAACAGTTGTGATGTATGGACACGTAGGACATACGTTACGACCCACTAAATTGGGCGGTTACGACAGTTCGAGGTTGTAGCTTGTAGGCCAAGATAATTTTATAGCGTGATACCAAAAATTTACGTTATTTCCTCTCTTTAAGTTCAAGTTTTTTCGGTTTAGCAACTTCTCTTATTTATTGTGGTTTATACCGGGCCTGAACGAGTATGTAATTAATGTAAAAGGGGTAGCGTGGATGCTCTTAGGTGCCAACATCTCAAGCAGTATAAACTATAGTTTGAACAGGTCAACAAAATAAAACAATAGCTTCAAGCTTACTAGTTTAGTTCAATAAAAGAACTAATTTTCTAAGTAACCATCTGCCTCACATGACTAGTACATGCTTCTTCCAGCCATACAAACTAAATATCATAATATCATAATCTCTCATCTGATGTAGCAAGTGGTGAAACTAAGGGAGTAGTAAAATTGACACTTCTACATGTCGAAGGATTATGCAAAAAAATGCCATACCCATGTAAAGTCTGTAACGATGAATTTCTACATTGCCACAAATGGTCATGTTATTTCTATATAAAATAATTTGAAATATAAGTTTCAATCGAGTACTGACATGCATGTTTTTCCCGTAGTATTCAGATATACAGAAGAATTATTTTCTCAATCTTCAACCACAAGATCAAATGTACATATGTCCAAGCATGCAATTTTTTTCTCGCAAGACCATTTTGCTAAGCTGTTGCGGCGGGTAAGACAAGTAAAACGAGTACCTTTTAATCCTTAATTCCGGCATAAATATTGCTATCCTTCAATGAATTCTAGAAACTTGTAAACGTTAACATGGACTTTTTGAGACCACGCGACATTGTAGAGTTTTTATAAATGTTGTCACGTCATCAAACAATAACAAAAGAGACGGTCAGAAGACACATTACAAAAAGATGTGAATATCACGAGGTTGGAACCGATTGTTTATTGCTGTTTTCACGCGTAGCTTACCTACTAGTATGTACAAACTGATATCTTTGATGGCGTGCACAACAATTGTGATGGATGGACATGCACGACATACGTTACGACCCACTAAATTAGACGGTCACGATAGTTTGAGGTCGTAGCTTGTAAGCCGAGATAAGTTTAGAGTGTGATGACAATATTTCAATGTGATTTTCTCTCTTTAAGTTCAATTTTTTGTTTAGCAACTTCTGCGAGTTCATTGTGGTTTTATGTTGGGCCTCAGTATATGCAATAAATCGTAGTAAAAGGTTGTGGATGCTCTTAGGTGCCAACATCTCATGTAGTATAAACAATATTTTGAAGCTTACTACTAGTTTAGTTCAATAATAGCAAGATGATTGACTATGGATGTACTTATAGTACTAATTTTCTAAGTAACCATCTGCCTCACATGACCAGTACATGCTCCCATAATCTCTCATCTGGTACAGCAAGTGGTGAAACTGCCGCTATCACTCAAAATCATTAAATTCACCCAGACTAATATTGCACACAAGTATACAAGCATGTAGAAAAGTACTCCATACACGTAACATCTGCATTTAGGAACCGTTGCATCTGAATAAACTCACCTAATAAATGTTTCTAGACATTTGTTTACCTGTGAAGATTATGTCATGAACTGCATTACACATTAATGTTGGCCTTTTCCACGGTAAGTACACAATTTATCATATGTTGGCATATATTTGATAGGTCCTCCTCTCTTTACAATGTTCTTCACACGCATGAACTTTGCCATCAGTCAAGAGTAATTTCCAGAAGATAAAAAAAGGAGCAAGATCCCTAGTCGACCACATGGAGCATCTACAGAGGATGAGAGGAGTCGGCCACGTCAAGAACAACAACTAGCTAACAAGTAGGTAAAGTTCCTTTTACAAAAGAGAAAACAAAAACGCTGCTTTTGCCCATCAATTTCATGGTGTTTTTTGCGGTTTTGCTCCTCCTGCCCCACTTCCTCCACCCCTCTCTCTCATATTCCAATCTTCCCTCCTTCTCCGTCCCTCTGCTGCTTCTCATCTCCTTCCACAGTTCCACCTTCCCCTGCCTCCTGCGCACGCTCGCTGCCTGCCCCTGTTCCGTTCTGCTCTGCTCCCTTGACCACCCTTAAAAACCTCGAGAACTCCAAATATATCCCACCTAATCCCACCCCATTCTCGTGCTGATCTCTGTGCGCCCGACAACTCAAGAACGTCCCGGCAGTCACCACCTAATCCCCGACTCTCGACTCCTCCAAGTTGCCACTTCCTCTGTTGCTTCTGCGTGTAGGCAGGCAGCTCCGACGAGCAGTGGACTAGTGGGGGGAGAGAGAGACCTGGAGGGGAGCAGAATGAAGAGCCCCCCTACCATGGATCCTGAGGCGCCAGGCACTCCTCCTGAGAGCACGGTACGGCGGCGGCGGTTTCGTTCTGGTTCTCGAAAGCTTCGATCGATCGAGGGCCAATCTTGATGTGCGGTTCTTGTCGCGATCCTTGTTGGATTCTTACGAGAAGAAATTATATTTTGCAGGAGGAGAGGAGGCAGGGAGGGCGCCAAGGGGGGAAGAAGAGGCTGCCATGGCGGATGACGCTGAGCCTGGCGTACCAGAGCCTCGGGGTGGTGTACGGCGACCTCAGCACGTCGCCGCTCTACGTCTACAAGGCGGCCTTCGCGGACGACATCCAGCACTCGGAGACCAACGAGGAGATCCTCGGCGTGCTCTCCTTCGTCTTCTGGACGCTCACCCTCGTGCCCCTCCTCAAGTACGTCTGCGTCGTCCTCCGCGCCGACGACAACGGCGAGGGCGGCACCTTCGCGCTCTACTCCCTCCTCTGCCGCCACGCGCGCGCCGCGCTCCTCCCGCCCGGCCGCGGCGCCGAGCCCGGGGACGAGGACCAGTTCTCCGACGCCGGCGGCGCCGCCGCCAAGAAGTACCTGGAGTACGGCGGCAATGCCACCACCGCGCTAGGCGGCGGCGCCGCCGCCAGCGTCAGGCGGGTCCTGGAGCGCCACAGGGTGCTGCAGCGCGTGCTGCTCGTCCTGGCGCTAGTCGGCACATGCATGGTTATCGGCGACGGCGTGCTCACGCCGGCCATCTCCGGTGCGTCTTCCGATCGCCCAGCTGTTCTTGATTTGGTATCTAATACTGAATTGTTTCTGGATTGTTTGATATGGTGCCGAATGCTGATCTGGAGATCGTGCTCTGTTTTTTTGCAGTTTTCTCCGCCGTGTCCGGGCTGGAACTGTCCATGGAAAAGGGGCACCACAAATGTAAGAATCCAATTAAGGCCATGACACTCTTTCTACTATTGATTTTCTTCAGAGGAGTGCAGAATCTTCTTCCCCTGTCCTGTTAGGCACTCTTTCTTGATTCAAAGTTCTGAACTAGTCGATGACTCAGGTCAAACTTCCAATTTTGCTGATCTAGTGCTAGAATTGCCCTGCTATTAGATTATTATTAGTTATGTCAAAGAGTCCCTTTACCATCAAGGTTTACCTGCGTGGTGTCGAGCAAGAAGTAAATTATTACGTGGTAATCCGTCAGTGGTAAAACCGGGTGTGATGTGACATGCAGTTTGCTTCAGGTGACTGAAAACTGTGTATTATGAAAGTTAACTGCAAGTCTGCAAGGAGATGAACGAATTGACATAACCGACTCAGATTATCAGTTTCATGCCAAGTTTTAGGAGCATGTGTGTGCGGCACTGCAGTTCAGTTTTGGGAAGGTAGTTTCAAAAAAGTTTTGGGAAGGTATTTGGCAGAGCATGATCATGGACAGGGATGTGTGGTTATCAAATTAGGAAACTACTGTTACTAGTCACGGCATGGCTAACAGTTGTTATGAGCAGGAAATGGACTAATTTTCCTGGTCATTGATGGCTCCTATAAGTGGTAGACAGACGTGTTGTGTGGAATTGTAGTTGGAACCAAAGGTGATCTTCGTCTAAAACACTCTGCTTGTTTAGTTCATCTTCTGCTAGTGCAAGAAAGAGAGAGAGGCTCTAATATGGTAGCAAGTAACAAGGTAAATAAATCAGGGAAAATTCAATGTATGCTGACAACTCGAAAAGGTTAACATGTGATACTCGATTTTTCATTTTGCCACCAATGATTTAGCATATGTGAAAGGAACATTTGCCAAAACAGGGAGGTGTTGGTATCAAATAAGACAGTACTGTCACTAGTCATGACATATCTAACAGTTGTTATGAGCAGGAAAATGGACTAATTTGCTTGTCATTGATGGCTCCAATAAATATTACTTTTCGTGCCGTGGAGGCATGGAACCGTTGGTGGGATTAAGGATGACCTTTAACCAAAACAGTTTGCATTTTTGGTTCATGTTCGGTTGGAGGAAGAAAGAGCAACGACACAAATATGGTACCAAGTTGTAAGGTTCATAAATCAGAGAAAATGCAACTAGTACTGAAAGAAGTTGCTGCATGTGATAGATGCCGGAATTCAGAGCACATGAACTTTGTTTCTCATTTTGGCACCAATAATTTAGACCTAAACGTTATGCCTGCACATGTGTACTGTTCTTTATGCTGATTCTTTCTTTGTAGATTTGCTGTACTACATACAATTCATTTCTAATCGTATTTTTGCGAATGTGATTCTGCAGATGTGGAGTTACCTCTTGCTTGCTTCATACTGGTTTGCCTGTTTGCACTGCAACACTACGGCACTCACCGGGTGGGATTCCTCTTCGCGCCAATTGTGGTAGCATGGCTTCTATGTATAAGCTCGATTGGTGTCTACAATATTGTGAAATGGGAACCTCATGTATATCGAGCGTTATCTCCGTATTACATGTACAAGTTCTTGAAGAAAACGCAGAGAGGAGGTTGGATGTCCTTGGGAGGAATACTTCTTTGTGTTACTGGTACTATGCTCAGCAACCATTATTCAGTGCCTTGTTCTGTGGATCATTTTTTCTAATATGAGTGCTTTTTTTCTTTCAGGATCTGAAGCAATGTTTGCAGATCTGGGTCATTTCAATCAGTTGTCTATACAGGTGAAAAAAACGGCTGCTACATGCTCAGTTTTTTTGGCTCCAGTGTTTCACTACAGAAGCAATACTGGTGAATAATTGTCTCTGATAACTATTTACTGGATGCAGATTGCTTTTACTTGCCTGGTTTACCCATCATTGATCCTTGCATACATGGGCCAAGCTGCTTATCTGTCTAAGCATCATATCCTGGAAGGTGACTACAGGATCGGATTCTACGTGTCTGTGCCTGGCAAGTCATGTTCTTCAGATCTTCCGTCAGAAGCGAGAATAATATTATATTGTTCACCTTGTCCTGTATTTCTAATGTTTGAAATTCTATCAATTTCAGAGATGATTAGATGGCCCGTTCTGGCAATTGCCATTCTTGCCGCAGTTGTGGGTAGCCAAGCTGTCATCACCGGCACATTTTCGATGATCAAGCAGTGCACTTCTCTTGGCTGCTTTCCCCGGGTGAAGATTGTGCACACCTCCGCCAAAGTACACGGGCAAATATACATTCCAGAGATCAATTGGATCCTGATGATATTGTGCTTGGCCGTAACCATCGGTTTCAGAGACACGAAAAGCTTGGGCAATGCATCAGGTATAACAATGAGAACAAGTCATTGACACCATGAAATTGAATCACCTTATCCATGCTACACTGAATGACCTTGACTCTAATGTTTCTGTAAACAGGATTGGCTGTAATAACTGTCATGCTGGTAACAACATGTCTGATGTCGCTGGTGATAGTCTTGTGCTGGCACAAGAGCATATTCCTCGCCATCGGCTTCATCGTGTTCTTCGGCACCATTGAGGCACTGTACTTCTCGGCGTCGCTCATCAAGTTCATGGAAGGAGCCTGGGTCCCCATTGTACTCGCCTTCTTTTTCATGATGGTAATGTGCATCTGGCACTATGGCACCATCAAGAAGTACGAGTTTGATCTTCAGAACAAGGTCTCCATCAACTGGCTCCTTAGCCTCAGCCCGAACCTCGGCATTGTCCGAGTCCGCGGCATCGGCCTCATACACACTGAGCTCGACAGCGGCATCCCTGCAATCTTCTCCCATTTTGTGACCAATCTACCTGCATTCCATCAGGTATTTGCACATGATTCTTCTTCTGAAGCTTGGTCGGATGGCCTTGTTCAGACATTCAGAAGTGTATTGACACTTTAAAATTTCTGGTGGTGTTGATGAGCAGGTGCTGATCTTCATGTGCATCAAGAACGTGCCGATACCGCACGTCTCGCCGGAGGAGCGGTTCCTGGTCGGGAGGATCGGGCCGAAGGAGTACAGGATCTACCGGTGCGTCGTCCGGTACGGGTACCACGACGTGCAGATGGACGACCAGGAGTTCGAGAAGGACCTCGTGTGCAGCGTGGCGGAGTTCATCCGCTCCGGCGGCGGCGGCGGAGGCGGAGGCGCCTCCAACCCCAAGGCCAACGGCGTGGCGTTGGACGAGAAGGACGAGGAGCGGATGACGGTCGTCGCCTCCGGCAGCATGCGGATGCTGGAGGAGGAGGAGGGCGTTGGCGCGGCGGGGAGCACGGTGGGGCCCTCGCGCGCCGGTGCTGGGGGCGAGACTGGCGTGAGGAAGAGGGTGCGGTTCGTGCTGCCGGCGGCGACCCCGCGGCCGAATGCTGGCGTGCAGGAGGAGCTGCGGGAGCTGACGGACGCGCGGGAGGCCGGCATGGCCTTCATCCTCGGCCACTGTTACGTCAAGGCCAAGAGCGGATCCAGCTTTTTCCGGCGGTTCGTCATCAACTTCGGCTACGACTTCCTGCGGCGGAACAGCCGGGGCCCCACCTACGCCGTCACCGTCCCCCATGCCTCCACCCTCGAGGTCGGCATGATCTACTATGTCTGATGATGAATCTGATGATCTCTGAAGAATATATAGAAGAAAAAAGATTTAAAAAAGCTAGAGGAAAAGAAAGTGAGACAAATTTTCAGCTGTATATGCTAGATCTGTATGAGTTTTTGATGTACATGTATGTAGCCTGTTTGTCCTTGTATTTTTCTCTTCTTCCCCTTGTAAGTAGTACAAAGACGCCATTAGAGAGGCTGACTGAGAGGGTCATAAAAGCTCTGCTACAAGAATACAGTAGCTGTGGTTGGTTTCCGTTGGCCATGGACCCGATTAGCCTAGCACGAAAGCTGAGATCTTTCTGCATCGCAGGGGAGCTATCTGAGGCCGTGAGCCTCCTCCATCGAAGCACCGTGCGCCCCGTCCCAGGCGCCTACGCGATTCTCCTCCAGGAATGCGTGAACCGGAAGGACGCGAGGCTCGGCAAGAGGATCCACGCGCGCATGGTCTCCACAGGGTACAGATGCGGCCACTACATCGCCACCAAGCTGCTCATCTTCTACGCCAAGATCGGGGAGCTCGGCGTCGCCCGGAGCCTGTTCGACGGTATGCCGAGCAGGGGCGTCGAGGCATGGAACGCGCTGATATCCGGGTGCACGCGCGGCCGCTTGGAGGAGCAGGCGGTGGAGCTGTTCGGCGCGATGCGGGCAGAGGGGCTGCGGCCGGACCAGTTCACGTTCGCGTCCGTGCTCTGCGCGTGCGCCAGGATGGCCGCGCTGGAGCACGGCCGGCGCGTGCACGGCGTCATGGCCAAGTCGGGGGAAACCGTCGCCGGAAACGTCTTCGCCAACAGCGCGCTCGTCGACATGTACCTCAAGTGCAGCAGCGCCGAGGACGCGCGCCGGGCGTTTGCGGCCGCTCCAGAGAGGAACGTCACCATGTGGACCGCCCTCATCTCCGGGCACGGCCAGCACAGTCACGCGCGCGAGGCTCTGGCGCTGTTTCACCAGATGAAGCGTGACGGGTTCCGGCCGAACCAGGTGACGTTCCTCGCCGTGCTCTCGGCCTGCGCGCACGGCGGGCTCGTCGACGAGGGGCTGAGGCTCTTCTTGTCCATTCCGTCCGACTACGGCCTCACACCGAAGGCCGAGCACTACGCGGCGGTGGTCGACATGCTTGCCAGGGTCGGCAGGCTTCACGACGCCTACGAGCTCATCAAGAACCTGCCGGACTGCGAGGAGCACTCGGTCGTGTGGGGCGCGCTGCTGGGCGCCTGCAGGAAGCACGGCGGCGACGTGAGGCTGGTCGAGCTCGCTGCACGGCGCTTCTTCCAGCTGCAACCCGGGAATGCCGGCAAGTACGTCGTCCTGGCGAACACGTACGCGGCCTGCGATATGTGGGACAGTGTGGCTGGTATGCACGAGGCCATGAAGTCGATCGGCATTAGGAAGGACCCTGCTTGGAGCGCCGTCGAAATCCAGGGGAAGAAGCACATCTTCCTGTCCAGAGACACGTACCATGACGAGTGCCACGCGATATATGAGGCCTGCAATGCGTTGGCCCGTGCGATCACCGAGCAGTCAGTGCAAGCTATGGATGGCATCACCCATCGCAGCTGGTCGGAGATGTGAATAAATGATTGTGATCTGTTGGGTCACATGCAGGCCTTCTTGGTTGAAGCAATTCAGCCGTATCCATGGACTGAGAGGCAGTACAAGCAGTGCTATCTGAATTCTAAAGGGGAAGTTTCTGAATGAAACAACACACTTGATCATTCGTCCCGTGAACTCAGACAAGAGATAGAACAGTTGATATCACCTTGAAGCAACAAACACAGGTCAGCTGCAGCGATACTTTGCAACCACTGTTGCCTAAATTACATTCCCCCGATATGCATTTGTTTATTGCACTTAACACTGATGGAGGAGATAGAAATGTAGGGTAAATGAGATAACTGAACATAAACATGTAACAGGTACATCATCTATATCTATCTTAGATTGGGCACAATTGAGACACCCAGCACTTTCAGTTCTTCCTCTTCTCATAGCAAAACCTTGCCTGCTAAGAACTAATGAACAAACCCTCTTTTGTTTTTCGGTTTGGAAAACTGATGAAAACTTCAGCAGTTTCTCTGTCTCTACTAAATAGCCTACTTGATCATCAACTATCTCAAGTACATCACAAGACATTCCTAGCAGCTAAAACACACCTACATATCTAACTCTTGTCCTCCGGTGCTGTTACACTGATTCTTTCTGACAACATTACACTCAAGAGAAGGCTGCTTGATCTTATTTTTCATCTGGCTGTTATACCATGAATTGGAAACCATTGTCACTGAGGAACAAGCGTCCCGACATATCCCACGCCGATGGTGAAGAAAGCGATGGATTGCATGAAGAGAAATATATAGTAATGTCCTTTCCCAAACAAAATGTCGTAGCATCCACAAAAGAATATATAGGCTGCAACACCAAGCTCCAAAAGATGCAACCTGATTCCATATAGAAGTTTAGCTACAAAAGCTGAGAAATTACAAAGGGATAAGCGCATTATGAATATGTACCTTTCTCTTATCTCTCTTATCTTCGTCCGTAGCTTCTTGGAAGCTTTGCCTGGTAGTTTCATCTTTAGAATGTCACCAAGTTTTTCTGTCACCACCCACTCGTTCACCCTACCTGCCTCCAATAGACCAATGAAGGTTGCCTTTGTTCTATGCAATGACATGACATTCTCAAACAGGACCCAAAAGATGACCAAGTGAACAGACCTGCATCATTTGATGATTTCTCGTGTTAATATGTATGTTTTTTGCTATCACAGATGCCAGGAAGTTTAGGTTCATTTTTAAATGAATTGCATAGATGTTTAGAGGATTGGCACCTTGGAGTCCCAACAGCATTGAGAAGTGTGATAATGGTTGGAATGTAGACGTAACCCCACCTTGGTATCTCAATCTCAGGAACAAAAACTGTGGTTGGGATAACAAGGCAGTAAAACACAGAGGTCAAAATGTGGCCGATAATCTTGCGCACAAAAAAGAAGTTGTAGATGACATAGATTTTCTTCCGAAGCGTCACTCTCTGCATCAAGATCAATAGCTTGTTAGCAACAAATTCTGTCTGTAGTAGGAACTTCCAAAATATAGCTTGATGCAAGTACCTTATTTCTGACAATCTCCATGAACATTTTCCTGAACAGATTTGCGGGCCCACATGACCATCTATGTTGCTGGTAGCGAAATGCTTTGAATGTACTTGGGAGCTCACTTTTCACCTGGACAAAATAACGTTTATAAGTTCAGCACATGGTTCCTTCTGCATTAATTTTCTATATTTACACTGATGTAACATACAAGCAGATGCACTGAATGTTGCACGAACGGATAGGCTACTGGTGCATATTTACCATGAGATCACCAAGGTAGACGAACTTCCATCCCTTGAGGCTTGCTCGGACTGCCAGATCCATGTCTTCAACCGTGGTTCGGTCCTTCCAGCCACCTGCCTCATTCAGAGCAGATATGCGCCACACACCAGCGGTTCCTGTTCGACAAGTATCTTGCATGTTAAGAATAAGGAACAGAGGGTTGAAAGTCTGACACTGTGGCTGCTGCTAAAATCCATGGCCAAGTATGTGTTGTACTAATACTATCTTTTTTTGTGAAGGGATGTACTACTACTATCTATTTCCTCAAGGAATATGTTTCTGTAGAAAATGTGATCCACAATTTGGATAGCGAACTAATCAATGTCAAACTTGTTTGTTCAATTTATTATACTGCCTAAAGGTCCTCTGATTTGACTGCTTCGCTTGTGAGCAGTGTGCTGTACTCTTCTGCCCCTTGTTTCCTTTCGATTTTGTGGAAGAGCTGTATGCTCTATTTTCTTGAAGACGGTGGGCAAAAGGTAGATTGATACAATTGCATTTGATTTTGTGTTGTGGTGCCATTTTATTCTGAAAGACTATGAAACATAATATCCTAATGCAGAGAATGCGTGTGACATAATGTTTTAGCATTAAAGCCAGAGAAGGTGTACTAGAAGTTTTACCATTGAAGCCAAAGAAGGCATAAGTGGAGGAACCCACTTCTTGCTCCACTTTAAAGTGGTAGTCCAGGGACATCTCCTGCATCCTTGTCATCAAACATTCATCTGCATTCACTGTTCGGACAGAAGCAGCAACAAAAACAACATCAGTGCTATGAACTTATGATCATGCGGAGGAATTTCAACCAAAACAAGTAGGGGTACCATGTACGAACTACCAAAAACATCCTAGCAGAAGAGCCAATGCTACTTGTCACGTTACCATATATATTGAAAAATATATAAACATCTAGAACATCAATTCAATTTCTTTACATTATTCAACATAGAATGAACAGAAAACTTTAAGTATTTCGGAACGAAGGAAGTAGTATGTACATACCAAATCTCCAACGTCCTTGGACGAGGGCGATCTCAGGGTTGTGGATGAAGAACGGCATGGATCGGCAAAGAAAGTCGGGCTCCGGCTGGAAGTCGGCATCGAAGATGGCCACGAAGTCGCAGTCGCGGACGTAGCCGTGCTTCATGCCCTCCTTGAGCGCGCCGGCCTTGTACCCCCGCCGGTTGTCCCGGATCTCGTACTTGATGTTCACGCCCTTCCTCGCCCACCGTTGGCACTCCATCTGCACCAGCTCCTGCAGGTAAGGCGATCATAAGCAGAAGAAATAATAAGATCAGGATCCACTGAATTTTCCTTAGATGAAAAATTTAAAAGCAGGATCTATGCATGATTGGCTGAGTTTGGAAACATGGTTAATTGATTCACTGATTCACCAACGTGCACAATGGAGTAGTAGTACAGTCGATTCGATCGACTGTTTGTTCGTGCGTGCTAATTTTACCTTGATGACGGGGTCGGTGGAGTCGTCGAGCACCTGGATGACGATCCGATCCGACGGCCAGGACAGCCCGCACGCCGCCCCGATCGACAGCTGGTACACCTGCAACGCAATCGTGCCAAATAAGGCAAGGAGTAACCAAGGACCGCGTAACAGACTAGCCATTAGCTAAGGAGAGTGTACATGGCAGTGGTGTGTGTGTGCTCAATTCTTACCTCGCGCTCGTTGTACATGGGGATCTGGACGAGCACCATAGGGTAGGCGGCGCTGCCGACCTCAGGGTCGTCGTCCTTCCGCACGGGCTCCCACCGCCACTGCCGCTCCGGCCGGCGGCCGAGCAGCCGCACAGCCGTGATCACCACGGCCATGTACACCTTCTCCACGAACAGGATCACGCACATGGCGAGGCACACCGCCACGGACGCGCGCAGCACCGGCACGATCACCGGGCCACGCACCTGCCGCCACATCATCGCGATCTGCTCCGCCGCGTCCATGGCAGCTCACGTATACGCCTCCTTGCCGAGAGGCTCGAGCTAAAAAATGGCGGCTGCTCCTGCGTGGAGAGCTGGCTGAGAGGGTGGTGCTGGTGATGGGAGCTTGTACGGGGTATAAAAGGAGCCCGAGGCAGGAGTGAGGGGTTTTGCCGAGCCGCAGGGTTCAGAGAAGGCTGGCCGGGCCCGCAGCTCAGCGTAATGGGTGGTTTCTTTGCAAGTGAATGCTTGCTCATATGTGGCAATTTATGAAGTATATGAGGTGTAATAAATTGCTATCGTTTTGATTGCACCTGTAGTATATTTTCGATCCTACATGATATATCGCTTTAATTGTGCTGATTGTTGATGAGATATCATCCTGGCTGTATCATTTATGTAGGACACATCCCTCCAGTGCATTTACAAATTTGGAGTTTTGGTATGTATGGTCTAAATCTTTTGACCCGTACCTTTGTTTGCATTTGGATTGTATTCACTTCAGTACTCTGCTGAGTAGTTATGAGGCATATTTGTTGTACTCCCCCATTTACCAATTAATGATTTACTATTATTTTCATTAGGCATAAAAATTATCTAGGCTAAATTGTGCAAAATCTTACGAGGCGATATATTTTATGCTGTATACATGGACAGAGATATGATATGCATTTATAGAGTCAGATTTTTGCATGCCGTGCTCAGTATTTTATGAAAATTGCATTTCTCATCACTTTTTGCCGAATGTGAGTTGGTTGTATCCATGTGTGATGTATCATATCTGTCCACATTCACCTCACTATAATATCTTTTATGATTTAGTTTTTAATGTCCTATTAACATTTGAGAATTACATTATACACACACATATTTTCTCTTAGTGTCTGTTTGGATGTATGAATTGGGGCTTGGAATTGCCCATTTGGAATTTAGAGGCCTGAATTCCACTGTTTGGGTGCCCATGTTCGAGTTTGGAAATTGTCTGAGATTCCGAGCCAAATCCACCATGTGTTATTTCAGCCTCGCATGTTTCCGAGCTGCCCCGCTCCGAATTGGCTTGAATTGTAAAAACTTTGAAAAAATAAAAATATATAAAAAATTCAAAAACTTAAAAAAATCAAAAAAAGTGAAAAATTCAGAAAAAAATCAAAAATCATAAAAAGTAAAAAACTAAAAAAATAGAAAACAAAAAAAGTTCAAATAAAAAACCCAGAAAAATTATAAAATAAAAATCCAAAATAAAAAACCAAAAAATTATAAAAAAATTCCAAAAAATTCAAGGAATTTTAAAATAGAACAAATTTCAAGGTTTAATAAAAATTAAATAAAAATTAAAAATTTGGAAATATAAAGTGAGAAAACCCTAACCCTAGATCAAAATTCAATTCCATGTTCTGTACATCCAAACAGGATTTGGAATTAGGTGCTATTCTTTGATTCCAACACGAATTTCCATGCACATCCAAACAACAAAATTGGAAATGGAGGTCATTCCCTTTCCATCTTAGATTTGGAATTTTTAGTCCAATTTATTTCCAAGCTAAAATTCCTACATCCAAACAGACCCTTAGTATTTTGGATGTATCGTCAAGATTTGGTCTAAGATTATTCAACATAGATATAGTGGATTACCTTTGTATGGCATGATTTAGTGTTGTAGGATATCAAAGAATACATTAGTGGTTCCTTAATACCACAAAAGTTTGTATGGGGTGCTGATCACTAGCAGTCACCTGCTACACGGGAAAGTAGGATGGTACTTTCCGACAAGCACTATAACATTGTCGAAACGGAAAGGACACGACGCCCATGCACATATGGGTTTTTCTTATTATTATTATTATTATTATTATTTGCTACTTCCGAAACTAAGATTTCCATAAGCTTTAAACAAATCTGAATGCTTTTAGAAATTCAACTATTAGAAAATACCTTTTACATCTATGTTTGTAAATCGTCAAGGTTCAATCAATTTGGGACAAACATTTCACTGTACGAAATTTACAAAGTCACTTTCGTGACTTTTTCTACACTTTCAACATTCAATAAGTTTCTTACACTATTTGTGAACCTTTCAAAATTCAAGAAAGAAATCCAAAAACTATCAAACAAAGCTATAGTTTAACACAATATTATGAAAAAATATTCACATGTTTTTTTTTTAAATTTACATACATATTTAGAAAATTAAACAGGGGAAAATACAAAAAACAATATGAATCCAAATCCAAACTACCTCCTTTGTCCATGGCGGTGTTGTGGCGGCAGCATGACCCTATATGAGGTGGTGGACGAACCCCTAGGTCGCAACGGCGGTGGCCCGAGCTGATGGGATGGAAGAAGCCTAACGTGAAGCACATATAATTCCTATGGCTACAACGATACGAGGTACCCCATGGGTACGAATCATGGTGGGGAATAGCCAGCGGATGGGCGATGCCCATCCTAATTCATGTCAACACCTCTCTCTCTCTCTCTCTCTCTCTCTCTCTCTCCCTCTCTCAGTGTGCAAAGTTTGCGTCTGTGGATAATACTGAAGGTAGGAAAGAGACGAGGGAAGGATAAACAATTTAGATGAATATTCAGATATGTTTAAATTGCCCTTAGAACTACTTTTAAGTGATGTAATATTGTTGTGTAATTATTAGAGATGTCTCACTTTGGTGTGCCTAGAAAACTACAACATCGACTTCATCAGGTAGTAAACATACATCTACTGTGATCTTTCTACCTTTTGCTGTAAAACAACGTGCATACACTTATGTTTTGATCAAGGATTTTGTTAACCACACTTAGATTTTCAATTTTTTTCTTCACGGCTGAATAAGAATACATGGGTGAAATCGAAGTGCTTGAACCTACACCTATAAATTGTATTGCATTGGGTTTTAAAGACTACTATTTTAATTTGAATTAGAACAAGATACTTTTTAAGGCTATAGTGCCGCTTCGGATTTGCCTTCGTGCCAGCGGCGCAACGGGTCATCTAGTATAGGATAATGCTAAACCAAATCACTGGGTTGTTGGACTATGAACAGGTGAGACATCTTTGCTTTATTCATGTTGAATAGTGCTAAACTGCTAACTAAGCAACCTTTGGACGTAGAGAGATGGATAAGTAGCTGTTTATCGCATCTCCACTAAAGATGGTTTTGCATACACTTTGTGATACATGTATACCCAAGGTAAATTAAGAATGCTTGTTTATGGACCCTGGGCTCATTTATGTAATTTCTGCTCAAATATAATTACGGCTGTAGTGAAGGGAACATGATGGTTGTGTGAGCTCTCTTTTACCTGCAACAATGGTTTTATGACATTGCACCTATGCCGCTTCTTGGAGTAATCGACATGATGGTTGTTGGTGCCACCATATGCAAGTACCACTTCTTATTTATATATTTTATGTTTATTTTCTTTGGATCAGTTTGACTTACTTAAGTGGAATTTTCCACCTGTTACATAAATATAAACTAAACTATAAGCACACAAAAGACTAGGGATACTCTATTTTGTTTTCCGACATCCATAGTCAGCTGGAAAAGGTGCATATATCAGCTCAATTCTTTTTGTACTTCATGGATATATACTTCCAAATAATAAGACATACACAAATAGCTTTTTTATGTCACTTTGAATCGTTAAGTGTCATGTAATTAGATTTCCGCAGCAACGCGCGGGGTATCATCTAGTTGATAAGAAAGCTGGGGCTCAAATTTATAAAAGAGTTTGTGCGATAGTGTGGGCAATTTAAAATAGTCAAAATGATGTTAATTTTAATAAAACCGTTGTTCCAAACTTTTTACATATTATCTACAGAGCTACCTATTGTATTTATATGTGGTCCTTTCTTCTTTCAACGGACCAACGAGGTCTTTTGGATACTGTGTGCAATCAGTTGATGCCTATCTTCAAGGGACAACATGTTAGATTACAAGATGCGTAAAGACTCTTTCTATGCTTTGTTCTGCGTGAATGTAATCTTTAACTCTATATTTGAAATTTATGCAATAAACATTTTAATGTACAGGCCAGGATATGTTCTCCTTTAAAAAAAATACAAGCGTATCTTTTATATCTAAATAAGAACCCCCACTAACTAATTTTCCTAGCATCTCGTGCGTCCATGTCATCCTTTTTCCCTGGGGTAGCGTCTTCATAGCGTGTGTCTCCTGGCTTCTTCCTAAGGCCTTGTTTGGTACTAGAGTTTTGGTGGGGATTGGTGGGGATTATCCCCACTCACTTTTAAAAGTATATTTGGTACTAGAGTATTGTGCGAGTATAATCCCCGCTAATCCTCACTCTTCCCTAAATTTTAGTGTATTTTTCTCAATCCCCAATACTCTACCTCTACCTAGTGGATTGTGGGTGGGGTTTTGTAGGGATTAGGTGAAGGTGGGGGTTTCACCCAATACTCTAGGGGATTATCCCTACCAAAACTCTAGTACCAAACAAGGCCTAAGTGGGCTAGTGGACCTCTGTAATCACCTGCACTAATTCCTCCGCGTAGACGAGCACAAGGCCTCCTACGAGCACTCACCCGATACAACAAATGCCCATTAAATTGCACGATGTATCCGAGCAATCAACCAGTAGAAACTGCTCGGTTCACCTCAGCAGTCGCAGCCTCCATGTTAAAAATGAATATGTGCTGTGCTGCCATGACATCAAGCGCGGGGAGGCTTTCTGCTTCCAATTTGCTTTCTGCCTTTTATTTTTCAATCCCCCAGCATATGTCTCTCAATTTGACAGGTTGCGCTCTGGCTGGGCTTGAAATTTGTCCAACAATTTCCTCATACCAACCTGATTTTAGTAGATTTTGATTGGATTGTATGTCTACTCGCTCAAGCCCCTCCGAATTGATTCGATTATGCGTGGCCACGATCTTCCTCGGACCGGAATCTTAACAGCCCTTGGCCGCCCGTCTCCACTTCATCTTCTCTGCGGTATCTCCCTGGGATAGCTAATTTGCTGGGTGATGTTTCAGCTCCACGTTCATGCTTAGGTTTATCGCCTGAGCCTGCAGGTGCCGCGCGTGCTGGATGTGACGGATCTGGTGACGGTGGATTCCCCCTGTCCCAATTCTACTCTATCGTCTTTCTGCTTAACCATCACATGACCACAAAATATTCTATGGCTGGCCTGTTGTTTATTTTTCCATGTCTCCACTAAGTAATTTGCAGGTGCGCATCCTTTTGATGGAAACTCAGCAGATGATTGATATGCAAATAGTCCAAATAAGATTTAAGACCCGGATGACTTGTGCAAATAGTCCAAATAAGATTTAAGACCCGGATGACTTGTAGGAAATTGTTTCTTCTGTTTTCAGCAATCGAGCTTTGCACCAGCAAAAGGTAGTTTATTACTGTAATTGATGTTCCTGTTCCAGTTTTAGTTTTTCACATTCAGTAAGCATGTTTACGTTGCTTGCAGGCTATCCAAAAGATTGTAGGTTTGAACCATGTTGAAGAGGTTGCATGTTATCCAAAAGACATGGCAGTACACCATAGGATCCCATACATGTTTACATGCTTACGTTGGTATCATATTCTATATTGATATACGTAGCATACTCTTGATATTTATTTTTAGATTCAACAAGAAAAGGTAATATAAAATGGCATTGAATCATTAACTGAATTCCTAATTTTGGGTTATTCATATCTGATGCAGTTAGAGCTGACAAGTGCTAGACCTTCTCCTCTGTAAGTATTTTGTAAATTAAAGATAGGTAGAAAAGTTAATATAAGGATATGATCATGAGCTTTTGCAATGTAACAATTGTGTGTGTGTTTCTGCTGACCTTCTCCCGTTTGTTGTTAGATATCTGATCAAATTTAGCTTATTTAGGCAAAAAAAGATGGTCTTATCAGATGTTTATATTTGTTTCTAAGTAATCTCATACTAACAGTTCATTTCTTCTTCTATTATTATTATTATACAAATCTGTTTGGCCTGCAAATGTCCTGTCGCAATGGATCTCATCTAACTTACTATGTGAGACCTGCTATGAGAAACCACAACAAGTTTCCGCAGCAACGCGCGGGGTATCCTCTAGTTTAGACAAAGTGGAGACGGCTGATTTGGAACAAAGAGAGAGTATTGTTGATGGGATGTGCGGCCCATCGGTTAGTCAGTTAGTGTTGTCAGTTCATTAAGTGTGTTGGACTATCTAAAAAAAAAGAAATCAGTTTTTTCTTTGGAATCGAAAGATGGCCTCAAGTTTCTAGTGTCAGTGTCTCGTGTCATTGTGTATGCCCGCAAAAAAAGTGACATTGTGCAGCAAGCAAATGTATCTTCAGTTTGCACTATTTGAGTTTTTCTTCTGAATGCAGATTTTCCACATACTTATGGGCGTCCTGGGCTTATCCTGTCTGAAGAATGCTTTGAGATTCGCGAGATTTTGTACCTGGCACGGCTGTCCTCATAGGGGGGTCTGCCCAAGCGGTACCGTAGAGATACTTTACCCGTGATTCTGGCTCGGCCACTTTCTTCCTCTCGGCTGTCTCGTCCACTATCTTGTCCCTCCACTCAAGCTGTGTGCTGGCTCCGCCATGGATGGGATGGGGAGCTTCACGGAGCTTCCTAGGAGGGTCTCCGAGCCGGCATTCTTGCGATAATTTCTCCTCCCGTCCACTGCTGAGCTCCCTATTCCCTCCCCTTGCAGATTCCAGATCGAGATCTGAGGAAACTAACTTTCCATTTGCTCCTCTTCCTACCTTGTTGCAGTGTTGTCGCAGATGAGTGAATCTCGGCCCGGCGATGGGTTTGAAGGTGATCTCGGAGATTCAGTATACCACGACAAATCTGAGTCCGGCCACTCATCTCCGAGCGGATGGGGATCTGGTTCGGGAGAAGACGATGCCTCCGAGCAATAGCGGGCGGTGCGCAACCAATTTCTGTGGAGGACGGCTCGCCAATATTTTGGTCCGAGGACAGGCCGGAACCAATTGCCGTTGACGACGACGAATACGTCGACAGTGAGGTGTATGCTGCAGCCGCTGAAGCTTTTGCCGACGAGATGTACTCTGCTGCTCTCCTGAAGCATCACAAATTTGCGTCCCTCCTGAATCTCTATATGTCAAACGGTTAGCACTCTTCTTCTACCATGAAATGTCTGAATTTTACATTGAATTGAATCTGCAAATCATTTAGATATTCTATACTTCCATATTCCGTCAATTTGGCCTACTGAACTGCTAGTTAGTCCTCTAATAACAACTTATTTGTTTCCTACGGGCTCCATATACTTTAGTTATCATGGACAACAGGAAGGTTCAGAATGGCATTTGTGGCCTACTAAACTGCTAGTTAGTCCTCTAATAACAACTTATTTGTTTCCTAGGGGCTCCATATACTTTAGTTATCATAGACAATAAAAAGGTCCAGAATGGCATTTGTGGCCTACTGAACTGCTAGTTAGTCCTCTAATTTTTGGTGTTAGCATTTGTGGCAGTTTCAAAAAACCTGCTAGTTAGTCCCCTTATGGATTCTAATTGTCGTGTACTTTGTGCTGTTAGATGGCAGTATGTAATATTGTTGTATCATAGTTTACAGCACATGAAAAATCGATTAGAAGAAGGAAGAAATGGTTTTTTTGCTTGTCTTTGTTTATCAGCGTTCAACTGTTACTAATTTTGATAGCTACTCTGGATTTGAGTCATGTTATTTCTCGAGCATTTTTCCTAACATGTTAAGAACATGTTATTTATTTAACTACCAGCCTTTGACATGGCCTCAATCCTTTTGCACAGGACGACGATGAGACCATGTTGGCAGATCAGCTCTATCAAATGTTGCAGGTGTCGAGGAAGACCGGGGATGTTCCAGACTTTGTGCCAAGATTCGCCGCATGATGTACCTGATGCTCGTCTATGACTACATATTGTCTGCTAGCTCTGAAAACTATCCGTTAAGCAAGTATGTCGTTATATTCGGTTATCGAACATCTAGGTTTTGCTTCGCCGGCTTTCTGTGTCTTGCCCCATCATACACAAGACTACTGTTGAATGTCTTCTACAAAACTAGTATTGTATTCCAGGGAATTATTGTGACTTCTTAGGCGTACTTCATATGTGCCTTCTGTTTTGGGGCTGAGGAAGACATGTTTGTTTTATCCCAGAGTGGGAGTTCGAAAAAATTGCGTTCAATTGTGGAGAAAAAATTAGGAACCTACTCGTCTCTGCACTCTGTTGTTTTTATGTTCCATTGGGCTTTTCTGCTTCATCCTGTATATCGCCGTGAGCTGTGAGCTTTGCCAAACGGAGCATGCCCTAGAACACAAAATGAAAACAAGGAAAAAGAGTCACGTTTTCAGTGCTGCATCCACTCCATGTTGATGGATTAGTAAACGAGACAAATTTATCATGGCATTGGGAGGAAAACGGCAGATCGCAAACCTGCGAAAAATGGATTCTGCTGTACTATATATTCACTAACATAAAAGATAGTCTTCTGACAAAAAATGCATGGTTCCCGGATAGTGCGTACAAGCTTGCATACAGCTCCATTTTCCGAATACGATTATAATGGGGTACATGATACTCTGAGTGCCTTCTGTTAAAATATGATTCAACAGTACTCTAAAAATCACTTAAAAGACAAGAGACGGTCTTTTAACAAAAAAAATGCATGGTTCCGCAGCTCTCAAAATAACAACCCAAAAGTTGGGCTTACATATAGCTAGGTTCCTAAGAATAGCTTATAATGGGGTACATGACTCAGCTGGACTAGGACTTAACAGACAACACAATCGATTTGTCAAACAGAGAGCAAACAGAAGTCTTGTCTTCTTCAATCTTCACTAGTGTGGATGAATATTGATGGCACCTGGCCCTGGCCCTGGTTCTCCTTGATAGACATCATTTCGTAGAGCATGTTTTCTTTGAACTTGATGACAGCTTCCGTATGGTTTAGATGCGTAAAAAGGTCGTGACAGCTAAAAAACTTCTATGTGCCAGGAGTGTAGGTGATGTTTGGCAGCTAACTGGGGTAGGCTCTGCCAGGAATTTCTGGCCATCGAAGTGGATGATGCAGAACAATGTGTATAGGGCTGACAGCTCCCTGCATAAGATAGGGGATGGAAGAATTTTTAGTATCTTGTTAGTGTGCTGGTACATAATCAAAGGCAGCGCATATTGATAGAAGTAATAAAAAAGATGATGCAGAACAATGATGCAAAACTGTCCAATGTTCTAGAACAAGCACATACATTTGCATAAACAAAAATGGGACATGATAGAAGTAATAAAAAACAAGATAAAATGATAGAGTGATTTGGTCAATGTTCTATAGTAGCATACAGAATGCATTATGTTCTATCCCATAACAAATTGTTCATGTCCAATGTTCCAAAACAACCATGTCAAATAATAACAGTAATAACAATTGAGAAAATGATAGAAAGATTCATGATGCTGATCGAAGATTGACAAACCGGGTGCTTGCATTTGTGGAATCTTTTCTTGGAATTGACTCCTTCATGGGCGTCGGTGTGGTGTCGCCCGCCGCCGTAACACAGTACGCGCCGCCGCAGGGACACGTGAAGCTCAGCAGTCCTGACTTCTTCCCGTTCCTCCTCAACCTGCACCACTTCCTCGACTGGGCCACGGACCTCCTCGCCGCGTCCCCGGCCTCCACCATCGAGATCCGCAGCGCACTCGGCCTCGGCATCGCCACCGCCAGCCCGGAGGTTGTTGACCACTTCGTGCGCGCCAACTTCCCCAACTACGTCAAGGGCGCGCGCTTCACCGTCCCCTTCGCCGACCTCCTCGGCCGCGGCATGTTCCTCGCCGATGGCCGCATTTGGAGCCTCTAGCGCAAGCTCGCCTCCTACTCCTTATCCTCCCGCTAGCTCTGCCGCTTCTCGGGCCGCGTCCTCCGGGAGCACATCCGCGGCGGCCTGCTGCCCTTCCTCGACGCTGCCGCGTCGGGTGAGGCCGTTGACTTGCAGGACGTGCTCAAGCGCTTCACCTTTGACAACATCTGCAGCATGGCGATCGGCATCGAGAGCTCCGGCGGGCGGCGCAATGCAGCGGCGCAGCTCGGCGGTGGAAGGCGGCGGGTGATGCAGCACAAGCGATATGGGGCGGCGCAACGCGGACGGTGAGGAGCGGCTGATGTGCTTGTGTGGGGGATTTTGGAGACCAAGGTCTGAAGGTAGGGTACGTGAGGCAAAGGTGAGGCAAAACCTAGGCAAGAAACTAATTGTGCGGTAAGTGGGGGGACTGCGTCTCTGAGTAAGTCAACAGTTCGAATCATAAAGCACGATTTGAACGGACCAGATAAGCCCTAGACGCACATGCGTATGTGGTTTTAGTTTACTAGTAAGCTTGCACGTGCAATGCACGTCTTATATTCTACAATAAAAAATCATCTATATGTAATTTTTTCTCTTTTAGCGAGTCTTTTCACCGAGCCACTTGAATGCGTATTATTCCTATATATTTGAGTGCTCATAAAATATGCGATCTACACACATGTCTTTACATAAATTCAATATTCAAAAAATCAGCCGATATACCGATTAATCTCCAGATTAATTGTGAATCGTTGGGTGATCGATACGATTACACCTTATCGTCCTGATTTATCGCCTAGGCAAATATACCAATCTGATAGCCGATATTTTGGCCGAAAATATCCTGAATTTCGCCACTTACCGCGATTTGGTAGCCAATTCATCTATTCGAGAGACGATTTTTGGGCCATTAGTCTTGTACTCCCTCTGTTTACATTTAATCGACCCATTTTTCTGCTGCCCATCCGGTGTGGTGGTGTTGATTAAAACCAAATGGAGGGAGTGGAAGTGTACAATAGGTCAAAAATTGCCACTTTTTGTAAATGTAAATGCAAGGAATTAAGGTAATACTTTTGTCCAATACTCTAATGTTGTTTTTGCATAGCATATTTTTGAACTTTTGGTGCCAAAACTTAGGATTTATGGAAAAACTGGTCCATAAATAGTCGACCGATAAAATCGATTAATCGGCCGATAAGCAATTAGTCTCAAATCTCAGGCCGACCGAGAAGTTAATGATAAACAATTTCTTGAACATTGCATAAATTTGACAATCACATAAATTTGTTACAATTGGTTAAACAATATTTATAAAAAACTAAGCAATATTATTTAGGAAGGCCTACAGTTTTATGCGATCTATAAGGCTTTGTTCCATGGGTAGGATATTGTTCAAAGCTTCATTCCCTTCGTAATTAAAAATATGTACCAAACATAGCTTTCTTACCTGAAAATCGTCCTACATATACATTATAAAAAATTGTTATAAAAGATCAAGTTAAGATAGTAATGTAGCGCTCTATTGTGCCATGAATGCATGAAATTGAAAACCAAATAATCCGATAGAGCACTCATTTAGGAAATGTTACATTGTGCATTGAATGAATCAGTTAAGATAGTAATGTAATGGCAACATTCATATCCATCTGAGTTTGTCAAAACAACTGGAACTCTGCATCCCCATTTATAGATTCATCCTTTGATGTGGGGTTTGCAACTTGAGCGAAGGTTTAAATTGCTGACACTATTTTAAATACATTCTTCCCCAGATTTGTTATTGGAAGCGGGTCCAAAACAGAGATTTTTTTTAGAGATAACAAAACAGAGATAATTTGTTCTTTTAGATGCAAGACAAACAGTAGGAATAGCCCAAAGAAAAGCCACGGCTACGCACGCCGAAAGGCAGAAAAGCCCAACACAGACCCCGACTGGCTCACGTCTCCTCAAAAAAGAAGATAAAATCTTCACTTTTTTTGTTGGAATTTGGCTGTGGGCTTTGGTCCATGGCCCAATACAAATTCTGAAATTCTCATGGCCCATTCATGCATAGCAAGGGGTGGCAGCCAAAGTTTAGTCCCACCTTGCTAGTTTGAGGGGAGTTGCACCAATATATATAGTGGGGTGTTCTACTACCTCCTAAAGTGAGAGAAGAGGAGTGGCTTACACGCGCGCTCCTCCTCCTCCGCCGCCTCGCCACGCCTCGCCTCGCCACGCCACGCGCGCGCGCGCGCCGCGGTTTGCGGAATTGTGCCTCGGTGCCGAGCTTACTTATCTTTTTGCTGTTCGGGAAAATTACTGCGCGAGTTATTTCTCTATCAGCCGTTTCCGGTTTTTCCGGATCGTGGGCTGTTACTAACTCGGACGTGGGCTGCGCCCCACGTCTTACCCGACCGGTGCTATATAAGCAGGCTTAGGCGCAAACCCTAATCACGATATATCACATCCCGTCTCTTGCCTCCAGAGCCTTGCGCCGCCACTACACCTTCTCCATCCCCTCTTCCGGCGTGCACCGGACGACGGGACAGTAGGCCTCCGGAACCCCGCCTCTTGTGAACCTGTACGGGTGAGGGGCGATCAGGTTTTTGGGGAGCGCTTCTGCGCGACTACTGAAGGCATCACGTTGACCGACGACTCCTTCCCCGACGAGGACTTCTTCCCGGACATCAGCAGCCTCTACATCGACGACATGGCTGACGACGCTGGTGCCAACGCCAACGCGAACCTCAACGCGA
The DNA here is from genome assembly GCA_007115705.1 of Dactylis glomerata. Lineage (NCBI taxonomy): Eukaryota > Viridiplantae > Streptophyta > Magnoliopsida > Poales > Poaceae > Dactylis > Dactylis glomerata. The sequence goes on along the minus strand of QXEO01001056.1, from coordinate 138,561 downwards.
ACGCGAATCTGAACGCGAACGCAAATCCTCCTGCAGCACCGTATGCAATCTGCTCCTATCTTTTTCAGTTTATGTTACAATTTCTTGTACTAGCGTTTGGAATAGATGTGATCTCTTTATCTGTGTTAAATGTGATCTGTTCGTCTATTCTGCTAGTATGCATGGTTAGGTTAATTTCTGCAATTATCATCATGCTTTATTATTGGTTATTTCGGATTAAATCTTATGGTAAATTGCTTATATTTTCAACAATCCAAAAACCTGATTATAGGCAATTGAGTCCAACTGGTTTGGCCGCGGCTACCAGGCCGCCTCCCTTTGATGGTGTCCATTATAAGAGATGGCGCACGAGAGCAGTTCTATGGTTGAAAAACCTAGGCTGCTATAGCGCCACTCTTGGCAGACCTGAGGGAGATATTTCTCCTGCTCAGGAGGAAGCTTTTCAGAAAGTCAACACCATGTTTATGGGGGCTTTGTTCAACATTCTTGGTGACAACATTGTTGACACCTATATGTCATTTGATAATGGCAAGGATGCGTGGGATGCGCTGGAAGCCAAGTTTGGTGTTTCTGACGCTGGCACTGAGCTGTATATCATGGAACAATTCTATGATTATAAGATGACTGATGACCGTCCCATTGTGGAGCAGGCTCATGAGATACAGTCTCTTGCCAAAGAACTCGAGCAGTTTAAGTGTACCTTACCGGACAAGTTTGTGGCCGGTGGCATTATTGCCAAGCTTCCTCCTTCATGGAGGAACTTTGCTACTTCTCTGAAACATAAGAGACAGGAGTTTTCCGTTTCGGATCTCATTGGCTCTCTTCATGTTGAGGAAAAGGCGAGAGCAAAGGATACACGTGTTCGAGGTTTCGATGGAAGCTCTAGTGCACATGTGGTGCAGAAAAATAACTTCCAGTCCCACAAGTCCAAGAATAAGAACAAATTTGAGGGCAAGGGAAAGTTTGACGGCAAGAACAAGGCCTCGCAGACTACCAACTTCAAGAAGAAGACTGAGTATAAGAAGAAAGGATCCTGCCATGTGTGTGGTGATCCGAATCATTGGGCTCCTAGCTGCCCTAAACGCTTTGATAAGCGTCCACATGGAAACGGCGGCAATTCTGCCAATGTTGTTGTTGGTGATACGGATATGAAGGATGCTGGGTACGGTATATTTCCTACCATCCTTTCAGTTTGTCATTCGCCTGAATGGTGGATAGACACCGGTGCCAATATACATGTATGTGCTGATATTTCCATGTTTTCTTCTTATCAGGTCGCACGGGCTGGCTCCGTGCTGATGGGAAACGGCTCACGTGCTTTTGTTCAAGGTGTTGGTACGGTAAATCTGAAGTTCACTTCGGGGAAGACCGTACAGCTGAAGAATGTGCAGCACGTTCCCTCCGTCAATAAAAATCTCGTTAGCGGATCTCTTCTGTGTCGAGATGGTTTTAAGTTGGTTTTCGAGTCCAATAAAGTTGTAATATCTAAGTATGGACAATTTGTTGGGAAAGGCTATGAGTGCGGAGGCTTGTTCCGCCTTTCTTTGTCAGACTTATGCACTAAAGTTATTAATCATGTTCGCAATGATAATGAGTCCAATATTTGGCATTCACGACTTTGTCATATTAACTTTGGTTGCATGACGCGGCTAGCCAACATGAGTTTAATTCCGAAATTTACTAATGTCAAGGGATCTAAGTGCCAAGTGTGTGTGCAAGCAAAGCAACCTCGCAAGTCTCACAAGACCGCGGAGGCAAGAGATTTGGCACCACTAGAGCTCATACATTCAGATCTTTGTGAGATGAATGGTGAGTTGACAAAAGGTGGAAAGTATTTTTCCAACGAATTTGATTCTTTTTGTGCGGAACATGGTATAATCCATGAGAGGACGCCTCCCTACTCACCTCAATCTAACGGGGTGGCTGAAAGAAAGAACCGTACTCTAACTGATTTGGTTAACGCCATGTTAGACACATCGGGTCTTTCCAAGGCATGGTGGGGGGAGGCGATCTTGACTGCGTGTCATGTCCTAAATCGTGTTCCCACTAAGAACAAAGAAATTACACCATTTGAGGAATGGGAAAAGAAGAGGTTAAAACTCTCTTACTTACGGACTTGGGGTTGTTTAGCAAAGGTAAACTTGCCGGTACCCAAGAAGCGAAAGCTTGGACCAAAAACCGTGGATTGTGTTCTTCTGGGATATGCGTTTCATAGCATTGGCTATAGATTTTTTATAGTAAAATCTGAAGTATCTGACATGCGTGTTGGTACTATTATGGAGTCGAATGATGCGACTTTCTTTGAGGACATCTTTCCAATGAAAGGTTCGTCTAGTTCATCAAATCAGGAGATGCCTAGTTCATCTAGTCAAGAATTATTTACAATTCCTGAACCCACCATTTCGATAGAACACTCTGATAATCCTGTGGAGGATAACAATAAAGCTCCTACTAGGAGTAAGAGACGGAGGACTGAAAAGACCTTTGGTGATGATTTTATTGTATACCTCGTGGATGACACTCCCACTTCTATTTCAGAAGCCTATGCATCTCAAGATGCTGACTACTGGAAAGAAGCCGTTCGCAGTGAGATGGATTCCATCTTGGCAAATGGAACTTGGGAAATTATTGATCGTCCTTATGGGTGCAAACCTGTAGGATGTAAGTGGGTGTTCAAGAAGAAGCTTAGACCTGACGGTACTATTGAGAAGTACAAGGCACGCCTTGTTGCTAAGGGTTATACCCAGAAAGAAGGGGAAGACTTCTTTGATACTTATTCACCCGTGGCCAGATTGACCACTATCAGAGTACTACTATCCCTGGCTGCCTCGCATGGTCTTCTCGTTCATCAAATGGACGTTAAGACGGCTTTCCTAAATGGAGAGTTAGATGAGGAAATTTATATGGATCAGCCGGATGGGTTTGTAGTAGGTGGTCAAGAAGGAAAGGTGTGTAAGTTGCTGAAGTCTTTGTATGGTCTTAAGCAAGCACCTAAGCAGTGGCATGAGAAGTTTGAAAGAACCTTAACTGCTGCAGGCTTTGTTGTCAATGAAGCTGACAAGTGTGTGTACTATCGCCATGGTGGGGGCCAAGGAGTCATCTTATGTCTGTATGTTGATGATATACTGATATTCGGGACCAGTCTTGATGTTATCAAGGAGGTCAAAGACTTTCTATCTCATTGTTTTGAGATGAAAGATCTAGGAGTGGCTGATGTGATCTTGAACATCAAGCTACTGAAAGATGACGATGGTGGGATAACACTGCTTCAATCTCACTATGTGGAAAAGATCTTGAGTCGTTTTGGGTATAGCGACTGCAAGTCTTCTCCTACGCCATATGATCCTAGCATGTTGGTTCGAAAGAATCAGGGAGATCCTAAGGATGCTAAAGATCAGCTGAGATATTCTCAGATTATTGGCTCGCTTATGTATTTGGCCAGCGCTACGAGGCCTGACATCTCTTTTGCTGTTAGCAAGTTGAGTCGATTTGTGTCAAATCCTGGAGATGTTCATTGGCAGGCTCTTGAAAGGGTTTTGCGTTATTTGAGTGGCACTGCGAGCTATGGAGTTCACTACTCTGGGTATCCAAGGGTACTTGAAGGGTATAGTGACTCGAATTGGATTTCTGATGCTGATGAGACTAAGGCCACAAGTGGTTATGTGTTTACACTTGGTGGTGGTGCTGTTTCCTGGAAGTCTTGCAAGCAGACCATCTTAACGAGGTCAACTATGGAAGCAGAACTCACAGCATTAGACACAGCCACTGTTGAAGCAGAGTGGCTTCGAGAGCTCTTGATGGACTTGCCTGTGGTTGAAAAACCTATACCCGCAATTCCTATGAACTGTGATAATCAAACTGTGATCATCAAAGTAAACAGTTCTAAGGACAATATGAAGTCATCAAGACATGTGAAGAGGAGACTGAAATCTGTCAGGAAAATGAGAAACTCCGGAGTTATTGCGTTGGATTATATCCAAACATCTAAAAATCTGGCAGATCCCTTCACAAAGGGTCTATCACGCAATGTGATAGATAATGCATCGAGGGAGATGGGTTTGAGACCCACACTTTGAGTTGCCCACAGTGGTAACCCACTCTATGTGATCGGAGATCCCGTGAATTAGAGTTGGGAGACAAGCTGTTGGTCAGCTGGGAGGAGAGTATCCTTACATTATACTACCACTCCATATAGATGCAATACTCTCCTATTCTGCATGGCAGGTTGATATTTATCTTAATGTGTTCTAAGTGGCTTATTTATAGCAAAGATGTTGCCCTGCAGAACATCTTTTGAAGAACACACCTATATGAGTCTGACTGTCAAACGTCGCAGTCTATGGGAGTTGGGTGCTCTCTAATAAACTCATGAAAGGCCATGGAGTATGACGCATAAGCTCCAAACCGCGGGGAAGCCTTGCGGCAGCCTAGTATCGGTCTAGGCTTTGTGTGAAACTAGTGCGCACCAAACTTGTAGTTCAAGGCATAGTCCACTATTCAAGTTGCAATCTAGTGTAGCATGAAGTTCTAAGTGGAAGTTCAACTTAACAGTCTCCACCTTGCACCGGTATATAAACAATGTTCTGGAATTATTTGATGTGATGTGATGAGATGTGCCAATGAGACTTTGTGGGGGATTGTTGGAATTTGGCTGTGGGCTTTGGTCCATGGCCCAATACAAATTCTGAAATTCTCATGGCCCATTCATGCATAGCAAGGGGTGGCAGCCAAAGTTTAGTCCCACCTTGCTAGTTTGAGGGGAGTTGCACCAATATATATAGTGGGGTGTTCTACTACCTCCTAAAGTGAGAGAAGAGGAGTGGCTTACACGCGCGCTCCTCCTCCTCCGCCGCCTCGCCACGCCTCGCCTCGCCACGACGCGCGCGCCGCGGTTTGCGGAATTGTGCCTCGGTGCCGAGCTTACTTATCTTTTTGCTGTTCGGGAAAATTACTGCGCGAGTTATTTCTCTATCAGCCGTTTCCGGTTTTTCCGGATCGTGGGCTGTTACTAACTCGGACGTGGGCTGCGCCCCACGTCTTACCCGACCGGTGCTATATAAGCAGGCTTAGGCGCAAACCCTAATCACGATATATCACATCCCGTCTCTTGCCTCCAGAGCCTTGCGCCGCCACTACACCTTCTCCATCCCCTCTTCCGGCGTGCACCGGACGACGGGACAGTAGGCCTCCGGAACCCCGCCTCTTGTGAACCTGTACGGGTGAGGGGCGATCAGGTTTTTGGGGAGCGCTTCTGCGCGACTACTGAAGGCATCACGTCGACCGACGACTCCTTCCCCGACGAGGACTTCTTCCCGGACATCAGCAGCCTCTACATCGACGACATGGCTGACGACGCTGGTGCCAACGCCAACGCGAACCTCAACGCGAACGCGAATCTGAACGCGAACGCAAATCCTCCTGCAGCACCGTATGCAATCTGCTCCTATCTTTTTCAGTTTATGTTACAATTTCTTGTACTAGCGTTTGGAATAGATGTGATCTCTTTATCTGTGTTAAATGTGATCTGTTCGTCTATTCTGCTAGTATGCATGGTTAGGTTAATTTCTGCAATTATCATCATGCTTTATTATTGGTTATTTCGGATTAAATCTTATGGTAAATTGCTTATATTTTCAACATTTTTAACGGGAGAATAAAATCCTCACTCAGTCCCTGCGTCTCCCGCATCGCCGGCGACTGGTCGACTGGACCCCGGTCACCTGCCTCCCCGCCGCTGGTCTCGATGGCCCCCTCCTCCTTCCTCTTCATCCAGTAGATGGAGACCAGGCGGCGGTCGCGGAAGGCCAGCCGACCTAGCGGGAGGCGCCAACGGAAGCGGAGGGCTGACCTCGTCTCCACCGGATCCGCGACTGCATCCTCCACCGCCGGTGGCTCTGCGTAGGCCTCCTATTCGACACCTGCGTGGTCCTCCTTGCCGACAGTGAGCTTCCTCCCCCATCTGGTGTCTTCAACATCGTTGACCACTCCGGTATCCCGCTGGCCGGGCTCGCTACCGACGGACGGTCCTCTCTGTCTTGCTCCCATCCGAGTGCACCCACGGCTTCTTCTACGTCGAAAAACGCAGGTGCGTCTCTCTCTCTCGGCTCTATCTGGGTATGCGTGACTCTCCTTTGGTACACCACACTCAAAACTTAACTGCTTCACCTTGTACAAATACACATCCGTGTGAGGCGAATTTCTCATAGGTCTGTGTTGATTAGTTCAAATCAAGTAACATGTCCTTAAATCTGATGGCTGATACAAATCTGAATTTGGGAACTGTTAGTTCACTTGGATGTGTCGGATCTTCTCCCCTGTTATACATGTTATCTCTAATATATGAAAATTATCTTTTTTCAGTGCACTTGCTAGAGTTTGTATGGTTGCTGCAGTTTTCCATATGCAGCCCCTTTCATTGTTGAGTTCTTTCCTGGCTTCATAATTATATATTGTTTCTAGACTACAGCTTATTTTGGTATGTATTTATAGGTTTTGTTGAAGCTGGCATGTTTTCATAAGGCTTGCATTACAAAGAGCTTGAAGATAAACCGACATGTATAAGAGAATCCTATTAAAAATGCCATGCGGCAAACAAAATTTGAGTAGCTTGAGAAGAACGTTTGAAGCATAATATTTTCTTTGATTCAGGGAATATATATATTCATATTCAGTGAGACAAGAAACAGTAGTGAGGTAGGTAACAATGTGGGATCTTAGCCATGGATTATAGTTGGAACTTACATGATTCTCTTTGTATATTGTAGGTTTGAGAAGGTTAAGGCTATGTCAATTTCAAACCTGGTGTGTTGGATTACTCACCACGGGAGGCTTGCCTTGGCACTACCACTGCTGCTATAAAGGTTAACTATATATCTCCTTAACTATCTTCATTTCATTATTTGTAAGCGTGACACACAATAAACATATAAGTTGTTTTTGGCCATACCAGTGGACAACAATGGGCTTGATCCACCAAGGCTAGCGACATTGGGACTGAGAGCGGCAGCCTTTTTTTGTTGGCAGCTAATTCGCAGCTTCTCCAGGTACACTGCTTTCTTATCATCAGAAAGTCGTGCATACCAACTTTGTCCTTTTTTCCTTTGCGATTTGTTGCAAAGGTTCACCAAAATCATTGGGGTGTACAGATTCACTTGTATTATTATCACCTGCACACAAATTTGATAGAGGAAAAGAAGGTACATATATGCTAAGTTTCTAGATTGATCAATTCTGAACAGATCAGTCGTCTCGTCATTTTGTCTAAATAATTTAATTTGTATGCCTTGAATGGCATCACTAAACGGAATGTGTATTGCAAAGCATGGAATGTATAGGGGGCAGGTTATTTTTTATAAAATTAATGTTTTGCAATATCCTTTGCAGATGAGAAGTTTAATCTTACCGGGCGACGACTGGTTGTCAGCAGCGCGGCTGTGCCTGGGCAGCGGCAGCCACTACACAGCTAGGCGTCGGCACCACGTCTGCAGCTTAGTGGCCGCAGCGATTGCGTCAACGCGACGGCTCGGCATCGGCAAAGCGACGTCTGGGCGGCAGCTCGGATGTGGCAAAGTGATAAATGGACAGCGTCTGATCGGCGGCGGCGCGGCTGCACCGCAACGGCTGGGCGTCCTCTGGGCGGCGCGACAGCTAGTTGTCGGCCACGCGCGTTGGCTGGGCGGCGGCGGCGCGTTTGCTAGGCGACGGTAATGCTGGAGGGCGGATATTTCAGGGACTCGATGCATAGTTTCCGCGATATGATCGTGTCCTGATCCTGAGAAGTTAATGCTTTCCGCTCTTTTTTCTGGATCGAAGGGGTATGTGCGGGCGGAGTGGGTGGGGAGAACAAATCATTATGGACCGTCTGATGTAGCTGAATAGAGGGCTCAGATCTTATTTTCCTGCCAAGTTTGCTCTTTTATAAGTAGTAGAGATCAATACTTAACCCTTCTAAGGCCTTGTTTGGTATCAGAGTTTTTATGGGGATTAGTAAGGATAATCCCCTAGAGTATTGGGTGAAACCCCTGTCTTCACCCAATCCCTACAAAACTGCACCCATAATCCACTAGATAAGAGTAGAGTATTGGGGATTGAGAAAAATATACTAAAATTTGGGGAAAATTCAGGATAAGTAAGGATTAAACTCGTACAATACTCTAGTACCAAATATATTTTTAAAAGTAAGCGGGGATTCATGATTTGGTAGGGATTATCTCCACTAATCCCCATAAATACTCTAGTACAAAACCTAACTATGCGATACCAGGTAACTCACCCCCGCGGCTGGTGAGAGCAGTATTGGGTGCTGGTTTTGCACACGGACACCGATTTTGTCCAGCGCGACGTGTGGTGGTTAGATTTCGTTATCTGCTCCAGCATACGGAGGTTTCCCCTGGTTTTTTTTGAAAATAAATACCACATATATTTATAGCAACAAATAGTACATGGTAGAGTTACACGAGCTGTCTTTGACGATTACAAAATAAAGTCTAAAAGAAACTAGCAAATCTTCGAGGTCTTCAAATTCTTTCTTCTTCCATAACACACTCTTGTACTTTTCTGAAAGCAGCTCAAGATAGATACCAAACCATAAACCTGTACCAATGGAGGTTCTCCCATAATTTTAATTTGAGCCGCAATGCCAAGGCTACGTGCACGCGCGCAACCATTGAAGTAGTCAATCCACATCGGCAAGAGTACCAACACCAGTATGTCAGGGCAAAATAACCGGACAACTTGATCGACGTCGTTGGGGAGTCGATGGTACGAATCACCATTGTCGAGGATGTAGCCGCTGGGACAAATACTGCGAGGATAATTCTCCTCGCGGCAACCAAGAGAAAAGATCCAAAATCGATCTGGCGAAGCAAAATCTGAAGGACCATACCTAAAGGAGTTTAATCTTCTAACACCACCATTGACGCCGGGAGGAAGATCTCGTTGTCGATCGAAGTGTCGGAGATCAATTATTGTCGATGATGCCATCTCCATTGACAGAAGCCACAAGAAGATGGCTACTAAACCCTAATCTAATCTTATAAAAATACTACTTTTATCAAAACCTCCACTCATAGATCAGGTTCCCCACCCCTCCTGACACCGGCGAGGCCGGCCGGAGAAAGGGGAATCAATCTATGATGAAGTAGGAGGAGAGATAGAGGCTAGGTCAAGAGAGGCGGCGGCTGAGTACGGGAGACAGGCGTGGCACCCTGGTTTGATCTCGAGGTTTCCCCTGGCTAGTTTGTAAGTGCCTGTATCATCTCTACGTGTACGTAATAATGATCCAAGAACCAGCGCGACGATGACGTTATCGGGCTCGCGGAGTTCCCTGGCGGCGCGAAGGCGTTCGAGGCCTACGCCAAGTTCTGGTACGGCATCACTACCGTCAGCGAGCTACCTCGTTCCTCCCTCTCCAGTGTGCGGTGGCCCACCTTGGCATGGCGGAGGCAGCCGACCGCGGCAACCTCGCCGCAAAGCTCGACTCGTTCCTCACTTCCTGCCTCCTCCGCCGCTGGAAGGACGCGCGCTCGCCGTGCTCTGGTTCACGCGCCGCTCTGCACTGCGTGGACGCCATCGCCGTCCTCATTGCCAGCCCTGCCGCCGCGGTCTCAATGGCGGCCAGTCGATGTCGGCGTTGTCCTGGTGGGCGCACGACGTTGCCGAGCTCAGCGTCGACATGTTCTAGAACAGTATGGCGGCTGTCAAATCCACGGGACACCGTATTGCCCATCATTAGCAGTCGCACAAGATTGCTTTGGATCCCCTACGGCCTTCGTCACGTTTCGAGTTAGGCACTAGCTAGGCAGTTCATGCACGTACACTGTGCTGAGTACGAGTACTGCTTGTCACTAGCTACAAAACTAGTCGTCAGCCCGTGCATTCGCCCGGTGGTGTCGATATTTTGAAAGTCCATTGTTACATAAAATTGTGCGAGCAAGCCTAGTGTCTCAAAAGTTAACTACAAAATTAACAATGAAAGACTTATGAACGGACCAAAACCCGGACTTATCCAACTTAATGTATAATATGTATCTTCCACTACGAAACATTTTACACCAGCAAGCGAATATTTTTCCATCAAAAAGCAACAGAATACCCCACGTGTAGCTGCACACAGGGTAGTTTTTTGATATGGGAAATATTATTGCTGAGAAATATAAGATACTAAAATTGGAAAGCATTGCACTGGCTGTTTTGTTAAGTTCTACATTACAAAAGTAGTTTTGAGGTAGCAAGATCAAATGTACAAACAGTCCATGGTGTTCCGATTTTTCAAAAAGCTGCCATGTTATTATACCAAAAGAAATATCCGTAAGTGTAGGAAATAGTGACTCAAAGTTCTATAAAATTAACCGGGTACCTGGCGAACAATTAATGTAAATATTTTTGCAGTTTGCACAGTGATGCTTACACTGCTGTTTGATCAGAAAAATAATCGTACCAATATAGATTTGTTATTGGATTAGTTGACAAAAAGTAGAATTAAAAGAAATGAATACCTTATTCTAGTGACATTGACACTTATTAATCGTAGTAACTGATCCTTCCCGTGTAAAGAATTTGAACATACTAATTTGATTTTCTGTTATATACGCGTGTATATGGTGCCCTGTAAAAATTAAAATTAAGTGTAAAAAAATTCCATGCACATTGAGTATTGAAATTTTGCCCATAATTTGCAATTAAATTTACTAAAAAAAACATGTGAGAGGGAATCAATGGAAACATATAGCACGTTCATGTCCCTAGTATTGTAAAACGCTTTTTTATTGTTTTTACAACTACTAAGAATCGTAGAGTTGAATTACATCATCCCTGTAACAATGTGTGGTTCCACCTTTTACCAGATCAAGTCAGCAAATGGAGAAGACAGTGCTTAATTACTTGCCTGTCAATGCTTCGGTAAATTGCTGCACATAATTGACGTGGATACTGGATAGTAGTGTCATTAAAATACTCCCGTTGCAACCATGAGACTCGGAGGCGCACAATTTACCTGAAGCGAGGAGATGCTACATAAAGGCACAGGTTTGGAATTAATCGGATCCAAACCTATAGGGTAGAACCTAGGTACCTCAAATTACCTGAAAAAAATGAAGATTTCATGCCAGACCTAGGAGAAGCTGCATGCTTCGGAGACAGGCGGCCGGGCATAGTTGGCCACATTGCACAGGCACAACACAAATCAATCGGGAGGAGGCAAAGGCTGCTTCTTACCATGCGCTTGCTAAATCAATCGGAGCCAGACCAAGATTACTTGAATGCCAAAATCAAGTTTTCATCGCCAGATTTAGGAGAAGCTTCACGCTAGATTTTCTTTCCGTTTCTGTTTTGTTTTCGATGGAAACGGGAAGATACCAGCAAGAGTACGACTCACTTGTGTACGATGGGAGGGCACGTATTCAGGCTTTCATCCAATGGAAGCTAACACATCATAACTTAATCGGATGGATCAAGTTTCTTAGATTCAAGGATTGACGTGGAGCCTCTTACGGTGCCTCCAATTAATAAATATCTATCTACACCAATAAAATTACAAAGACGCGGACCCAGCCCTCACCCCATAAGGGCTTGTTTGGTTCCAGGCTTTCCCGAAGGGTTCCGCTAGTATTCCCGGGGCAAATAATCCATGGGCCGAAATGCCCCGGGACAGCCCACGGCATCGTTTGGTTATCCACGCGGGGGATGGACCCGGACCCTTCCGCGCCGTTCCCCGGGAGAACCATCCGCGACTCTGGAGGTCGGGAAGGAAAACCCCAAGTCGCTCTCCTCTCGCGATGGAGATTGCGACGGGACAGACGACGCCTCCGACATCCCCTCCCCGTGTTCTTCCTCCACCGGCGACCGGAGCGGGACTTCACTGACCGCATCGCCTTCGCGTTCCTCTCCTCTCCCGCTTTTCCCCTCTCCGGCTGCAACTGTCCTTTTCTTCCCAAGATCTGCTCCGCCGCAGATCCCCGTCCTCTCCGGCGACCACTACGGTCTGCAGGTCCATCTCCTGTACTTCTCCCTTCCTATCTCACCGGCATGGTTTTTCTAAGGTTCTCTCAGATCTGGTCCACTAGGGAGCAGAGGTAGCAGCTGATGTGGGGGACGGTACTCACGTGAGGCTATTCATGTTTCAGTTACATGAGAAATTGATCTCCAAGAGGTATTAATTCGTCCAATCCAAGTGCATTTCTTTCGTATTTGTGCACCTCCATGTAGTTTCTTGCAGATGTATTGTGTGTTAGCACTGAACCATTGAACTGATTCAAGATACCAGCTTCCTGATAGTTGTTCCTATGATCCTATCTATAAATGTCAAGAGGGTTGATTGATTTTACCGTCCATGCAATTGTATAACAGCTGATGATTCTAAGCTCGTCTGTTGTATCTGAGCTTTAATTATGATGTACTACTATTGCCTAGCTTTTCTGTTTGGGAGATATCTTTTATTCTTCTTGTTCTTTAGGTCAGGCTGTCATGTCCAACTGTTCAGCAATTAAAACCCCTTGCAGATAATTATAAGAGAAAATACAGGCTACATTGGAGTAATCAGTACTCTCATTTTTCTTTTGACATCTGAATCCATTTCCAGCTCCGTTGCATTCATCAGAGGATGAGACGAGGATCTCTCGATTTCTCGGTGTTCTATTTCCTTCTAATGTTTTTTGCAGTATCCGTCGCTTAGTCCCGAGATTTTTTTTTGCTTAAATTAGAATTGCTACAGTAATTTATCATATAATATTTATTCTAACTTCCCTTGTTATCTATATATAATATAATGCATGCTCTACATTTCTACTAATTAATACCAGAGATAGATTGGTAACATGTTATTAAAAAAGAGGTTGCTTGCATCTAGTACTTAGTTGCATTTGTTCACTGCCCAAAATTCTGATGCATGCATGTGACAGGATGCTATACCAGGATGTTAATTCAGAACTATGTATACTAGTTGTGCTGTTGGATAGCGGTGCAACATGACTATCATCAATCTTGACCAGTTCTACATGACTAACCTGAAGATAATTTATTAGTAAGTAGGTTCAGTACAGTGCCCATACGAATTCTGAAATCCCTCTTTAACAAATTATGTTTTATTGTGGCAGGGGAGTTGCTGATCGGTTGGTAGTGATCCTGATCTGTTCTAGATACCAAACAGTCTCTGTTAGATGTGATGGCAAATTGTTCTGTTCAAAGGCAAACTACTTATGCAAGCATTTCTTTACTACAACTCTACTAGGAGTTTTGGAGTTCTTGTAGACTTGTACTGGTCGGCCTTGAGAATCACATATCCAAATAATATAATAGTGAGATGGTGACTTCTACCAGTTCTATATTTTGGGTAGATCATATTTTGCAAATATGCGGTTGTGTCAAAATCACTCATCATTACTAGTAAGCGGAGCATGTTCCTAGGGGCTATAGGATTGAACCTATTTTGAGATCAGTTACTAGCTCACCCAGGTATGTTACCTTTTATGTTTCATTAATGTGTTGATTCACGAAATGTCCAAGAAAAGAAACCAATGGATGTTGCCAACTTTCAGTACCAAATTGCTAGCCATGTGTTCTTACCGTATGCCTAGAGTGTTCAGATGAATACTCCCAAAGTATTTAGCTGCTTGAAGTATCACATACATAGACTGCATTCATATTCTGTACTCATGTCTTAGTCCTAGCACTAACGAAGTTTTGCTTGTATCTTTGTATAACTAGGAGTTTGGACCCCATGAAGGCCAAGCGGAAGCAACAATATGACGTGTCAGGTCTCAACATCACCAGCTGCCCCCGCGTTGCACACAACCGTGCCGGCCTTCACCCTTGGCTCATCCTCCAGCAGGGCATGTAACGTGGTCGTGCCCGCCTTTGCCCGGTTGCCTTACACCTTAGTCTCCAGCAGGGCATGCGGCAAAGCCGCTGGCCCGGGGAGAGGATGGGCTCGGGAGGACAGAGTTGCGGCAGGCCGGGTGTCTCAGATGACCAGGGAAGGGCCTTCCCGGTGAAGCAGAAGATGCTTTGCAGCGACGTAGGAGGATGTGTGACCGACGGTTCTGAATCTTATAACATGTGGCTTGTTAGAATTTCAAGCTTTTTTAGTTACTTCTGATCTTGTAGAACTGATGTTTACTCTGTTCAGTTATCTTGATTGCATGTTCCCCCCCTCCCCTCCCCCCCCCCCCCCCCCCCCCCCCCCCCGCGGGTGTGGGAGGGGATCCCGTGTGCCCCTCGAATTTCCCTCTAGGGGCTTGCTTCCCTGGTTTTATTGCACCGGACAACCAAACAAGCCCTAAACGGAAAGTACCGCCTCGATCCGTTTTCCCCAAAGAGACTGCAGGGAAAATTCCATGATTACTGACTACCCAGCTATTTTCGTGTGCGACAAACTAACCCAGTCCTCCGTATCCACCAACCCCAGACAGAACAAAACATGCTCCAGTTTTCTTCCTCCTCCACATCTCCAGGTTTCTCCTTCCTCCACATCTTCATGGATTCTTTCTGTATTAAAGCAACAGCCGAAGAAAAAAAACATCCGAGTTCAACATGCAGATAACTAAAGGCTTCACCCTTCCCCCTTTTACAGCAACGCCCCCATTCAAAAATTCCCATCTTGGTCAAAATAGATCTGATGTAGCTTCCAGGAAGTAGAACAAAGCAGACTATCCAGAGCAAACCGGAGGAAAACTCTCAGGTACAAGTAGATCAAGCAAAAATAATACTCCCTCCAGTTACTAAGTAGATCGTGCGAGTTCAACTAGATCTTTTGCTGAAACCAAAGTTGGTAACAAAGTTGGACCACTAGGAAGGGGACACACTTCTTTATTGCCAGAAAGCATCTTAGTAGATTACAAAAGTACAACTTAGTAGTTAGTACCATACATGTGACAACATAAAAATGGATGTGCATACTTACTTGAAAAATAATGGATGACAGGGGGAGCACAACTGCAAAAACCACAACCCTAGCTGCAACTTATCATGACATAGTAGAAGAAAACTTGTAGAGAGCAGGTGTATCCAAAATATATCAATGTGAACAAAACAGAAAAATAGTAAAAGCAGTTGTGACACAAACTTGAGGTTCCACGGAATAAAATGCTACTAGTAGTTACCGGACATATCTTTTGCGCGTTAAAAGATTAACATGGTACTGATAGAAATGGTAAAGTTCCGAAATATGTTGACGGTAGCTTCGATTACTAGTAATTTCTAAACACTAAGCATCTGTCTTTTCTGACTTTATACATATGTGGTGTAGCGTCGATGTAGGGATAACATTTTGCTTCTTTAATCAAGCTGCCACCACCGCAAACTGCTTGTCTGGAAAAAATGCAACCATATCAGTACAGTAGCAAAAAAATTGTGGGTTGTTGTACTAAAAATGCGTAAAAGTAACTTATAATTTATCTGTAGCTTGCATGACTAGGGGTTGTTAAAAAATCTAAATAACCCAATTAATTTCAGAAGCCAAGTTAAGCATGGTATCAAAACAACTCAATTATTTTTACAAGCAAACTTAGGCATAATTATCAAAACGACTCAATTACTTTCAGTAGCAAACTTAAGCATGGTATCAAAGCAACTCAATTACTTTCAGAAGCCAACTTAGGCATAGTTATAGAAACAACTTAATTACTTTCAGAAGCCAACTTAGGCATAATTCTCAAAACAACTTAACTACTTTCAGAAGCCAATTTAAGCATAGTATCAAAACAACTCTTCTACTTTCAGAAGATAACTTAGGAATAATTATCGAAACAACTCAATTACTTTCAGAAGCCAATTTAAGTAAGCATAGTATCAAAACAACTATTCTACTTTCAGAAGATAACTTAGACATAATTATCGAAACAACTCAATTACTTTCAGAAGCCAAGTTAAGAATGGTATCAAAACAACTCAATTATTTTTATAAGAAAGCTTAGGCATAATTATCAAAAACAACTCAATTACTTTCAGAAGCAAACTTAAGCATGGTATCAAAGCAACTCAATTAATTTCAGAAGCCAATTTAGGCATAGTTATTGAAACAACTTAATTACTTTCACAAGTCAACTTAGGCATAATTCTCAAAACAACTCATTTACTTTTAGAAGTGAATTTAGGCTAGACTCAGAGCAAGACTCAGAGCATCAAGGCCATGTCACAGCCATTGCCAAGCGCCACCAAAGAAAACCACAACTCCCAGAGCTGTCCGGGCCAAAGTACCCTCCACCTTAATGTGCCTAGAAGAATCGGCAGGTGGATGGCAGGACCCGACCAAAACTAGTTAAGCCATCGTCTTGGAAGCGCCATGGCCAGTGTACATTGCGCCCTGGACGCCCATGCCCTATGCTGCAGCCCACTCACATCACCGCATCAAGCCTCACCGGAAAGACCGGGGAGGCCACCATCTCCAGCTGCCGCATCGGGACTCCACGTGCAACCAAAGCAGCGCCTCCAAGAAGGGAACGGCGCTGAGACACGCTGCTGCCTTGTCCAACGAACTAGACAAAGGGTTTCCCCCGGTGCTCGAGGAGTAAGTCCAGTCAAGGCCATGACATCGCCTCCATGGAGGTTACGGCACCCTCGGAAGCTGTAAGTTTCAGAAGCAAACTTAGGCATAATTATCAAAACAACTCAATTACTTTCAGAACCCAACTTTTGACATAATGATCAAAACAACTCAATTAATTTCAGAAGCCAACTTAGGAATTATTATCAAAACAACTCAATTATTTTCAGAAGCCAACTTAAGTATGGTATCAAAACAACTTATTATTATCATAAGCTAACTTAAGCATGGTATCAAAACCACCTTAATTACTCTCAGAAGTCAACTTAACCTTAATGATAAAACAACTTGATTAAAGCAAAGATGACCAACTTAAGAATAATCTCATGGCATAAAAAAGCACAACCAGAAGATATTCCCATATAAAAACCTCGTTAAAATGTCCAAATTACAAATTACAACCAGTGCTACTAGTTAGTCGTTATCAACATAAGAAGTCAAGTAAAAAACTCCTGTGTGGTTATTACCAACTTCTGAACGCTAGTGATTCTGAACTGAAAGATTTGGTAGCCCACTAGGGTATATTGAAAACCCAACTTGAGCATGTTCAACAGAACAACTTAAAAGAGAATCAGTACACAACTTAAGGAAAGTGCTAAAAAATATCCAAACTAAAAGATGAAAATCTAGTCTGAATTTCAGTAACCCAAACTTAACCATGTTGACTAGTGTATTGTTGAGTAAAATTTTAGGTTCAATATTTGTGGTGATGGTCTGACCTATGGTGCTCTAGAGACGGTCACCCTCTTGTCGCTGTGACCGTCCTAGATATTCCCCACCATCGTGGTCGTCGTCACCATCATGTAGAGCCATTGCAGCTACCTCCGCTGTCTTCTCCCTGCACGGTCCGGTGCCACAAGTTGCTGAAGCTGCTGCTGTTCCTGACAAGCTGCTCGTCAGCAACCGGTTGAAGTGCATGTGATTGCAATAATTGCTGATCAGCATACTATTTCTATTGCATGATTCCCATATGAATGCGTCCATGGCAATTGTTCCTGCAATTTGTTTATACTACAGCATATAATTCTCCTATGTAACCACTTTAATACCTCACATCCACATTTACTTGATGACAACAGTATGTGTGTGTTTTAATTGTACTGAATATATTCATCTGTATCAATCAAAGCATATAATCCAGTGTACAACATTAGCTAGAGCTAACTACGACCCAAACAACAAGCCCTAATCGACCAGATCAGGAGCTGAACAAGTATCAACAAGGAATGAACTAGGACACATGTACCAACAGATCAACCAGGAGCTTAACAAAGTATTCGACAAGGAATGAACTAGGACATATAAACCAGCAGATCAACCACGCAACCAGTACAAATCCACCACAAGCACATAAATGCACATATGAATAATATCACTATCATCACAGTGCACGGGAGAGAGAAGGGGAGAGCGGAGGAACTACCTGACTGAAGTAGTCGAAGCAGAGGAGAGGCCACCACCAGGCAGTAGCAGGCTAGCAGCATCACCAAACATCACCACACCACCATAGAACCGAGGCAGCAGGGTCAAACTGGGGCTCAAGGTTGAAGGATAGGGCGTCGGGGTGGCGCAGTAGAAGCACCATAGGGTGAGATCACGGAGATTAAACGTGGGAGAAGCGCCGGCAACCAAGCCGTACGGCTAGGACTTGCCGCGGGGGCGCGCGTTGGAGGCGTGATGGCTTGGCGACGGTGGGGATCGGGGCAGAGATGACCGTCTCCGAGCTTGGTTGGCGGGTGACGGCATCGACGATGACCGGCGCCGGAGCCGTGGGTAGTGGCAGCGGCGCATCAGGGGCGCGCGTGTGCGTCGAGGGAGCGGCGAGGCGTGCTGGGGTTCGGAGGAGGAGGCGACGATAGAACAACGCCAGTACATGGCGGCGCCAATCGCGGCAGGCGGTGGCTGGGAGCAACGGCGGCGGCGCGGTAGCATGAGGGGAACAAGGGGGAGGTCACAAGCACAGGACAGACGGAAATGGGGGAGAGACTGAGGCCAAAGTTTTTTTTTTTTTTAAATTTAAGCTTCCATTAATAACATGATACAACAGGCTCGCTGGCCACAAGGTTTTTTACAAATTCAGGCATCTCCTCCAGCCAAATGACCGGAGAATCAGAACCCAAATTAACACCAAAGGAAGCTAATACATCAGCTACATTGTTGCAAGTTCTAGGACAATAACAAACATCAAAGTAATTAAAATACATATTTGCTAGATACTTGATCTCTCTAAAGAGATGTCCATTTACTGCCAGGTTTTGAGATTCACCTTTAATCGCTTGAAGCAAAAGCTGTGAATCAGTTTCCACTTGAAGTCTTGTGATTCCCCAAGATTGTGCCCATTGTAGACCTGTAAGACAAGCAATGGCCTCTGTCTGTAATGCATCATTTGCTTGAGGAATACTTCCTGCACCTGCACCCATTGGTTCTCCATTGGCATCACGAATTATAAAACCCCACCCTCCAGAATTATTACATGGCAGGAAACTGCCATCTATGTTTATTTTTAGCACTCCTTCCTTAGGTGGGTTCCAGGTTTGGTTTTTCTTTTGTTTCAGACATTTGTCATTACTAAAATATTGGTCAAATTCATCTGCTGCTCTTTTGGCAAGAACTGGAATGGAGTCTTGAGTTATTCTCCGGTCACCTGCCATTGTTTTATTTCTGGATTGCCATAACCACCATATTAACCCAAGGGTTTTCAGTTTCTGTTTCTTTTCTAACTGTGTTATTTCCATGATAAATTGTATTGAATCCTGACTTTTCAGAAGTTTTTCTCTTATGTCATTCATTTGCATCTCATTCCAACTTGTTTTAGCCACCTTGCACTTTAAGAAAAGATGAGCTCCATCTTCATTCATTCTATTACAGACCGGGCAGATTGGATCTATTTCCATGCCTTTTCTATTCAGATTTAGTCTATGGGGAAGACTGTTATGGGCTATTCTCCAAATAAGCATTTTGACTTTTGTTGGGCATTCTAGATTCCATATGGCATTCCAGTTCATTCTGGAATTACCATATTGATTTTCTATCTGCCCATTTATGTTTATCTCATCAGTTTGCCTTTTGAGTCTGTAGGCTGATTTCACACTAAATTGCCCACGACGATCGGACGGCCACGAAACGGAGGCTCGAATGAGCCAACGAGCCTCCGAGCACTTTTTTTTTTGCGGTTTAAATGGAGAGCTTTATTCAAACATAAGCGCTCGCTGGACAGTCAGCCAGAAGGCAGCTGAACAGAAAGCTGGGAGTCTCGTCCATCCAGCTCTCGGTCACATTCAGAGTGCTTGCACACTTTGCACAAAGATGCGCCGGGAAGTTGGATGTCCTTAATACATGCTGAATATCAAAAGAAATAAACGACGAAGCTAGCTCTCCAATCTCTTCTAACAAAGGAGCCACAATAGATAGGGAATTGTGGCGAGTATTCCAGAGGTTAACTACCTCAATGCAGTCCGTCTCCATGATCACTCGTGTGATGCCACGAAGCCTGGCGAAGAGAACCCCTTCGCGCAGCGCCATGCTCTCAGCAATGAGAGGGTCCGTGATCCCGAGAAGAGGCTTACTCCAGGTACCAATAAGGCGGTCGGAGGAGCGTGCAACACCCCCAGCGCCTCCATTGCCAGCCGCGAAATTGATCGCGCCATCTGTGTTGATTTTGACACAATCCGCTTCAGGAGGGCGCCAGCCGTGTCCAGGCAGTATAGTCAACTGCTTAGGAATATCTAGGAGGGTCAGCGCCTCCCTCGTTGCCTTCTCTACATACACCGGATCCGAAAGCTCATGGTCATGTTTCCACCGATTGCGAGAATGCCAGATAGACCACATCACCGTGATGATTTTTGCCCGATCATGATCCGAGAAACGCTGGTCGCAAAGTATATCCTTTGCCCAAGTGCTAGGATGTAGTCTTGGCAGATCAATATGAAGCCATCTCCGAGCTTCATCCCAAAACGTTCTCGCATGAGAACATGTGATCATAGCATGCATCAAGTCTTCATCCCCTGCGAGACAGACCTTGCATCTGCTGATCTCTGCTATATGTCGCCTTTTGAGTGTACATTCATCTGGCAGGATGCCACGCAGTACCCGCCACCAGAAGACTCTCACTTTCGGCACCACTTTGAGTTTCCATAAGGCAGTCCACATATCTTTTTCTGTCATTGAGGATTTAGTAGCCGTCCCTTCCTCTAGAGCTGAATGCTCTTTCTGAGTCACAAGAGCCCGGTACGCAGATTTGACAGTGTAGACACCTGACGATTCAAAGTTCCAAGCATAAAAATCATCGCCACCTCCTGATCTGAGTGGAATATTGAGGATAGCCTCAGCATCAGGTAGTGCAAAAACTGAGCGAACTAGATCCCTCCGCCAAGTCCAGTTTTCAGAATCAATTAAATCACTAACTTTCACCAACTCACTAGCCTTTACCGAGACTGTATCTTCAGGTTTAAATAAGGGCCTCATTGAGTGTGAATCGGGAATCCAATTATCATCCCAGATAGATATAGTCTCACCACTCCCCACTCGCTTGATCAACCCTGCCTGCAAGGCCTCCCGTCCAGCAACGATAGCTCTCCACGTAGCCGATGCCGATCGAGGGACAGTAGCATACATGAAATCACAATCGGGAAAATAGCGACCTTTCAAAACCCTTGCACATAGCGAATTTGTATCTGTCATAAAACGCCATCCATGTTTACCCAACAGAGCAAGGTTAAAGAGATGTAGGTCACGAAAGCCCATTCCGCCCTTCACCTTGGGTGTAGCAAGATTTTTCTAAGAAACCCAATGAAGCGATTTCCTGTCCAAAGAGCTGCTCCACCAATACTTTGCCATTGCCGATGTCAGACTTTTACAGACTTTCTTAGTCAGCAGGAAAACCGTCATGCAGAAGGTTGGGATGGATTGAATCACTGATTTGAGGAGCACCTCTCTTGCAGCGCATGCAAGATACTTTTCAGACCACCCCTGCATCTTTCCTCTCGATCTTTCACCAATGTGATCGAAGGTACCACTTGTGATCCTCCCTACAGCTGTAGGGAGACCCAAATAACGCTCACTGAAGGCCTCCACGTTAATGCTGAGCGTATGCTTCAAACTTTGCCTCGTAGCAGCTAGGGTATTAGGAGTAAAATAAATTGAGCTCTTGTCCCTATTAACACGCTGCCCCGAGCATGAATCATAAACTTCCAGAATTTCATTGAGTCTAACTGCACTCTGGTTGTTTGCACTGATAAAAATTAGACTGTCGTCAGCAAACAAAAGATGGTTAACCCATGGCGCCATGTAGCTCACTCTAATGCCTCTATCCACGAAGTTACCTCCAAAGAAATTCAGCAGAGACGTGAGCCCTTCTGCGCACAACAGAAAGAGGTATGGGGAGATCGGATCCCCCTGACGGAGACCTCGGGATGGAGTAAAAAAGGGCAGCAGCTCCCCATTAACTCTAACAGAAAACCGAACTGATGTGACACACTTCATAATCAATCGGATAAAGGCGATGCTAAAGCCCAGCTTATGTAGAATTGCTTCCAAAAAATGCCATTTAACCCGGTCGTAGGCTTTCATCATATCTAGCTTAACAGCGCAAGAGAAATTCTTCCCTTTCTTCCTTTTCTTCATTGCATGGACGCTCTCGTATGCAACCAAGACATTATCCGTGATCAAACGACCCGGAACAAAAGCACTCTATTCTTCACTAACAATCTCATTCAAGCATCCTCTTAAGCGATTAGTTACTGCCTTTGCACCAATTTTGTAGAGAACAGGGCATAGAGAGATAGGCCGGTACTGTGAGATGACTTGTGGGTTACGTACCTTTGGAATCAAGGTAATAGATGTATCATTAAGTCCCACTGGTAGCTCACCACCATTTAAGAAATCCAAAATGGCTGGAACAATCGTGTGTTGCAGAATGTCCCAATGCCGCTGGAAAAAACCCACAGTAAACCCATCAACGCCAGGGGCCTTTGACGGCGCCATCTGAAACAAGGCTGCTCTAACATCTCCTGGCTCAAAGGGTTTATCCAGTAAACTGTTCATCTCCGACGTAACTCGCGTCGGAACAAGATTCAGCAGCTCGCTCATATCATTATATCCCTGGGATGTATATAACGTTTGGTAGAACGCCTGCACCTCCATCTTATCCTCCACCTCAGAAACACACACCGACCCATCCTGCCGCCTAAGCCCAGCAATATTATTAATTCTTTTCCGATGTGAGGCTTGCGCGTGGAAGTAAGCTGTATTTCGGTCTCCCTCGCGAAGCCATTGGACACGCGAGCGCTGACGCATCCACGTCTCCTCCTGACGCAGGGCTTCCCGCAATTGTTTCACTACGGTCTTCTCTTCATCCGATGGACCACGGCCAATAGATCGACGTCTTAGCTTATCGAGCTGTTGCTGTAACTTGCGGACCTTCTTAGCTAAGGATCCGAATTCTCTTGCACCCCACGGCTCTAATTCCTTCTGTAAAGAATTTAAGCAATCCACCACTCCCTGCAGCCCTTGGGGGTTTTGATTTTTCTGCCAAGACTCAGCGACCAACCTGTCATAGTCAACATGAGTCTGCCACACATTTTCATAACGAAACTGTTTTGAACCACGTGAGCGAGACTGCCTCAGATTCTCCCGTAATTCAGCTAGCACCATGCAATGATCAGACTCGGCAGTGCAAATGTGGCGTACGCGGACATGTTCAAAACGCTGTAAGAATTCAGCATTAGCAAGACCTCGATCAAGCCTTGCTTTGACGTTGGAAGGGCCAGCTTGTTTATTATCCCATGTGTAAGCGACCCCTGTCCAACCCAAATCCTGGAGGGAGCAGTCCTCGACTGCCTCACGAAAGGCACGCATCTGCCACTCGGGCCTTGGCGTATTACTGAAGTGTTCTTCTCCGTAGAGTGTCTCATTGAAATCACCCATACAAAGCCAGGCCCCCCGATTAATGGCATGCAAAGTACGAAGAAACCGCCAGCTGTGATGACGATTCTCCACCCTAGGTTCACCATAGAAACCAGTAAATCTCCACTTTGGTGATGACAGATCCGCTTTCTGCACCATGGCGTCAATATGATTTCCACTATGATTCTTGATCTCCACCACAACCTCACTAGACCAGAACAGCCCAATACCACCACTTAGGCCATCACTGTCTACAGCATAACAGCCTGCGAAGCCCAAAGAACATCGCAGACTCTCAACTCTCTTAGCTCTGACCTTTGTTTCCATGACAAAAAGCAGAGCGGGACCTTCTTGCTTCACAATACTGCGAAGCTCACGAACTGCCTCGGGGTTCCCAAGCCCCCGGCAGTTCAAACTTGCGCAACTCATTGCGACTGGCAGGGCTGTAGAATAGGCCCTGCCGATTCAGAGTTTGGTGGTGTAGGTTTCTTCTTTGGTGGTTCCTCAGCTTTCAGATGATCATCAACCTCCTCAGTCTGCTGTGGAACAAAAGGAACCGGGCTAGCTGCAGCATCTCCCCCTCCATTCGTAATAGCTAACACAGGTACAACCTTCCTGTAAATCTGTTGGCTCCCACCCTTGCGCTTATTCAGCGTTTTCCTCTTCTCTGGTGAGGTCACCTCCCCTCCTCCATCAGCTGCCGTACTAGACGAACTGGTATCACGTCCACTATTCTTTGAGTAGACCTTCTCTCTCGACAAATTTTCTGCCGATCTTCTTCTTGTCATCAGCTCTCAACTCCGGACCAAACGGCAAATTGCCCTCCTCATCCCGAGAGCCCGGAGTAGGACAAACCATATCTGCATGTCCAAGTCGACCACAAGAGAAACAAAAGTGTGGAATTTGTTCATATTGGATTTCATACCAATCTGTGCGGTTTCTCTTTGCCGAATCAATCAGTAAACCTCTCCTCAAGGGCTTATTAACATCAATAGTAACTCTGGCCCTCAGGTATCCTCCAACAGGATCGATGTGAACAGAAGTAGCATTCTTATCAATCTTTCTAGCAATCGCTTTCGTCCAAAGATCATCCCGCAGATTAAAAGGCAGATTCATGACTCTTGCCCACACTTGGAGCTTGTCAAATTTCAATTCCGATGGTTGCATATGATCCACGAACTCTTCAATAATCACAGCATTATGACTCACATGCCACGGCGATCCCGCCTTGACACGATCACGATCCCTCTGGGAGTCAAAATCAGCCACGAACATGTTCACTCCCGCAGATCGAAAAGAGAGCCCTTTAGGGTTACCCCAAGCAGGCCTCAACGCACCTGAGATCGTCTGGATATGGAAAGTCGAACGATGCAAAACTTTACCTGCCAGCGACCACTTCTGCTTTGCCCCTCCCACCTCACGATCATCAAGAACCAAAGGAGTTGCTTTCTCTTCCGAGATATCCAACTTGCCCAGAGCTTTTTCCATCTGAATCCTTGCAGACCGCGGCGATAACTGCCCCCCACGAGCACCTCCACTGCCAGCTGAAGCCGCCATAGTCAGCCTCAGAGAACCCACGCGCCAAAACACTGCAGATGCCCCCCGATCCGATCTCCGCCAAGGGTGGGAAAGGGTGCAAGGACCCCCCCGTGATCACCCCGAACGCAGCCAAAATCAAGATCAACCTGCAGCACTACGATGGTGCCGAGAGAAAACGGATGAAACCTTCAGAGATTAGTGCGCCCCGTCGAGAAGATCAACGTGTGCCGCCAGATCCCTTGGAACCCTAATCGCCTGCTAGGAGGCTCCTAGTTTTCCGGGAAAAAACGGGCTTCGCCTCCGAGCACTTTTTAGCATCCAGGAATTACAATGCGACCGTACGTACAACGTACGTTGGTACGCACGTCGCTATCGCTAATCGCTACGTCGTTAGCGACTTTGTTATCGCTAAAGGTCCAGGCCGAACAGCCCAGAACTTATCCTGTCGATTCAATCTAAAAAAACAGCCCACGATCGCTTCCAGATCGAACGAGTTCGTACCAGGCTATGGTTCCTATCGAATCGGATCCCTTGAATATCTCTAGATTTCCGCGATCGCTTGATTTTTGTTTAACTTTTGCACTTTGCCCATGAAATACTTCAATCTTCAATGTTTATGTCGCCGGAACCACAGAAATCTGCCTCCACGCAACCTAACAGACGGAACACTGGCCACGGTTCTACGCGTCGGAAGAGGAGGAGGACGGCCCAGGGGTGCGTCAACAGTAGCAGCGGCAGCGAACGCGCAGGCCTGTATGAGCGCATGGACACAGCGAAACTGGAGCTGACCGCCAACATGGAGCGCCAACGCCTAGACTTCGCGCGAGAACTCGGGGTCCCATGAACCCGCCGTACATGGTCCGGCTCGGAAGTCGCACTCGACCCGACCGGTTCCTCTCGGTCTGAAGCTCGGCCGCTGGACACCAAGGAACAAGGATCCCGCATGTGAAACAGAAGGGCACCGGTTGATCGATCCTACTCTCACCCTGGTCCACCATCAGCGAGCATCAGCAATTCAGCATCACTGCATCAGCATGTTGTGTTAGATCAGGGCAAGACCTGCACACGGTTAATCCTAAATTTTGATTTGTTAGATTGGCGCCTTGGCCGGGGTCATCATCGTCAATTCAGTGATTGACACAAACACCGCATGATGTCTCTATGTTTCTGCATGCTTGGACACTATGCTATATGAGTTGCTTCATCGAACCTTTTACTGACACAACACGTAGAACAGTATCATAGAAATTCTAAGTCGTCATTTGATTGATTTCATTGCACATCTTGCAGTGAACTTTGGAGAGAATTTTGCGCCGCTGAACAATTAAAACTGGAGAAGATATTATTCATTGCACATCTTACCTGACGTTGATAACTTACGGTTGAGCGGTTCTAGATATTATTCAACTATCTGATGATTGACTCTTAATTGCTTATTTAGTCATACTATGCTGATGCCTGATTTCTTTCTTCGTTCTGTTTTTACTTTTAGTCAGGTTGTGTCATAGAGCATGAGACGTGGTGTTAATAGAAAATCATAATTAAAAGTGGAGAATATCAAACGAGATGGACAGTTTTCTTTCTGTACTGTACCGCAGCTAGGCTCCACCGTAGTTCAATACTGTATGTCCTTGGACAGGACTAGAGACTGCATATGAGACAAACAATTGAGACCATGCTTTCTATGCAAATGACAATGAAATAGAAATCTCCATGTTTTTAGAATAATACTTCCTCCGTTTCAAAATATAAGATGTTTTACGTTTGTGAAGCAAATGTATCTAGATATGTTTTAGTGTGTATATTCGAGTGAACCTACACACTAAAACATATCTAAATATATTTACTTCACAAACCTAAAATATCTTATATTTTAAAACGAAGAAAGCATTATTTTTATGAAACATGCTTTTCAATATTGTGTGGTAGTCTATTATATTTGTGATTCTTAGGGCCGTGGCAGCGCACGGGTAATTAGCTAGTAAGATATAAGATGGATTGACCAGCTTCAAGGAGGCCAGCGTCGGCGATATGCATGCTGACCCCGTCGGTGTCCGTCAGCGACGTGCTGCACTATGTGGCGTCAAACCTCGACGAGTTCCCGCTGCGACATGCAGCGGCGACTGCGCATCCGGCCGGGAGCCCGGACAATGAAAGCCCAGTGCGATCAGGCGGGCATCGGCGGTCGAGGTCGGACGACATCATGGGTTCAACGACGCGTTCATGATCCAGACGGACAAGCTGCTAGCCATTGCCGAGGTCGTACCCGACAGCGCCCTCCATCCAGGAACACGACGGCCTGATCAAATTCGTATATGAAAAACGCTTGAGATCAGGCGACTGATCGCGCCCCTCCGATCGGTCGTCCCGTCCCGCGCGCAGTCAACTTTCCTATTTCCCATCTATTCTATTGACGGGGGCCCCACATGCCCCCTATTCTCAAGATTTCTTTTTGACTTGTCCTTTACTTTTTGACGTGCAAGCATGCCTGGATGGTCCCCATGCAGCATGCATGCAAGCAATTTGTATATATTGAAATTGTTAAAAAATTGTTGAGAACATATTTTTAATATTTTGTAAACGGATTTTGCATGGAAAATTGTAATATTGGTTTGTTACTTTTATCTATAATGAGTGGTATATATTGTTGAAATTGTCAAAAAAGTATGTTGAAAATACATTTTAATTTTGTTGTGTAAGGGATTTTGGATGAAAAAGTTGTAATGTTGGAAAAGTTTGTTGTAAATTAATTTGTAACATAAAGTTATAATAGATTGCGATTTTTGTTAAATAGTTGGTTATTTTTGTTGTGAATCAATCTACAAGAACCTAGTTATTGTTGACAATTTTTTGTAACATTGCTTTTCAAAATTTGTTACAAATAATTTATTGTAATATTATATATTTTTTTACGCGGAGTTATAATTTTTTGTTGTAATACTAGATATGAAACAAATGTACCCGGGGAGTGGATAAGGTTAGGACCCCGGGTTGGTTTTACAAAACGCAAAGGGTTAAAGTATAAGTTTCAACACAAATCTTACCCTACAATCGGACCGCGGGTTTGTTTCATAAAAACCGAGGGGCTAAACTGCAAAACTATATCGCGACTTGTCTCACCCGCCGGATCGCGATCTGACGGCGCTGGTACGACCGATTTTTTGCCCGCTATCAGGCGACCGACGGCTAACGCTGGCCTTCATATATGGGATAAATTACTGCTCCACGTTAGCAAAACCAGCACCCAATATTGCTCTCACCAGCTATAGGGGGGTAATTACCCGGTATTGCATAGTTAAGGGGGTTAAATCTACCATTTCATAGTTAAGGAGGTTTAGTGTCCCAAATCCAAAAATTGGTGTGGGGGGGGGGGGGGCTTATGTGGACTTCTTTCTTATATATTACTAGCTCATACTGTAGATCTCTTGAGAAGGAAAATAGTCATTTCTGGATTAGTTAATAATATTTATATTTGAGCATACGAAAGGGCACCGGCATTAATCAAACATGGTTGCTCTTCCTGTTACAAAAGTCGACCATTAATAATATTTTAGCCTCAGTCTGAAGCAGATTTAATCAAACATGGATGCCTTTCCTACTGCAAAAGGACCTCTAACTTCACATTACATACATACTTAGGGCCTAATTAGTGAAACTAAAATAACTACTTAAACGTCCCCTTCGTCTCCAGAGAAGACGTGTATCACAGGGCCGCTCTCGTCGGAGCCAGAGCTGCTTGATGCGTCTTCACCGTCGAGCACTTGGCCGCCCCTGCCGAAGCCTGAGGCAGAGCTGCTTGATGCGTTTGCATTGTCAAGCGCTGCCCCCTCACCGACGAAATGGTTGTTGCAGCCTAACGTCGAGGCCGCTGTCCGAGCTTCCCAGGTGGCCTTGCGCCTAGCCGCGACGGACATCGACGCGGATCGCGTCGTCGAACCTTCTGGCGGGAATCTGCAGAGAGGCCGCTACCTTCATACCTTTGTTCTTGGCCCTGAGCCAAGCACGCACCCGGTCCTCGCGAAGAGACTTGAAGGAGTCCTCCACCGCACAATGCACATCTTCTTCCACATGCCGAGCCGACTCGATGGACTCCTCCACCACCCTATGCTCCTCCAAGTCCTCCTTCCCCATCCCCTCCTCCACGAGAGCGTGCTCCCCTCCCTCTGACCTAGTGAGGTCAATTATGCAGCCCACATCACCGCGTGGTGGTGACTGCGAGGAATGCTCCTCATCCGAATCAGCGAGCGCAAGATCGATGTATCCTAGAGTGGATTCGCAGGGAGGCATTGTGGCGATGTCATCGGTGGGAAGATAGTGTGAGACATATTATAGCCCAGTACGCAAATTATGAGATCGCAAAATTCATAAAATTGCAGGAACAAAAACCGTCTACAAAATCCGCAAACGGTGAAAATAAGAAAACATGTGCGAACTTGCAGATCACATACAGGGAGACTCGAAAATACGTTTGCGAATACTCTTGTCGCACACACTTTTGCATTAGAAAACCGTGTGCGAAACGTACGTGCAATAAAAAAAATTACGAAATTGCCTAACTTTCGAACAAAAAATACCAACTAGCAGGGGATATTCATTTATGTTGTCATAATTTACTTAACATAGGATGTCAAGTGAATTATACCAAATCAACAAATAATTAGTATCCATACATATAGTTGGTTCTCAAAAAAGATGAGAGACAAAGAATTTGAACTCTCTCCCTCCCTGCAATCACTAATTCTATTGGAACCACTCTGCTATAGGCTATGATATTCTATGCAATGTGTTAATATTTTCTTCTATATAATAATTATAACTTTATTCAAAGAAATATATATTAATATAAAAGAGTAGCATGCGGTGGATTCATACAAATATTATTATTTTTGCACTAAGTTAGAATAAGGTCAGCGCGCGATAAACATTCTTTTCCAATCTACTTACTGACGAGTAATTGCAAGTACGCGTTAGCGACAGGCAATAGAAAGGAAACGGTAAAAACAAAAAAAGGGATTTCTATTTTCGTGCCCTCATGTCCTTAGTTGTACTCAGTTTTCCTCAGCTCCTTAGTTTTTCCTCAGTTTTTCCCAAGCCCTTGTCTGAAACCCTCAGAAGGAGCTCGGACGGGAGGATTCCCGTTTAGTTGACCGTTCCGTGCTGACGTGTGGGGCCGCGTCACGTGGGGCTGGTAGAAAGGGACCGTGTGGGACAGGACGAGACCGCGTTTGGTTGTACGTGAGAGCTCGGTTCTGTCTCTCTTGGCCCAAATTGGTATTTTTCAGAGCGCCTTTTCAGAGCGCCTTTTCCCCCTCTCTCTGTAACAGTTCTCTCTCTTTTCACCAAATTAGTATCAAATCTAGAGAAGCTTCTATTTTTGTCTTTCTTTAATGATTGTTGCCTTTTGGCCCTCGTTTTTTGCCTAATATGGTAACAAATCTAGTAGCAAATCTAGAAGCTAGTATATGATAAATTCACAGCAGCAGAATAAATCCAGAAAACTAAGTATAATACATAAACTGTATACAGCAGCCAAAAGCAGCCAATAACGATGTTAATGTTCACGAGAAACTAAGCTGGAAATAATACAAGACGCAATGTATGGCCAACCTGAAGATTAGGATACCCCAGGATGAATGAATTTGTTCTTCATTCATCATATATTTCGTTGTCGCTACATTCCATGAGATGAAGGAAATATTCATTGAACTCCTTCCGTCTGCAGTGTGCAGCCAATACATCCTCCAAACGGTATGGCCTTTGTTCATTTCTCAGACCGTAGTATCCTAATCTATCCACACGTCGTGGCCACTCATCCCAGGCCTTTCTATCATCAAAGTACTCTATGATATAACCCAAATCCACATAGTAGATGCAGCCAGGTCGAAGTATCGGGTGTACCCCGGTGTCGACGGAGATACACCGGATATAATTGATGAAGAAGGCACGACTGCCAATATTACTGACGGCATGGAGAGAGTGGCTCTCAGTATCCACATGGTATACTAATGGTTGACCTTCCTCCAAATGCCTGTTGTCAATGCTGCCACCCAACAACACAAGCAGCAGATCACCATCCGACTTCACAAGGTAGAACTTGGAATCATTTCCAAGTTCTGGAAATGAAAATAGTGTCTCCATATTGACAGTGCTCATGCGCTGCTCCAACTGGACATTGTTGGTACACACTAATTTTCCGACCTCAAAACTGTTCACATCTATTATATACAATTCACCATTGAACGGGGTGATGCAACGCAGAGAATGGTGCTCGATCGAAAATCTTCCTTCTCCCCAATCTTCATCTATATTCTTAGTTGGAGTGCTCTCATCGACCCAAGCAATTTCTATGGGGTAACCTATGGAAACGAAGACCATAGTCGGGGACTTCATTACAGCGACTGACTCCACAATAACAGATGGCATCTGCGCCTCAAACATAGTGTTCAATGTCTTTGTGAGTGGGTTCAGAAGCTGTATCTTGTGCGGCTGGTTCTTCTAGGCAAGCACAATGACGCCACGGCAAAAGCCGACGAAGTAGTATCTAAAATATATTGGTGAAGATAACATTCAGCACTAAGATGTTTATGATTGAAAATAAAAATAGATTATAGATATGGAGGAATTTGAACCTTGCATGGAATTCCGTTAGATCGATGGTGATGTAGCGGGATGTGCGGAGGTGGAGGAAGGAGAACTCAGCGGCGCATGGAAGGGCGTGTTTTACCATGATCCATTCATGCAGGTGCACGTCGGGCTCAGGTAAATCTGAGCGCCAATTTTTACAAACTTGCCTCAAAGCAGAGTAGGTGTCCACGTACTCCTCGTTCGCCAGTAAGCAGTCGCCGATCTTGTGAAGTGGTCCGTCACCCTTAAGAGAGGCCCAGTTCAGGAAGGCGCCGCGCTTGGATGCGCCGCCCTCGGAGGCGACGGGCTCGGCGGCGACGGGCTCGGATGCGACGGGCTCGGCGGCGACGGGCTCGGATGCGACGGGCTCAGAGGCGATGGGCTCGGAGGCGACGGGCTCGGGGGCGACGGCCGCCGGCGCATTTTTCTTCTCCATCGCCGGCAGGGGAGCGCGCGTAGGGCGGTTGGGGTTTTTTCCTTCTATTTGGAGAAGGTGATGGGATGTGAGAGGCGTGGTTGTGTGCGTGAGTAAGAATGAGACTGTGTGCAGAGGGAGGGAGAGAGGGGCTCTGTACAGGCAAAGTGACGGTTCGTCTCAGTAGTTTCTCAAAAAACTAGACGTTTGGTCTCAACACGCGTCCGTGGTACTGCACGTCTGCACCGTTACGTGTACTCAGTTCTACCCTCGAGTCTTACACTGAAAAATATATGTACTCAGTTTTCCCCTCGAGTACTAATACTGGCTAGTGCAATATACTCAGTTTTACCCTCAAGTGGCTGGTCAACAGAGAGTCAACAAATGGGATTAAGCTATCTAATTGAGTTATTTCATGCGCAAAAAAATTCAAAAAAATAAAATCATAGTGCCTCCTACTCATGGAGTCTTGTTACGCGACCTGCCACGTAGGAAATCATAACAATCATATATAAATCAAGTTTTAACACAAATGGCCACTTCTCAAATCACTAGTAGCTATGAAGGTTCATGGCTTTCCACTCAAACCCCTTCTCAAAACATCTATACCCAAAACATAGTTTGTCTGAATGAGGCCATAATTTTCACACTCATGTATATTTGAATTGCTAATACTTTGAGGTAGGCCAACCTGGGTTTCATTATATAAAACATGTGTTTTTCTTTTTCTAAATCTCTTATTTAAATTCCTTAGCCTGTTTACTATTTACTTGCCCTTGGATCCTTGATACTACTCAGTTTTACCCTCTCTCTTCTCACAGAAGTCCAAACTTGGCCTAATTGGTCGAGCTATTGTCACATGGATCGTGCCCACCTACCGTCGATCTTATGATCTAACGGGCAGGATAACCCCTCTTTCTCTCTCATCATGGCCACCCTCTCTCTATATGTCGGTGGCAAACTACTACCCCTCTATGTATGCTAAATAACGAGTTTGCCACCGGATTCAATAAGTTTGGTAATCACGAATTTTTGTAGGCATTACTTTTCATGGTAAAATGATAAACTATCACGAATTTCCATTTCTTTTAGGCATTACTTTTCACAGTAAAATGGTAAACTATCACAAATTTCCATTTCTTGTAGGCATTACTTTTCACGGTAAAATGATAAACTATCACGAATTTCCCTTTCTTTTAGGCATTACTTTTCACGGTAAAATGATAAACTATCACGAATTTCCATTTCTTGTAGGCATTACTTTTCACGATAAAATGATAAATTATCACGAATTTCCATTTCTTGTAGGCATTATTTTTCACGGTAAAATGATAAACTATCATGAATTTCCATTTCTTTTAGGCATTACTTTTTGTTGAGATATAAACCCCCACAATGGTCATCTCCTCCTTAATTTATTGTGTAAACCCCACAACGGTCATCTCTACCTTAATTTATGGTGTAAACCCCACAACGGTCATCTCTCCCTTATAAACCCCCACAACGGCCATCCCTCATGTCAATAGATTCTGTCTCTCTCTTATTCGTTCACATATACTTGATCCATTGCCATGGCTTCCACGTCTCGGACGCCGACCAGAAGGGGAAGGGGAAGGGGCGGCCGGGGTGGTGTATCATCATCATTGCCACCACCACCGTCAACACTGCCATTGATCATAGAGGAGTTCTTAATCGTCATCTATGAAGACCCTTTGGCCAAGAAGGTACGTACGCGTTCCCATATATATGATGCATGTGATTAATTATGTGAATGTTCTAAAAAACCTTTAATTTCAAACGATCGGCGCTCGATCTCTTTGCAGGCACTCCCAAAAAAGATTGTGGACTATCTTGACGGCCAGGAGCCCGCCAAGGTGTATCTGCGAGCAGCTGACTGCGGTCCTCGTCTCTGGACCGTGGAGGTCCTATTTGACGGATAAGGCCGGATGTACCTCGACAAGGGCCGGGAGAATTTCGCCATCGCGCACGGTGTGGATTTTGGCTGCATCCTACACTTCAAATATGAAGGCGATGATGTGCTCACAGTGAAGGTGTTCGACAGAACAATGTGCAGGAAGTACTACTATACGGACAACGAAGATACTGACGATGAAAGCGACGACGACGTGAAGCCATGCATCCATCCTCTTTAGATAAGGGGATTATGACCAAGAATATATATGTAGCTTCATATGCATAGATTTAGAGATCTAGCTATTTTCTATATATTATGCATGTAAAAATAATATCGCAATTTCCACTATGATTCGAGCACCACAGCCTCCAAACGATGCCGATGTCGATATCGGCATGGTCAGAACGGCTATGCATGCTCGCCGCCACTGCTAGGTCACCGTCGGGATGCACCCTCAATCCCGTCCCCTCATTCGATCACTGACACACCAGAGATACCGCCGA
This sequence comes from Dactylis glomerata, assembly GCA_007115705.1. Classification (NCBI taxonomy): domain Eukaryota; kingdom Viridiplantae; phylum Streptophyta; class Magnoliopsida; order Poales; family Poaceae; genus Dactylis; species Dactylis glomerata. Next base: position 104,125 of record QXEO01001056.1, on the reverse strand, counting down.
GGCCAATGACGAACGTACATGCTGATGCCAATGCCGAATATGCAAGCCGCTGTGGGCACGACCACGCCGCCCCGCTATGCTGGACACCATAGACCACCACGAGGTCTTTCTCTTCGCCACCACACTCTCCTAGCACCCATCTATACACGCCAGAAAGGAGAGACACTAGTTTTCTCTACATTGCTCGCGTTCGTGTCCGACACCGTTAGTCAAAGTGTTGAGGTCGTCGTCGATGTCCTCGACCATTTCTTCTCTTCTTTGCATGGTTAAACGCGTCTAGTTCATATCTATCTAATGCGTCTGGTCTCGCCTCATGTAGTTCTTTGTGGACGTCGATCTTATCTCGGCACCGCGCAGGCCACCTCCTCCGTGCCATCGTTGTAGAGCTCCATTTAAAAGTCTAATTCTACCCATGTATTGCCCCTTGTATCAGCGTCATGACCCCACTTTTCATTCGATATACCGAAGCCCCACTCGTCCGCGTTTTGGTCAGGGATACGGCGATGCTTACGGTCAAACAAAGATAGATGGTCTGACGTGTCTTTGCAGGCTCTACGTGGCCCCACTAGTCAGCAGATAATGGTCAAAGTTGTTGACCCGTCGGGCAACCGGCCGTTCCAGCACTTATGAGGGTTTCAGACAAGGGCTTGGACAAAACTGAGGAAAAACTAAGGAGCTGGGAAATATTGAGTACAACTAAGGACCCGAGGGCACGAAAATATAAATCCCATAAAAAAAAGGTCGCAGGATAATTGCATATGTCACACGGAAAGTTACCGTGTGTGATATTGCTGACGATTGCGGTTTTTGCCCACTACTGCAAAAAAACTTACTAGTGACGGACTCAAAATGCCCATCAGTGACGGGCATGGTGCCTGACAAGGGTATAGTTAATTGAGCCCGTTAGTTGAGTACCCCTGAGGCCCGATGAGCTAGGCCCAATTGTAATTGAAAGGACACAGATGTCGCCTAGAGGGGGGGTGAATAGGCGATATCAAATTTTATGAATGGCTTGAACAAAAGCGGAATTAAACTAGCGTTTATTTTGTCAAGCACATAAGACCTAAATAAACTAGGCTCACCTATGTGCACCAACAACTTATGCTAAGCAATACAAGTAACAAGGTGATAGCAAGATATATGACTTCAAGCACGAAGGCTATCATAATGTAAAGTGCATAAGTAAAGAGCTCGGGTATAGGAATAACCAAGGCACGCGGAGACGATGATGTATTCCCGAGTTCCTCCCTTGAAAGGGAGTACATCTTGTTGGAGGGGTGTGGTATCGCCACAAAGGCCTAACCAATGCCACAAAGGCCTCACCCTATTCTCCGGTGTGAGCTTGCGCCACAAAGGCCTAGCTCACTCTTCCACTAAGGGGTTCCTCAAGGCGGAACCGGGCCTTTACACAAAGCTTGGGGCACGCATCCACAACTTAATTGGAGGCTCCCAAGAATAGCCACAAAGGCACTACAAAGCCACAAAGCCGTCTAGGGTTCCAAGAACCCAAGAGTAATAAGCACACAAACTTTCACTTACTCGAATCTCCGGGGAGAACTCAAACCGATGCAACTTATGCAATGGCAAGAGCACATAAGGTGCTCAAATCCTTCTCACTCAAATCCTACCAAAGCAACTAATGCTATGGAGAGATATGAGAGGAAGAACAAAGGAAATCCACAAAGAACTCCAAGATCTAAATCCTCTATGTTCCCCTCACTTAGAGGAGAGATGGATTGGTGGAAATATAGATCTAGATCTCCTCTCTCTTTTCCCTCAAAAATATGCAAGAATCATGGGAGGAATGGAGGAGGAAGGGCAAGCTTGCAAAGTCAACAATGGAGGAGAGAGAAGCCCAATTCGTGTCCAGCCCAAGGAGGAAGAAGGGGTATTTATACCCCCCACAAAATATGGCCGTTGCAGGACTTGGAGGGGTGGATTATCCAGCCAAAGTATGGCCGGATTATCCGGCCCCCTGGCCGGAATATCCGGCCCCATATCTGGGTGACGCCGAGCAAAGTCCTTAGCAGAAATTGCAATACGAAATCTTCGAGGGGGGGGAGGGGGCGGATTATCCGGCCCCCTGGCCGGAATTTCCGGCCCCGTATCTGGGTGACACCGAGCAGAAATTGCAATACGAAAACGGTGATAACTTTTTCATCCGGACTCCGTTTTCGATGATCTTGGGCTCGTTGGAATCACCACAACGAGCTCTACAACTTCATCCATAGAAACATCATAGTCCAACAAGGGAGTATAAAACCAAATGATGAAAGGTTTGACCTCTCTTTGAAGGCAAACCGGTAAAACCTCCAAACATCAAAAACGCAATAAGAGCTTCATGCGAAATCCGTTTTTGATGAGCTAGAGCTTGTCATGGAAATAACCACAAGCTCTAGAACCTCACATGGATAAAACCCAAATAAGAACCAAGAAAGATGATGCCAAGTATGGAAATGTTTGAGCTCTCTCTGAACGATACAATTAAGTTACTCACTTGAGAGCCCCTCTTGATAGTACGGCTACCGATCCTATAACCCGGTCTCACAAATAACACAATGAGACCGGTAAGAAAGAAACCCTAACACTATCATACCTCTGCCTTGAGCATTCCACTTGAGGTGGATAAAGACGATCTTGATCTTCTCAAGTTGGACCACCTTTCTTGATTGAGCTTGCTTGGTGAAGTCTTGCGGATTGCTCCCCCATACTCTACTATGGAAGCGACTCTCTTTAAGCATATCTTCACATATCCATGATCACAATATAGATGGCAAGCTTCAAGCATATGTTCTCTTCTAGTTGCTCATCTTGAACTTGCGCTTTGACTTGATTAATCCTCGAATCAATTCTTCTTTCTCCATAATGATGGTGTCTTGAGGATACACATGAGAGCTCACTCAATCTTATTCTTCAAGACACACTTGACATAAGCTCAACTCTCTTAAGACCAATCTTTGGATCACTCCTTGAATAACACCTTGGTCAACACATAATCTTCTTATTACAACCTTGACTCCAACAAATGGTTCAAGCATTGTCTATGGACAAGTCCTACACATATAACTCAATGCAACCATTAGTCCATAGGGATTGTCATTAATTACCAAAACCACACATGGGGCTCAATATGATCTTTCAATCTCCCCCATTTTGGTAATTGATGACAATCTCTTTGAGAGGGTTTATATAATGAATTCAAAGAACTAAAATGGTTATACTAACATCAAATACTACAAAAGTATGTGATGTTAGTAATACCACCATATATAAAGCAAACTCCCCCACAATCTATGCACGTGTGAATGATCTTGATTTCATTGCATATATTGCCAACCAAGATTGTTGGTGGAGTTTCCACTATATACTCAACCATGCAAAGCATGCAAGGCAAATGCTTAAGAACAAACCAAAGCATAAAAGCCAATTCCCTTTAAACCCTCGAAACTTCTCCCCCATTGGCATCCACTGCCAAAATGGGCAAAAAACTTAGAAGGCCAATATAGTGTGAGTTCCTCCAGAACGGTGTGCATATCCAAAAGAAATAAGTGAAGACACATGCACATATACAAAGACAAATATATGAAGGAAACCAAACTATATTGAGGATCAAAGATTGCAAAAAAAATAAGATAACACGATGGATAAACTTCAACAAATGAAGGGAGCAATCAAACAATCCAAAGAACAAATTGAATAAAGATATTATGATAAGATCGAAAAGGTGCTCTTAATAATATGAGGAAGCTCCCCAAGGTGTGTGCACAAAATATTATCTTTGAGTTGAAGTATAAGGTGCACACACATGGAATCATCACTCCCTCAATATTATTCAAAACAAAATGATACCAAGTGAAATTAAATACTATGCTAACCGCAAAATGGTGCTTAAAATGAAATGAGGAAGCTCCCCAAGGTACGTGCAAAAATTGGAATGTTTGTATTTGAATACAATTTGCACAACATGGAATCCTCACTCCCTCAATAACATTTAAAACGCAACCATTTGCAAGAGATTATAGAGAAGAAATTAAGCTTACACTTGCATCAAACAAATGGTTGAGCAACAAGCAAGGGACAATATATTAAAAGGCTCAACCAAAGGAATGTGTGATAGGAATGACAAAGAATATTATAAGACTAACACAATGATAAGCATAGAGCATCCAGATAGTCTTCAATGAATGATATTGCTTAGCATTCCATCCCAACACATAAGGTTCAAATAAGATATCAAATAATGAGATATCATCTCTCATGTGTATAAGTTTCTAAGTAGACAATATCACAAAGATAATTATCACAAAGAAACATATACACACAAAATAGATACTAAGAATAGAACAAGATATCCAAAATGAAGTCATGCAATATACCAATGAGATTTTTGCTTTTAAAGCATGGCCAAAGGCTCAATTTATCTTATTGTATATTGACGAACTTCAACCACCAACATGTCAAAGACATCACAAATATCAACAAGGGAAAGAAGATAGTTGGGATGCTTTGATAAAAACAACAAGTATCATAACGAGGGATACCAAACGGAAGAAATAAATTTGCAATTTCATCAATATTACACATGTGAGCTTATTGAGGAATTGATATGCAAAAAGATTGCTAAGTTGACATATATGGGATAGGAGAATCATGACCATGATTTTTAGATGTTCCCAATAATATGTCCTCATCTCAACTTGCTCACATTTGCAATAAAGAGGTTTCATTAGAATCCTTGCAAGAAGCACAACATTTGCAAATAAAGATTTTCAATGCCATAAAACAACCTACACAAGGTTGGATACTAGAGAAGTATGCATAAAAAAGATACTTGTTACCGAGATATTAAAGGTAGGATGTAGTAGATAGAAGTTCTTCAATAATCCTAGCTTGCCTCAAATTATCATTTAGTCACCACTTCATCCTTATTATTGAGACAAGCACCAATATATCTCCATGTACCTAAAACAAAGTTCAAGTACAAGATGGTCCCCAAACTCATTGGGTCCAAAGTAGTTAGAAACTACAACATATAGGACAAACTCCACATAAATATGTGCATATATATATGAAATTGAATTTCATGCACATCTTAGCCGATTTAGGATTTGATGGAGCTTCTCCTATATATTTGATCAAAGAAAGCAAAAGCATGCCATACAATATACATTTAGTAAATATGCATGCACAAGACTTTCAAGAGCCAAAGGAGATACAATTTGGACAAAACACCAAGAAGGACAAGCGAGCACACAAATTTGTGAAGCTACAAAAGGTTGTCCAAATTATATCAAAGAATCAAATCAACACAAGATTGACTCCAAAGTTCAACTAGTGAACCAAGCAAAAGCCAATGAGCATAAAGCATAACTAAAACACACATGCTCAAAGACATATCTCATTTTAAGAGTAAGAAATAAATAATAAGGAATGAGATCACCAACTCCCAAAGAGAGCAAGGTTCAAACAAACAAACCAAACTCTCCACACTTTTTATGATGGCACACTAAGTACCAAAAAGAAAAGATTTGTCTTCCAACAAAAAACCAATACCAATTGAAATAAGCACAAAGAGTGTGTTATAACAAATATAGGAGAGCTCCCCTAAGATTAGTGCATTATTTATGATTTTGCATTTGAATACAAAATGCACACAAGTGGGATCATCACATCTACCTACATATAAATAACACAAAACAAGTTCAACGAAATCAAATGGAATAACAAAAGTCATGGAAGACAATGGGAGCTAAAACAAATACATTTTTGGCTAGAGATAAGGCAATTAAAAGCAATAGCCAATGTAAAGATGATCAATATACATATGCCACATGATATAGTACCAACTGTCCAAGAACAAGAGGTATTTGGATTTATTTCCCAGTAGTAGTTTACATATAAATCCAAGATCATCTTCACAACAAAGAAGCATATGGAGAAGGATAAGAATTAAAAACCATGCTAAAGAAGATATTCTTGATAGACTCAAATAGTTAAACAACCATGCAAGTCAATGATTAGGATAACTTGAAGCTAATGGTTTTCCAACTTTGATGTAGCATTCCACATTTTAGGAAAACCCTATCAAGAAAGTATCTCACAAACAAGATCCAAAACATGATCAATAAAACAATTTGGCAAATTGGAACTTGTTTGAGAAAACATGCCACATAGAAGCAAGATAATTTACAATATCAACACTATGTGACACAACCTCAAATATACACATTATATTGGTTTGTAGTATGCACAAAGCATATTACTCCCCCATAATATGATAAAGCATTTATTTTCACAAGAGGTAAATAAAGTCCAACAGGATGATTAATGGACATTATAGAATTTGAATTTCTCATGAGAATGACATACCACATAGAAACTAGATAATCTTTAAATATCAACACTAAGTGGTATTCCTCATGTACACACATTTTTAGGATTGTGAAGTATAAAGCATATCACTCCCTCAAAATGGGATGGTCCAATAATCTCCCACAAGAGCCAAGTAAGATAAAACGAGATGCAAAAGGCTCAACAAGAACAACCATACATGGTGTGCAAACCAACATGCACATACTTGATTACTCAAAATGAAGCAAGTAGGAAGCACAACATATACAAACACATGCAAGATACAAAACCCAACACATGCAAAGGGGCGAGTAACTTTCAAGGTAGATAAGTTGAATACATGTTACCGCAAGGAGGAACATTGGATATATGATAGAAATAAGATAATCCAAATGACTTGACTTGAGAAAATATAATTGATGAAGATCCCTTAATTCTTCATGATATAGACAAGTCTCCAATGCCCTCCAACAACACCTATTGTTCAAGTAATAGCTTGTTGGTCCCCAACCAAGTTGGGTCCTAAGAAGTTAGAAACAATAGGTTTGGCAACCCAAATGGTTCTTTTCTTGACACCACTTTGAGCACCAACAAATTTGGCAAACACATTGCCAACCTTATCCTTGCAAAGTGAATAAACATCTTCAATTATGATAGGGTTGGATGAGTTACCACTAGTGCATGAAGAAGATAGGTGACCCTTCTCATGGCATATGTAGCAAGTTCTCTTCTTCACCTTCTTCTCACTTGATTTCTCCACAAGGGGAGCATTAGCTTGATTTTTCTTGGGAAGTGACCTTTCTTCAACTCGAGGTTGAGCATGGGCTTGAACTTGAGGCCGCTTCCCTTGTTGCTTCTCACTAAGAGGTTTCTTCTTCAAAGAGCAAGATCTAACATGGTGCCCTTCAATTTTGCACTTGAAGCAAACAATCTTGGCCAAATTCTTGACTTGTTCTTGGCCCTTCTTCTTCTTGTATATTTTGGACTTCTTCTTGTTGTTAGAGATAAATCCAAGTCCACTCTTGTCATTGGGGGATTTTTGCACACTCAAGATCTTATTGAGTGTGGACTTCCCTTCATGACGTTTTTCCAAGTCTTTCTTCAACGAAGTAACTTGGGCCTTGAGCTCTTTGATTTCCTCTACATGGTTAGTGACAACACAAGTACTAGAGGAAGTAGAGGCTACATTGTTAGAGCAACAAGGCAAGGAGGGTAATTCATCACTAGATGTAGCAATAGTATGAGTGGATGAATTACTAGGACTAGCACATGTCAATATAGCATTTTGAGAAATAGTGCTAGTGCCCACATGAGGCTCACAAGATATTACCTTTGTAGATATAGCCTCATGAGCTAACTTTAGGCGAGCATGGGACATTAGAAGATCCTCATTAGAGCTAGATAGCCTTTCATGAATTTCTTCCAATTTCCCATACTTGCTAGTTAGCAACTCAAGTTGAGCCCTTAGCTCAACATTCTCCTTCAAAATAGATGCTTCACAAGAAGTAGAGTTAGTAGCACATGCATCATTATCATTACCAATAGGATAAGACAACTTGGCAAGAGCGAGGTCACGTTCTTTAGTGAGTTTAGAAATAATTTCATTACATGACTCCTCAATAGATTCAAGCTTCTCCTCAAGAGAAACCCGAAGCTCTTGCTCTTCCTCTAGAGCATATTTTAAATCATGGATATCATTGGCATACTCACGCTCAAGAGAAAACATTTTATCAATTTGTTCTTCCTTCATCTCAATGAGTTTCGTGCTCTCAATAGCACAACTCATGATTTCAAAGAAGTTGGGCAAAACATTTTTATGGTTATGCAAAGCATCAAAGACCACCTTACCCTTCTTGTTTAAATACTCAATATAGTCTTCTTCATTTTCCTCATCCTCACCATTGTCCTCAACATCATTATGATTTGAAGACCTAGCCATAAGGCATATGTGGGAACCGTGAGAAGAAGAAGATGAAGAAATACTTGAAGCTCCATTCAAGACCTTGTCTTGGCCCAAAGACTCTTCGGTTTCCTCTATATGGTTAGCATCACAAATACTAGAGGAAATAGAAGCATTTGTATCATGGCAACAAGACAAATCAAGCATATCATCATGAGATTTATTCAAGAAATTTACACATGATATGCAAGGACTATCAACACAAGCATGTAAAACATTTATGGGGCTACAAGTGTTTAAGTCCAAAGATGAAGCATTGCAATGAGATAGAGATGAAGGATCATCAAAAGTAAGCATACTATCACCATTGCAAGTTTCATCACCACTCACCATATCATTACCTTGTGACTTACCACACTTTGGTGAAGTGGATGAAAGTTCATTGCGGCCGGAAGTGGAAGGAATACAATCATCCCCAATAATCTTGGACACACCATATTTTTCTTGAAGCTTTGTCCATATCTCATGAGCGCTCCGAAAAGGTGTGATGGAGAAGGTAACTACATCGCTCAAAGCATTAACAATCACATGAGTAGCTTGAGCATTGAGATACAAGTTTTTCTCATCCTCTAAAGATAGATTTTGAGTATCCTTTGGAGGAGAAAAACCCGCATCTACAATTCGCTCCATAGATGGGTCCATGACCCGAAAATAATTAAGCATGTGAATTTTCCAAGTATCATAATTTGTGCCATCGAATATAAAAGTGTCATAGTGCACTAATCCCCTAGCCGACATCTTTGCTCTCAAGGCGGTGAAGCCTAAAATGAGAGACCGGGCTCTGATACCAATTGAAAGGACACAGATGTCGCCTAGAGGGGGAGTGAATAGGCGATATCAAATTTTACGAATGGCTTGAACAAAAGCAGAATTAAACTAGCGTTTATTTTGTCAAGCACACAAGACCTAAATAAACTAGGCTCACCTATGTGCACCAACAACTTATGCTAAGCAATACAAGTAACAAGGTAATAGCAAGATATATGAATTCAAGCACGAAGGCTATCACAATGTAAAGTGCATAAGTAAAGAGCTCGGGTATAGGAATAACCGAGGCACGCGGAGACGATGATGTATTCCCGAGTTCCTCCCTTGAAAGGGAGTACATCTCGTTGGAGGGGTGTGGTATCGCCACAAAGGCCTAACCAACGCCACAAAGGCCTCACCCTATTCTCCGGTGTGATCTTGCGCCACAAAGGCCTAGCTCACTATTCCACTAAGGGGTTCCTCAAGGCGGAACCGGGCCTTTACACAAAGCTTGGGGCACGCATCCACAACTTAATTGGAGGCTCCCAAGAATAGCCACAAAGGCACCACAAAGCCACAAATCCGTCTAGGGTTCCGAGAACCCAAGAGTAATAAGCTCACAAACTATCACTTACTCGAATCTCTGGGGAGAACTCAAACCGATGCAACTTATGCAATGGCAAGAGCACACAAGGTGCTCAAATCCTTCTCACTCAAATCCTACCAAAGCAACTAATGCTATGGAGAGATATGAGAGGAAGAACAAAGGAAATCCACAAAGAACTCCAAAATCTAAATCCTCTATGTTCCCCTCACTTAGAGGAGAGATGGATTGGTGGAAATATAGATCTAGATCTCCTGTCTCTTTCCCTAAAAAATATGCAAGAATCATGTGAGGAATGGAGGAGGAAGGGCAAGCTTGCAAAGTCAACAATGGAGGAGAGAGAAGCCCAATTCGTGTCCAGCCCAAGGAGGAAGAAGGGGTATTTATACCTCCCACAAAATATGGCCGTTGCAGGACTTGGAGGGGCGGATTATCCGGCCAAAGTATGGCCGGATTATCCGGCCAGCCGGATTATCCGGCCCCCTAGCCGGAATATCCGGCCCCATATCTGGGTGACGCCGAGCAAAGCCCTTAGCAGAAATTGCAATACGAAATCTTCGAGGGGGGGGCGGATTATCCGGCCCCCTGGCCGGAATTTCCGGCCCCGTATCTGGGTGACGCCGAGCAGAAATTGCAATACGAAAACGGTGATAACTTTTTCATCCGGACTCCATTTTCGATGATCTTGGGCTCGTTGGAATCACCACAACGAGCTCTACAAATTCATCCATAGAAACATCATAGTCCAATAAGGGAGTATAAAACCAAATGATGAAAGGTTTGACCTCTCTTTGAAGGCAAACCGGTAAAACCTCTAAACATCAAAAACGCAATAAGAGCTTCATGCAAAATCCATTTTTGATGAGCTAGAGCTTGTCATGGAAATAACCACAAGCTCTACAACCTCACATGGATAAAACCCAAATAAGAACCAAGAAAGATGATGCCAAGTATGCAAATGTTTGAGCTCTCTCTGAACGATACAATTAAGTTACTCACTTGAGAGCCCCTCTTGATAGTACGGCTACCGATCCTATAACCCGGTCTCACAAATAACACCATGAGACCGGTAAGAAAGAAACCCTAACACTATCATACCTCTGCCTTGAGCATTCCACTTGAGGTGGATAAAGACGATCTTGATCTTCTCAAGTTGGACCACCTTTCTTGATTGAGCTTGCTTGGTGAAGTCTTGCGGATTGCTCCCCCATACTCTACTATGGAAGCGACTATCTTTAAGCATATCTTCACATATCCATGATCACAATATAGATGGAAAGCTTCAAGCATATGTTCTCTTCTAGTTGCTCATCTTGAACTTGCGCTTTGACTTGATCAATCCTCGAATCAATTCTTCTTTCTCCATAATGATGGTGTCTTGAGGATACACATGAGAGCTCACTCAATCTTATTCTTCAAGACACACTTGACATAAGCTCAACTCTCTTAAGACCAATCTTTGGATCACTCCTTGAATAACACCTTGGTCAACACATAATCTTCTTCTTACAACCTTGACTCCAACAAATGGTTCAAGCATTGTCTATGGACAAGTCCTACACATATAACTCAATGCAACCATTAGTCCATAGGGATTGTCATTAATTACCAAAACCACACATGGGGCTCAATATGATCTTTCGGTAATGATAGTCGAATACGAGTTCTTACCGTATGTTGATATTGTAATCTGTATCGGACCCTACCCGATCCTCGAGACCTGGTCACCTATATATAGGGGCCAGGAGGGGCCGGTGTGGGGCAGATTGAAAGCAAGCCAGGTTAAACACCCAAGTTTACTTTCGATATACACTTATTTCGACTAACCTTTACCTTCGAGTTCATCCGACGCCATATTCCCCCGATCCTAAGTCCTTAATCTAGGACATTTGTCGAGTTAACCCTCGTCAATTGGCGCCGACCGTGGGGACCTGGGCGTTGGAATCATGAATTCGACGGCTTTTTCGCTTTTAGCCAACAGCAATTCAGAACTCGACGGAAGTCAAGAGATGGAGTTAACAATTGGAAGTTTGAGCATCTTCGTCAGGCCATCGGGTTCATCCCGCCTCTCGGATTCGACGAAACCAGATCCGTCGGCGAGCAAACCCGAAATAGAGGTAATGTTGGAATCATCAGAAGGCTCCTCCAGCGAGGTAAATTCGCTGGTCAGCTTGGAAAAAGCACCAATCGCAGAAGGCGACAAAATTTGGGAAAATTTCGACTAAGAAGAATGGGTATGTCAAACACACAACAACGCAAGGGACTTCACCGTTGGAAGCAGTGGCCTCTCCAAAGTACATCAATTATGCGTCATTATCACCGAGGCAGGAGAAGGGAACAACAACAAAGGAAGTAACAAAGTCGACAGGCAAGTCGACAAAATAAAAGAACACAACAAAAGGGATAAGGAGAAAGTCCACGTTTCGGCTGGCGAATGGAGAATGATCAAGTCAGCTATCAATCATGGTACAGAAGTACCCGAAGGATTGAGAAGAGAAGTTCTAATGGGATATCAGTATGCATTATACCAACATAGGAAGAAACTAAGGGAGGAAAGAGATACGGTTCTTCAAAACAATAACAGTGTATCAAGGGAGGAATACTAGGATGACTATAGTGGGGATTCTGAGTACAGCAGAGAAAGGCGCGGAAACCCAAAACACAACAGGGGGGCAACAGCACACAACAGAGAGGAAAGGTACTCGAGGAGCCCTACCCCACAGCTAGAAGAGGAGAAAGATGACTTCATGCAAAAAACGCCAGAAGCAGCGTTGATAGCAGCACAGGCGTATTTACTAACCACAAGGCCAGAACCCGGGGATCCGCGAGAAGATATGCACCGAGCCGCTATACGAAGCCTCAGAATAGTGGAGAGCAAGATCAGGGAAAAAGGTCCAGACACGAAGTCGACAAGTTATAAGGAAAAGCAAAAGGAGAAGCTCAGATACAACTTCGCAGATAACGAGCATAGTGAGTCATCAGAAGAGGAAAGGCGACAAAAGAGGAAGGAGGACGCAAGAAATATAATAGCGCAGGCTCGAGTAAATAAATCACGCCATGCCTGGAGGGAAGAAAATTATGAAGACGACGATAAAGAGATGGGCGCATTATGCTTTACCCGCAGGGTTCGCAAAACGCGGGTACCCAAAGGATTCAAATTACCACACGATCAACACAAATATGACGGGTCGCAAGAACCTACCCTATGGTTATCGGACTATTTGCAGGCAGTGCAGATATTAGGGGGAACAAAAGCGACTGCAATGCAAAGTTTGCAGCTACACCTCACCGGCGCAGCACGGTCCTGGTTGAATACCCTACCCAATGAATCCATTGGAAGTTGGGGAGAAGTCGAAAGCCAATTCGCAAGAAATTTTTGTTCAACATACAAGCGCCCAGCATCACTGGAGGAAGTTAAGGCGTGTGTGCAAAGGAAAGGCGAAACTCTATGTTCTTATATACAACGATGGAGCGTAATCAAAAACTCAGCAGAGGACGTCTCCGACGAACGAGCAATAGATGCTTTTTTGGCCGGACTTCGTCGATCAGATCACGTGGAGGAAATAGGAAGAACAAGACCTACGACAGTAGCCGAGCTAATGGAAGAAGCCAACAAATTTGCTGATGAAGAGGACGCATATAATAACAAAAGAGGACGTTCACCAGAAGTCGACAGAATAAGCAGACAGAGGAGACGACACCGCAGTAGGGATAACCAAGGAAGGCGAAATCAGGTAGCCGTGGGCTACGCAGCAGAAGAAGAGGAAGGATATGAAAACAGGAGGTCTCAGGCAAAAGGAGTAGGAAAATCGAGATACTCCGGTCCTTCGGCCGAGGATATGTTATATGGACCTTGTCGAATCCACTACGCATATCTTGATGGGAAAAGAGTCTCAAATCACCAGATGAAGGATTGTAGAACGTTCCTAAGGCTACAAAGCGCCATGGGTTCAAACCAAGGAGGATGGCAAGAAGAGAAGCACACAAGTCAAGGATATCAAATGCAAAGGCTAGCAAGGCACCTAGAGTCAAAAGTTTACATATCAGCTATGATTCAACCGGTGCCTAAGTCGAAGAAAGAGCGAAAGAGCATATCCAGGCAAGTAAACCTAGCAATATCGTCACCACCAGCTACTACAGAGTACCTGCGGTGGTCAGATCAACCAGTTAAGTTCAGTAGAGCAGACCACCCAAGGAAAGTTCCCAGGCCAGGCCACTCGCCTATGGTTCTAAAGGCACAAATAGGAGGGTACGACATCGGAAGAGTATTTATGGACGCAGGGAGTGGCATCAACCTGATATATGCTACAACACTGAAGGCAATGTGTATCTCGCTGTCGAGTTTGAAGCCAACAGACTGCTCCTTCCATGGAATAGTACCAGGAGCCGCAAACTACCCTTTGGGAAGAATAGAACTCGACGTCTGCATTGGCAGTAGTAGCAACTACCGCAGAGAGAAGCTGGAATTTGAAGTTATGGACTGGCCGTCACAATACCATGCAATCCTGGGGCGCCCAGCATTTGCAAAATTCATGGCAGTGCCTCATTACGCGTATCTTACGCTAAAAATCTCAGGACCCAAAGAAACAATTACAGTGCAAGGGAGCTTTGAAGTAGCCAACATATGTGACAGAGAATTCAATAGGATGGCGCAAACCTTTGGCATGACAGCAGAATATGAGAGGCTAAAAGGAGAAACAGATCATAATGTGCTACCCGACATTGGACGATCCCTGCCAGATCAGGCTTTTGACACAACTCAGGACTCGAAGAAAATCCAGGTCCACCCTACAGATCCAAACAAGACGACATCAATTGCAGTGAACTTGGATCCCACATAGGAAAGTGCGCTCGTCGAGTTCCTCCATGAGCGCTGGAAAATCTTCGCCCGGTGTCCATCAGACATGCCAGGGGTTCCCAGGGAACTCGTCGAGCACGCATTAAATGTAGATCCCAAGGCAAAGCCAGTCAAGGAACCATTACGACGATTTGATGAACCTAAAAGGAAGGCGATAGCATCAGAATTGCACAGGCTGGAAAATGCCGGATTTATCAGAGAAATCAAAACTTCGAGTTGGGTATCGAACCCAGTTATCGTACCCAAGAAGAACACAAACATACAAAGAGTATGTGTCGACTACACATCTCTCAATAAGCATTGTCCAAAGGATCCCTTCCCTCTACCCCGCATCGATCAGATAATTGATTCAACAGCAGGATGCGCGAGGCTTTCCTTTCTGGACGCATATTCTGGTTACAATCAAATCAAATTGAAGAAGGAAGACGAAGAAAAGACGGCCTTCATCACACCGTACGGAGTGTTTTGCTACCAAGTAATACCGTTCGGCCTAAAAAATGCAGGAGCAACTTATCAACGGATGATGCAAAACTGCCTCGGGAGTCAAATAGGACGCAATATTCAAGTCTACATTGATGACGTAGTCATCATCATGAGAGAGGAGAAATCTTTAATCAGTGACTTGGTAGAAACCTTCGACAACCTGAGTAGGTACAAGCTTAAGCTTAACCCGACAAAGTGTTCCTTCGGCGTATCGGCAGGACAACTTTTGGGGTTCCTGGTATCAGCACGAGGAATAGAGGCGAACCCTGAGAAGATTCAAGCAATTTTAACAATGGGGAAACCCACGAAACTACACGACGTCCAGAAACTTGCAGGACGCGTCGCGGCATTAAGTCGTTTCGTTGCTCGATTGGGAGAAAAGGCGCTTCCTTTCTGTGCACTTATGAAGAAATCAGATGATAAATTTGAATGGACAGAAGAAGCAGACATAGCTTTTGCACAGCTAAAAAAAGTGCTTTCCACGCCGCCAGTGCTGGTCGCACCAAAAGAAAAAGAACCACTACTACTCTACATCGCCGCAACCCATCAGGTGGTGAGCACAGTATTAGTAGTCGAAAGAAGTGAAGAAGGAAAAGCCCACGGCGTCCAGAGGCCGGTATATTTCATCAGTGAAGTATTATCTCCGACAAAACAGAGTTACCCGCATTATCAGAAACTTGCATATAGTGTTTTCACAACTACACGAAAACTGTGACAGTACTTTGCGGTGCACCCAATTATAGTGGTCAATGAAGCGCCACTATCGAATATATTGAACAATCCTTCAGCAACAGGACGTGTCTCTTTGTGGGGAATCGAATTATCTCCCATGGACATCATGTATGAAAAAAGGAAGGCAATCAAGTCACAAATCTTGCCAGATTTCACAGCAGAATGGCTGGAGCTGCAGAGCACGGGACCGCCAGATTTATCGAGTGTCTGGACAATGTACTTTGACGGTTCTAAGAGAGTACAAGGCGCAGGCGCAGGAGTAGTCTTGATATCGCCGCATGGCGACAAGCTGAAGTACGTCTTAAGAATGAGTTTTCCGCAGCCTTCTAACAATGAAGCAGAATACGAGGCTCTGCTACATGGAATGAAGATGGCCAAAGCATGTGGAGCAACTCGACCAAAAATAATTGGGAATTCAAACCTTATCGTCCAACAAGTTATGAACAGATGCGACACAATCAATGACAACATGATGGCCTACAAGAACTTATATCACTATCTCGAAGGAACATTTGATGGATGCGAAGTCTCGCACATCACCAGAAACAGCAATGAAGAAGCCGACAACTTGGCAAATATCGGGTCCCAGTGTTTACCCGTGCCATCCGGAGTATTCTGGGAGGAAATAGTGGAAAGGTCAATAAAAAGTGTCAAAAATTCAACTACTGCAGCAGGCTCGGGGGCTACGTCGGAACCCGAGGAAGTCATGATGATAGAAGAAACCTGGATGCAGCCATATCTCGCATACATGATAAATAAACAATTACCAGAAGATGCAGTGGAAGCCAAGAGGATAACTCGACGATCGAAAGCGTTTGTCGTGTTGCAGGGAAAATTATACAAGAAGAGTATTACCGGCGTTTTGCAGCATTGTGTGACGCCTCAGGAAGGACAAGTAATACTAAAGGATATACATGGCGGAGTGTGTGGCCATCATGCAAGCAGCAGGGCAATAGCGGCAAAAGCGTTCCGTGCAGGATTCTATTGGTTAACAGCCATCGAAGACGCGAAAGATATAGTCCGGAAGTGTGAAGCATGTCAAAGATTCACATCTCGGCCACATGCACCAGCAGCAGAGCTACAGCCAATACCATTGTCCTGGCCCTTTGCACAATAGGGCCTCGATATGGTGGGAAAGTTGCACAAATCCTGGCCAGGAGGACATGTTTACATGCCAGTGGCAGTTGATAAATTTACCAAGTGGGTGAAAGTAGCCCTGGTAACAACTCAAGATTCGACAGCAGCAATCAACTTCATCAAGTCAATAGTGTTCTGTTTCGGCGTACCATATAGCATCATCACGGACAATGGGACAA
Organism: Dactylis glomerata; assembly: GCA_007115705.1. Lineage (NCBI taxonomy): Eukaryota > Viridiplantae > Streptophyta > Magnoliopsida > Poales > Poaceae > Dactylis > Dactylis glomerata. Next base: position 87,074 of record QXEO01001056.1, on the reverse strand, counting down.
ACTTCACTTCAAAGGAATTCAAGAGTTACTGCGAAGGACTAGGAATCAAACTCAAATTTGCATCTGTGGCACACCCGAAGACAAATGGACAAGTCAAAAAAGCCAATGGCCTGATATGTAGTGGGATAAAAAAGAGGCTCTTAGCACCTCTCGAGAAAGCCAAGAGCGCTTGGGTAGATGAATTGCCCTCTATTCTTTGGAGTCTAAGAACTACGCCCAACGCAGCAACTCAAGAAACTCTTTTCTTCCTGGTCCATGGCGCAGAAGCCGTGCTTCCAGTAGAAGTTACACACGAAGCTCCAAGAGTGACGGCATATGATGAAACAACATCAACAGAAGCATTGCAAGACGATGTCGATGCACTAGATGAAGCAAGAGATAAAGCATTAGAAAGAGCCACGCAGTATCAACAGAGTCTGCGAAACTACCACAGTAGTCGAGTTTGTCCACGATCCTTCGTGGTGGGAGATCTAGTTTTGTGACTCAGGCAAGACAGCCACGGCAAATTGGAGTCCCCTTGGGTGGGACCTTACATCATCACAGAAGTGATACCTGGAGGAGCATATCGATTACAAGACAAGAAGACAGGAAAAGACGAGGGCAACCCGTGGAATGCGGAGCAGCTACGATGTTTCTACGCGTAGAGTAAATCTAGTGGTATCAGTAAAATTCGAGTTAACTTTCTGAACCTAGAACATGAGGCCATAGGCCGGGTTCCTTGGGTTGAACTCGACGAAATTGTATCAAATATTTTTACTTCTCCACTCGGGGGCTTAAACCCTCGGGTCGTACAAAAGAAACTTTTATCACGACATGGGGATCTTTTTTCACTATAAGGTTGTGCAGACAACCCGATATCCTTCAAAGCAATTGGTTCACAAGGAACCCGATATATCTAAAAGCATACCTCAAAACGATGATTTGTTTTCATGGTAATAATAAAAGCGTCAAAGCAAGGTATGAATATTCATTACATATAGCACGGCAGCAAGGACATTATTGAAAGAAATTACATATAAAGAAGATCCTAATGAAAGTGGACTTCAGCTTCATACTCCTTCTGGCACTGAGTGCCGTCATAGATCTTCACGTCGAACTTTGGCGTGCCAATATGGAAGTCGAAGGTCATGAAGAAGCCTTGATGGATGTCGTGGTCTTCTGCAAACTGCGACCAGCCACCCTTAAAGTACTGCTCGCTGTTGCCATCATACAAAACCTCCACTTCGTATGGAGTCCCACTGCCAGATTGTTCACGGAGAACCGCTTCTCACAGTTCTCGCCCGTCCATAAATTTGGTAAAATTCAGCGGCAGACGCTGAATCTCGCGGCACTGCGCCATGGCAATACAGAAGAAAGAGAAGATTATGGGAGGAGCAGCGGGAGCAGCAGGAGGAGGAGCGTTTGGACCTGGGGCAGCGCCAGTCACCTTGGGCTTATTTTTTCTACTAGGTGGGCGGCCGGGACGACGCTTAACAGGAGCGGCCGATGACGATCCTGCGGCGGCCGGAGTTGTGTTGTTCTTGCTTCCACGAGGGTGGCCCCGACTTCGCGGCGCCATAGGAAAGCCAAGGTTCAAACGAGAACCATCTGCATCAGCCATGTGGAAAATGGAGAAGGCTAGAAACCCTAGATGAAGAGAGAAGATGATGCAGCGGAGGAGGAATCTGATTAGGGTTTTTACCCTTGCCAAAAGGTGCTTTATTTATAAGCACATATTATCGGGCCCCCGTGATAAGCAAGGCCCATAAATGTATTTTACAAAGGAGTTAAATTCTGCACATAGCAGACGATAAATACCAAAGGAGAAAAAATAAGAAGGGAAGAGTGTGGTTGCACAATATGAAAAACCTCGCCTTGGGCTCGGGGGCTTATAAACAGGAGAAGTTCATAGAAAGAAGACGAAGTGAATTTTGAGCCGATGCTTGACTACAAGTATTCAAACATAGCCTCAGGGGCTACTCCCATCGGGAGCGCTGAGCGCGCATCCGATAGAGGATGAGATAGTCAATGTCGAAGATAAAGAAAGTATATCATACAAACTTTGACTATATAGTTGACAAAATGCAAAGAGACTACTCCCACCAGGAGGGAATTGGAAGAAGTTAATTTAAGTTTGAATTTCTTTGATTTTAACAGTCAAAACTTGGCTGCGTTATAAGATTCTCGAGTTGCGTTATCGCAATGGAACTTGAATGCCGTGATTTATCATAAAGGTAAGACCCCGGGATCCGTCCAGAGTGGCCTGGTATACGCACATGGATGCGCTCTGCTGGTATGTATCCGTGTCTACGTGATGACCCACAAGTATAGGGGGTGTATCGTAGTACTTTCGATAAATAAGAGTGTCGAACCCAACGAGGAGCAGAAGGTGTTGATGAGCAGTTTTGATCAAGGAATCACTGTAAATACTAGCAAACAGGTTTTCAGGAGTATTTGGTAATTCGAGTAAATAAAGTGCGAGTAAATAAAAGACAGTAGTAACAATTGCAGCAAGTGGCCCAATCCTTTCTTCAGCAAAGGACAAGCCGGTTGTGTTCTTATAATAACCAAACGTTCTCGAGGACACACGGGAGGTTTCTGTCAAGAGCTTTCGCTTCATAGAGCCAATAGTATTTATTGGTTTGGTAAGTGTTATGGGGGTGAACCTGTGCTAGCGCACTACCATTACTAGGATAAATACACACTTGTGATTATACCCCTTGCAAGCATCCGCAAATACAAGAAAGTAATTAAGATAAATCTAACCACAGCCTTAAACTCTATGATCCTACGCTCCCTGGTGCAATGGTTTCCCAACGGAGGTTTAGGTTTCTGTCACTCCAGCAACCCCACAATCGGTAGCCAAATACACAATGCATCTCACTAGGCCCATAAATGGTGAAGTATCATGTAGTCGACGTTCACATGACACCACTAGTGAAATAGCACCACAACAATATCAAACCATTAAATATTTCTCAACAATAATTCACTACTAACATCTTGACTTCTCCCATGTCCTCAAGAACTAAACGAACTACTCACAAGACATCATATGGATCATGATCAGAGGTGAAATAATGGTAAATAACAATCTGAACATAAACCTTAACTCAACGGTTCCACTCAATAGCATCAACTACAAGAGTAATCAACACCGGGAAAGTTTCCCCTATGAATATAACAAGATCCAACTCAAGATGTTACAGTGGGATGGCGAGGTGATGATGGAGATGAAGGTGCTGGTGATGGAGATGATGATGATGATGATGATCCCGATGAAGTCCGGTGCGATGGTGATGATGATGGCGACGATCTCCCCTCTCCGGGAAGGAATTTCCCCGACAGATTTCTCTCTGCCGGAGAGCTTTTCTCTCTCTGTGTTCTCCGCCCCGCAGAGGCGGCTGTGTCTAACTCTGAGCCTCCCCTTGACTTAGGTTTTCGGGGACGATGATGAACGCAAAGGGGCGAGACCAGAGGTGGGCCAGGGTGGCCTCACGCGGGGCCCGCGCGGCTAGGGGGCTCGCCGCGCCGCCCTGGCGTGTGGGGCCCCCTGGCTCCTCTCGACTCCTCCTTCTGGCTTCGTAGGTCTTCTGGGAAAATATAATTTCTGGGTATTTTTCTGGAATTTTCCTGATCTTCAAAATATGGTCTCTTGATGGTCCCTTTTCTAGCAGAATCCTGACTCCGGCAGCAACTCCTCCGATGATCATCAAACATGTGAAAACAAAGGAAATAACATAAGTATCATGTCTAAATATGAAATATATCAATGAATAACAGTAAATTATGATATAAAATAGTGATGCAAATTGGACGTATCAACCCCCCCAAGCTTAGACCTCGCTTGTCCCCAAGCGAAAACCAAGCTCGGTAAACATGACCACAGGTTTATGGAGTGAAGTGTCGATAATCAAAATACGGACAAGAAGCATCACATTCACCAAAAGCACAAATTATAATAGACAGCAACTTCCCTTTATAAGATGTAGACTTGCAATAGGTAAAAGGGAATCACATGTAAAGATGCACAAAGTAAATATAATTGGCAATGGCAAACCTTAGCTCTTGGTCAAAGAACGATGAACAAGCTATTCTTTCTTTTTAGACGGAGCCTTTTAAAACAGAGCTAATATAGCAAAGACTATATGCTCAACAAAATAAACTTTTACATTCATAGAAAGCTTTCAAAGATATATTCCTTCAGACAAAAGCATTATACAAAACAAGGAAGATAATAAACATGATTAAACGGATCAACATATGGATGAGTGAAGCATAACAACTCAAATGCTTGCTTGAGACAGAGGGAAATAGGTTGACTCAACATAAAAGTAAAAGATAGGCCCCTTCGCAGAGGGAAGCAGGGATTAAACATGTGCTAGAGCTTTTCATTTGTAAAAACAGAGGTAAAAATTGTTTTGAGAGGTGGTTGCTTTTGTCAACGACTAGCAACAGAGTTCTTGATATCTTCCATACTAAACAAGTGAGAGTGGTTCCGAGATGTTTAATTAGTTGGCACTTTGGTGCTCTTTTATAGCTTTGCACTCCTCCCCACCTTTTTCCTTTCTCAAACCATGGCTAACCGATTCCATCGGGTGCCGACCAACTTTCACATTCCATTGGAGGAGTGCCTTTTTCTTTCTTTTGAAATTATAATGGTCTGACCAGCTCCCTTGCAAAATTAATGACGAGTAGATGAAGCTGCCTAGTCGAGGGGTACTTAATTTAGTATGGAAGATAACAAACCCATCCACTACGTCCTCATGAGCTAAAAACAGTGGCACAAAATGAGAAGCTTTTGAAAGTTTTTGAAAGGTAGCACATGAAAATTTACTTGGAATGGCTTAAAATACCATGCATAGGAATTTATAGTGGACTCTTTGGAAGTGACTTGGCTTTTGGGAATTGGATGCACGAGTAGAGCTCATACTCAGTACAGGTTTTTGGCTAGCAAAGCTGGGTAGCAAGCATAAGAGTTGCATGAAACAAACAAACATACATATAATAAGAACAATCATGCAAACTCCCTTGAAGGTACAATGATTTTAACTTTAAGAATAACAATGCTTATATGCCAAACATAAGGAAAACTGAAGTGATGTGACTACAAGCACTTCTTTATTCTTTTCTACTCAAACCTCAAGGTAAAATTGCTACTGACCAAGCTAGGTTTGCCAAAACCAACTAAATCTACTCATGCTCCCAATGTGATACCAATACCAATCAACAAGACTAGTCATACAAGAGAAATTGCAAACTAACATAAAGTGTGCGAAAAGTAAACGATAGAACTTCTCATTAATATTGCATTACCGCAACTCACACCAAGGGATACATAGATAACTGACTAAGGAGGATACTTCCAACTGCAAACTATTCTATATGATAACTTCTCTTTCCTAGCTAAAAACATCACTTTCGTGATCTTCCATGAATTGCTGCAAGGCATTATTAGGAGCAAGAGCAATAGAGGCAAGCTGCTCAACTCGAAAATTTTCATTAGGCGTTTCATTCTCATAAGAAGTCTTAGCAAACTTGGAAAAATTAAACTCATAAGACTCTCCATTAAACTTAGTAAAAAAATTCTCCTTCTTACAATCTATCACGGCGCCACAAGTATTCAAAAACGGTCTACCAAAAATAATAGGGCAAGTTGTACTAGCTTCCTTACCAAGTACTAGAAAATTAGTAGGGTATTTAGTCTTACCGCATAGAACTTCCACATCTCGAACAATACCAAGAGGCCAAACAGTCTCTCGGTTAGCAAGATGAACAACCACATCAATATCTTCAAGTTCACAAGCGCCAATCTCGTGCATAATTTCTTTATAAAGCTCCAAAGGAATAGCACTTGCACTAGCACCAATATCACATAAGCCATAATAGCAATGATCTCCAATCCTGATAGAAATAACAGGAACACTTGCTTTCCTGTGCTTTTTAGGATGCGAGAGAATGTTAGAAGCATCTTCACAAAAAAAAAATTCATCTCCTACATCTTTAGTAACAAGATCTTTCAATATAGCAACAGGAGACTTAATAGTAATTTGCTCATCAGGCTCTGCAGCTTTCTTAGTACTTTTATTAGACACACTTACCAAAGTAGAGTACTTCTTTACCTTAGCAGGGAAAGGTGTCTTCTCAAAATAAGGTTCAGGAACGATGCTATCAACCGTACAAACTTCTGTAGCTGCAGCAGGTATATGACTAATAGAGTCTTTATAAGGCGCATGATATTTGTTCCAATCTTTCTTTGGAACATCAATATAAGAGGCAAAAGCCTTAAGACAATTAGCAAGAATTTGTGAATCAAGACCATAAGCAGCACTAACACTATGAAAGTCATCGGTTCCCATAAAAGATTTAATGAATTCATAATCATAGTTTATACCTGACTTCCTACCTTTATCATTTTCCCAACCTTCGGCATTTTCTTGTATACGGTCAAGAAGTTTCCACTTAGCATCTTCTTTCATATGAGAAAATGATCCAAAACAAGAAGCATCCAAATAATCTTTATCAGGAAGAGTAAGCCGCGCATAAAAATTATCAATAACAATATTATTGGGAAGCTCATGAACGGGGCATTTGAGCATCAGTAACTTCAATCTCCCCCACGCTTGGGCAATACTCTCTCCATCATGAGGCCAAAAATTATATATCTTGTTACGGTCTTTATGAATGTCACTTGGAGGATAAAACTTGGAATAAAAGAGAGGCACAATATCCTCCCATGCCATAGATGGACCATCTTGGAGTAGTCGATACCACTCTTCAGCTCTGCCTTTCAATGATATAGAGAATAATTTCTTCTTGACCTGGCTTGGTGAAATACCTGCACACCTGAACAACTCGCATAATTCATGTATAAATAATAAGTGATCACCCGGATGGACAGTTCCATCTCCTGAATAGCAGTTATCCATAATACGCCCAACAATTTTCATAGGTATTTTAAAAGGATCAATTTCAGCAGGCGGTGGCGGTGGTGGTTCCTCCGCATGTGCAGCAGTAGTAGTAGTAGATGTGTTTCCAAATTGGAAACCAAATGGAGAGTTCTCCATAGCAGAGTAAAACAAAAATAAAAGAAAAAAAATAAAAACAATACTCACAGCGACGGTTACCTTTACCAATTCCACTCTTCAATAGCGCTACACTCCCCGGCAACGGCGCCAGAAAATAGTCTTGATGACCCACAAGTATAGGGGGTGTATCGTAGTACTTTCGATAAATAAGAGTGTCAAACCCAACGAGGAGCAGAAGGTGTTGATGAGCAGTTTTGATCAAGGAATCACTGTAAATACTAGCAAATAGGTTTTCAGGAGTATTTGGTAATTCGAGTAAATAAAGTGTGAGTAAATAAAATACAGTAGTAACAATTGCAGCAAGTGGCCCAATCCTTTCTTCAGCAAAGGACAAGCCGGTTGTGTTCTTATAATAACCAAACGTTCTCGAGGACACACGGGAGGTTTCTGTCAAGAGCTTTCGCTTCATAGAGCCAATAGTATTTATTGGTTTGGTAAGTGTTATGGGGGTGAACCTGTGCTAGCGCACTACCCTTACTAGGATAAATACACACTTGTGATTATACCCCTTGCAAGCATCCGCAAATACAAGAAAGTAATTAAGATAAATCTAACCACAGCCTTAAACTCTATGATCCTACGCTCCCTGGTGCAATGGTTTCCCAACGGAGGTTTAGGTTTCTGTCACTCCAGCAACCCCACAATCGGTAGCCAAATACACAATGCATCTCACTAGGCCCATAAATGGTGAAGTATCATGTAGTCGACGTTCACATGACACCACTAGTGAAATAGCACCACAACAATATCAAACCATTAAATATTTCTCAACAATAATTCACTACTAACATCTTGACTTCTCCCATGTCCTCGAGAACTAAACGAACTACTCACAAGACATCATATGGATCATGATCAGAGGTGAAATAATGGTAAACTAGCAGGGTGGCCCGCGCATTTGCGCGGCTAGAGATATTGTTTACTATCATATTCATACTTGTTACATCTTATTACTAAATTGGCTTTTAGATATCGTGTGTTAGATAGCCATTTTAAAATATAGGATAACATGTAGCCAAATTATATCATGTGAAAGCCTAATTTTTATTTTTGTCTCTATGAGCTATTTTCTATTCAATTTAATTTCAACTTTAGTAAGGACCCATTGAGCCTCGTATGTTGGTAAATACTTAAGATACTCCATCCTAGAATAACTTCATACTAATATGTAGCATTTTCTATCACACTTCTTATCCTTGAGTACATAACTTTCAATCGATCTGCGTATCTTTTCATATATAAGGTTATTGAGAAAAATATCCAATCAACGACAAATGGATACTTCTATATGTCAAACATAATTTTTTAGATAATGTCAGACATAATTTTCATCGTCTCTATTGCAGACCATGCATCCTGACATGTTGTCATGTGAGTAGGTCATGGTGATATGATTATTTTATAATTTGTTTAGAACGCTCTGGTCTATGTAATCCGTATCTTATATGAAGAATTTACAATTAAATAGGAGATATGCATTGCTCGTCTTTGCCACTTAATCTCACTCCATCCATATGTATACAGGGCAACAGGCGTGCCCTGAACTCTTTTTTTACCACGTGAAATAGCTTGTCAATTCATACTTCTGCATGTGCTAATTTCATGCCATGCACGGATGTGCAATCAGCTTGCGCGCATACATGCAACGAATATTGGTCAAATCTTCTTTTTCTTTTTCTTTTTTTAATATTGAACTGTCGGTAGGGTTTCGAACGATTCATGCAGGGGGCCTCCAACCAAGATGTGGCTTTTGGATGAAACTGAACCATTAATTTGAGTCCACGCATGTGATCCGATAATAATCAAGCACAAAGGATGCAAACTGCGGTCGCATGGTGATCACGAAATCGTCTAGTGCCGCCTATGTTTGCCTCTTTGAGTCTCTGTGTCGCCAACGATGATCGATCCAAATTAACCCGCCTCTTCAGCGGTCATAGCTTTAAGCCAGATTGATATCGCTAATTGACCATAGAGACTCGTCGAAGAGCTTGATGTGTAGCTTCAAGGCAAGCTTGTGGTTCGTCAGCTTTGTTGTTGCGAGAGCGCTATCGATTTCTCAAGCTAGCTTCGTTGGAGCTAGATCAAAGTTATGGCTTCGAGCGCATCGATCAGAGGTTGGGTATGGGATGCTAGTTGCCGGCTCCAGATTCGCACAAAACCGTTGTGATCGTTGATGCACACCCTTCGATTCCATAGTAGTCAACCTGCCAGTTGAAATCCTGGCATATTGCCGCCGACGTGAAGCTCAGGAACTTCCCGCGAGACGCTGTGGTCCTTTAGTAATTCCTTAATCGGTATCTCTTTGCTTGTCACGTTTGAGTACGAAGCTCTCTCTAGGCGATGATCTATTTTTTCCAGTTTCGTACAATCTCTCCTGACGTATATACGTAGAACTCTAGAGAAAACTCCGATAGTAATAGTTTGTGTCTGCTCTCTTTTCAGATTACTTGTGCGTGTTGCCGCCGGACGACAATCAATCTTTTAGCTTCCATACTTGTGCGTCCTGACGGCATAATCTACACCGTTTATATATCTTAGTTTTAGCGCGACAAATCTACACCGTTAGTTGTTAGTTGTTTTAATAATATAATAGATAATAATCTGAACATAAACCTTAACTCAACGGTTCCACTCAATAGCATCAACTACAAGAGTAATCAACACCGGGAAAGTTTCCCCTATGAATATAACAAGATCCAACTCAAGATGTTACAGCGGGATGGCGAGGTGATGATGGAGATGAAGGTGCTGGTGATGGAGATGATGATGATGATGATGATCCCGATGAAGTCCGGTGCGATGCTGATGACGATGGCGACGATCTCCCCTCTCCGGGAAGGAATTTCCCCGGCAGATTTCTCTCTGCCGGAGAGCTTTTCTCTCTCTGTGTTCTCCGCCCCGCAGAGGCGGCTGTGTCTAACTCTGAGCCTCCCCTTGACTTAGGTTTTTGGGGACGATGATGTACGCAAAGGGGCGAGACCAGAGGTGGGCCAGGGTGGCCTCATGCGGGGCCCGCGCGGCCAGGGGGCTGGCCGCGCCGCCCTGGCGTGTGGGCCCCCCCTGGCTCCTCTCGACTCCTCCTTCTGGCTTCGTAGGTCTTCTGAGAAAATATAATTTCTGGGTATTTTTCTGGAATTTTCCTGATCTTCAAAATATGGTCTCTTGATGGTCCCTTTTCCAGCAGAATCCTGACTCCGGCAGCAACTCCTCCGATGATCATCAAACATGTGAAAACAAAGGAAATAACATAAGTATCATGTCTAAATATGAAATATATCAATGAATAACAGTAAATTATGATATAAAATAGTGATGCAAATTGGACGTATCACTACGACGCAAAGAAAATCCTGGTGGACGCACTGGGTACCCTGAGAATCACTGGAATTCATTCTTTGTAAGTCCTAAATGCGGCAAAAGAGTGGGTTTGACCGGTATCCCAAATTCAAATCCAAGGGGATTGAATTTGAAGTAGGTGACAAGCATCTGTTCCGGCAGTTAACTGGCCTCTTGATCCGTCAGAGTTGTCAGACTTGTTCATCAAAACCCCTTGCGAAATATTATCATGAAAATAAGTCGAAAGACCGAGTCGAAGATTTGAAGATACGAAGAAGTCAAAGAATTAATCCAGTCGAAGATTTAAAGATTAGAGATTCAACCCGAATCTGCAATTCTGGTAGAATCTCAGGGGCTACTGACAAGGGTATAGTTAATAGAGCCCGTTAGTTGAGTACCCCTGAGGCCCGATGAGCTAGGCCCAATTGTAATGATAGTCGAATACGAGTTCTTACCGTATGTCGATATTGTAATCTGTATCGGACCCTACCCGATCCTCGAGACCTGGCCACCTATATATAGGGGCCAGGAGGGGACGGTGTGGGGCAGATTGAAAGCAAGCCAGGTTGAACACCCAAGTTTACTTTTGATATACACTTATTTCGACTAACCTTTACCTTCGAGTTCATCCGACGCCCTATTCCCCCGATCCTAAGTTCTTAATCTAGGACATTTGTCGAGTTAACCCTCGTCAGTGCCCGTCACTGGTAACTCGTCACTGGTAAGGAGTTACCAGTGACGGACAAGTGCCCATCACTGGTGTTCATATAGTAGTGACAGCCTTTTATTTGTGTCTGTCACTACGTAGTTGCCACGGTAGTGCATTTTGATGTTACTAGTGACAGATCATTTGGTTATTAGGTAGTTCGGCCTGTCACTGATAAATATTTTAAGAATAAAAAAACATTTTAATAAATAAAAAATATTCCATTTGCACATCCAGAACACTATGAGCACAAGCACTGATACTCACGGATAATACAATATGATAATAAGTACTCCCTCAGATCGGAAATAACTGTCGGAGACTTAGTACAAACTTTGTACTAAGCTAGTACAAAATTATCGACACTTATTTCCGATCGGAGGGAGTAGTACAAACTGGAATATAGCACAATTTTTTTAGATGGAACATACGTATATTCCATTAAGGCACAACAAGATCGTTGGCCACCAGTACACCTACATCAGGAGGGATGCTCCCCCGCCACAAATCCTGACTATGCCATTCTCCTCTTGCTCCTACAACCGCCAATTCATGGGCAGGCATGTTACAGGTTCTTGGTACAAACTCACAGCTAAACAAATGAAAGGACGTTGACAGCAAGAATTTTGCATGAAGTAACAAAGGACCTAGTCTCGAATAGTCATAGGTGCTGGATTCCATAGATTGCTTGAGAACGAGACAATCCGTCGAGAAAATGACTCGACTATTACGTTGACTTTTGGCTATTGGAATCACGTTGACCAAGGCCAGTAATTCAGTTTGGAGTGCTTCAGAAACCACACTTACTCTGCCTGCAGCAGCAAAAATTGGGTCCCCTGTTGTATTTAAGAAGAACCAACACCTCAAATTAAAATCGTCCAACTCTTGTATAACTTGTAAAAACGTCAATGCTTCCGCCATCATCTTCCCAGGAGTCATCAGCACCATCTGCTACCTAGAAATGTCACATCCCAAACAAACGTTGACATGGAGCGGCCACCAACTTAGGTAGAAGACCAACATGTGTTTAGAGCAGACATCATATAAGTTTACATCTGCATTGGGCGGAAAACACAACAGTTTCACTTATTCAGTAATAGTTAATTTTGGTGCTGCAAGTATGATAACTTTAAGTCTCGGTACTATAAGAGAAAACTCAAATGGTAATTACAACAAGATAACTAAAGTCCAACCATCTACAAAAATTAACACCTACGAGATATTCTTACTGGTACTTTTGCATTTGTTGTGCTACTCGTAGAAGTAAACAAGGAAATATTGAATGCCGGGATAGCTTGGGGGTACAATGAGGGAAGAGTCATAGTATAGCCATACGATAGAAGTGCCAGATCTCAGGACAAGTTACTATATACTACCACTATAGCAGTATACAATTTATATATGTGATAAAAAATAAAAAAGTCACAATGACACGTAAGATCTTATGATATCAAATTACACATAAATCAGTAATAAAAGAAGTAAAGCCACTCAGGTGGCAATGAGAAATGACAAGCAAAATTGCAACATAGAACTAACAAGACATGATACCAAAGAATGCATTCACACCAACTTAAATATACGACTTGCAATGCACCTGTACAACAGATATCATCTAACAAAAGCTAAAATTCAAACAAACTAGCAAGAATTTATGGAACATTAAGATGGATTTGTCCATCACAAGGTTCCAACATGCTCAGTACTAAATCACAATATAAAGCAGCAACCTTGTAGAGATATTTTGCTGGGCTCAATATAACTGGCACAACGAATGGTGTCATACCTCATTCGGTGATCCGTCATGCTTGATCAATTGGGTTGCAGTTGCCTTTGTGCGTGAATCGTGAACCGCCGGCGAGTCATCACCACCATAGAATAACCTAGATTCTGAGGCGACATCTGTGTTTAAATTCAAATGACACACTATCCTGATGAGTACCAAACAATTGAATCTCTACACCTTTGTTTAAATTCTTCTGTGATGTCACAAATATGTCCATGTGGTAGCAGAGGTGGTAGCCACATGACACGCTATCCTGCTGATGTGTGCAACTAACATCTGTATAATGCTTAAAGCGTATATGACCTTTAACTTTTTTTTGGCACATTTCCACCTCTATAAGCATGTTCAAATAGAGCATCATCGAGAATCCGTGACGACACTGTGTAATCCCTTTTTGCCTTGTTTTTAAGTGAATCCAAGTATAAAGCCTTGCATTCCTTCACCATGAGAAATATTAGAACCCAATGACCCCTACACAAACATGCCAACGATCTTAGTTCATGAATCATTCGCTAATAAAAAACAGCCCAAGTTCAGTGCAAAGTCATAAACTGGATTGAAATGTAAGAAATCTGATTTAGTTAAGACAGAGTATGACTATAGGTGTTTATGCTAGATTAAGCTTGATGAACTGATGCAACAGTCGAAAAGCTAATCTGATGCTTATAATTGCTTTTGTTAACTAGAACTAGTAATTATTTGAAAAGCTAACTATTTTCTCATTGTCCAGTCTTGTCATATCATTTGGTGATACTGATAATCTACTATGGTCTGTGTTACTGTAAGAAAATTTAGGCAGAATATTGTCAAGAATGGTACTGGTTGTGTTGTCAAGTAAGGAGAGTTGGCATGCAACTGCAGAGCAATACTTCTTTGGACACTATGTATGTATATACAACTGTACAGCTGCACATGGTATTTATTCACCATCAAGGTTACAAAAAGTGGTAGGCAGGCGGTAACCCTCTGCCTAGCATGTAAGTTTCTGAGTGGGTAGAACTCTACCCTGACATTTTTCTTAGAAGTTGTCATAACAAGATTGAGAAATAATATATTTGGATGCATGAGTCGCTTAGCTGCAATAATTAAAACTGGACAGTTTGTGTAATCTCGCTGGGAAGAAAACATAAATAAATGTCCTAGATCTCTTGTACGTACTAGCATATTTGCTCGTGCTTCGCTACGAAACCAGAATAAATATACTAAAAACTATTTTAAGTATGAGTTTTTTAAATACTAAAGATGACCTAAATGCCCCTGTTACAATTTAGATTGGTTTTGACTGTTAATTATAGTTTATAACTGCAAATGGTAATACAAAGAGCTATTTTTGTTGAGCTTGAACAATCATCATAACAATAAGTCAATGACGTTCAGCTTTGGTTCATACTATAATACTGGTCAAGCTTCAATAAATATGGTTCTATTCCAGTGCGGTCTCCCTAAATATCATAGACTCAAATTCTATATGACTCAGCGAATAAACATCACACAAGTATAAAAAAATTTGTAGAACTGACACTTTTGAGTACTTAACATCTATTCTTTAGTAGAAGCAAAGAAATCACAATTGCACAAGCACTAACCGGTAGCATGCAAGTACATATTAGTTTGCATTTTGCAAAGCACCAGGCGTCAACGCTAACAAGCATGGAATGAAAGAATCAGTATTCAGAACCACCAGGCGTCACTCATGCAAGCATGGTGCAGGAACGCGCAAGCTTTAGCACCGCCACAGTAGCCTCGCCTATCTGCTCCGTGACCTGATGGTAGCTTTCGTACGATCGATGTTCTTCTATAGAGACACGAAGGAGACATGCGGAGGAAAATTCGAGAATACACCACAGAGTATGGATCGATATGCAATTCACTAACGTGTACTGGTATAAAATGCAAATTTGCAAAGCCAGGGACTGTAGGAGGTGGAAGGGGGAGAATACTACATTTTCGCCTTGCAAATGAACACTAGTGTGAGGCTATATTTTCATTATATACATGCAAATAGGAACATTAGATTTCAGTCTCAGTTTTGTGATTAAAGTAGCTAAACATGATTATATGTTATATGCAAAAGCAGTGTACCAGATTCAATTAAATGGCATCACTTGTTATACAAATAACAGTAGGTAATAAAGTAGTATAGAAGTATAGACTTACGTTGGATTGTAGGGTACTAGTATGTATTTTTTGTCCTTGTTTTTTTGCAATACACGGAAGATGCACTCCTTTAAAATAATCTCACAACCTTCCTTGGAGCTTAGATCGTTGCCGTGCATGTGATAAGGATCAGCGATTCCGACATCAGCAAGTTCTTTTTTGTCTGGTCTCTCTAACTAGGTACAGCGCCCATAGCCTGACAAGGGAGGACTCGAGCAAATCTAGGTTGAACAATCTAAAGATCTCCGGAAACTCCAGGTAGAACTTGTCTGCATGATATTTGGTCATAAAGTGGTCGTAATCCACTGGAACCCTGGCCGTGTAATGTGAGGCATGGCCTTTATGATTTTCTAGCTCTCTTATATACTATATGCAATCACAGAAAATTGATCTTACCGTTCATATGTGCAGAATTCGGAGTTTCGATCACTTCTCAGTTATCACCAACTCAAATCACCAAGCTTGGTCAACCAGGTAGCAGATCAGCGCTTCAATCAAACCTACAGAGCTAGTGAGATAGCAACGGAACATTAGTAAGCAAGTAAAACCCTGCAACCCTGAACAAGTTACTTAGTTCTATGCCTAGGAAGTTCTTCACGAAAAGCTTCTTTAGCGGAGAACTATACTACAACAGATGTTGTTCTTTGAGGCAAAAGTACAACATGGCGCAAATCATGATTTGACCGTGGCAGCAAGCATGCTAGAGGAGCAACATAAGTAAAATCTTTCCTATAATTTAAGGCCAACCGGTAACCAGAGTTTGATATTTTAACATAATAATTTAAGGCATGCTAGGGTTTGATGTTTTAACATTAGTAAAATCATGATTTGGCCGTGGCCGTGGCAGCAAGCATGCTAGAGCAACAGAAGTTTGTTATATAAATATGCTAACTTGGTTTTAACATGATAATTAGGAACAGAAGTATGAAACCAAGGCTCAGTTGTACATAATGACATAATTATTTCATCACAAGGAAAAAATGTGTTCGTTATTTCTATATGAGTCCAGTCATGTATTACATAATGGACAGGATTTAATCAGAATGTGGAGAAACGTTTCTGAAAAAGGAAAACGTTTTTTTAGATATTCACTACCATTTCACCCCTAAGACTGCACGTTTTTAGTGGCTTCCTTAAAAAATACAGAGGTGTGTGGGTAGTGCAAAGTACACTTATTTATATCCTCCCTAAGATACCGAACTCCTTGACAATGTAGTGAAAATATTATGTGGTGCAGCTATCAAACTATTATTAGAAATTGTGGTTCATAAACAAGTCAGGGTAAAAAATTATGCTACTGGAGGTCTGATATTAGGTAAAAAATCATGCAAATTGTAAAATTAGCAATTTTCCAGGCAGAGCACACTCCGAGCAGATGCAATGCGATTGACTGACCTGCTTGTAGAAAGACAACAATTAAATCTAAACTCACTGCAGCAAACAGCCAAAGAAGAACGTCTTTAAGTTGAGTGAACCTGAATACTGAACTAGCTATCGATTCTCAACCTGAACGTTAAATGCTGGTGAACACCCGTACTGGTATTCCAAGTGCTACCGACCCTAATACCAATTAGGAGCCAATACTTCTGACAGTAAAAACTCAAACACGGACGTGACGCCTAAACTTTAATCCAAACTGCATACTAATAAAGGTTGGAAAACCTGATCCTTTTAGAGTCCAACCAGGCACACTACTTCAGAATTTACTATGAACAAAACGTTTCAAAACAACTGGGGACTAACCAATTGAAGAGCACATGGCCGGCCAGCGACGGAGACGACAGAACAGATTGACGAAGATGGTCGCCGGGAGCAGCAGACAGCGACGACTTGAATTGATTGATTGGTGCAGATCTTCTACAATGAACTGGAATGGACCTGCAAAATGGAGAGGAAGATTACGAATTTCAGATTTTGTTGATGTTTTAGGGCACTAGTGGAAAAGGGGTCTTATGTTCAGGACCTTTAGCACCGGTTGTGTATTAAACCGGTGCTAAAGGTCCCTCCAGGGAAGCCAGAATGGCCGTTGCAGTACGACAACAATTAGTCCCGGTTCGTCCGGTACCTTTAGTCCCGGTTGGAGACACCAACCGAGACTAAAGGGGTTCGTGGCCAGCTGGCCTGCTGCCAGACCCCTTTAGTCCCGGTTGGTGTCACCAACCGGGACTAAAGGTCCCGGCCTATTTAATGCGGCCACCCGCCGCTGGCCGCGCCCTCTCCCTCTCCCCTTTTTTTTCCTCCTAGAAGAGTGGTAGGGGGTGTTAGAATTGGTTTCCCCTTCTATGCACAAGAGGTGTTTGATGAAATGTGTGAGTGAATTTTTTCCTCCTCTATTCTTCACCACCGAGCTCTAGTTTATCCACTATTTGTCAAGATTTCGCGCGGTCCCATCTATTCAAGTGTTCTGAGAGGTTGGCAACTATAAGCTCTTGAGTAATTTTAGTAATGGACTAATTTTAGCATCGTGATTGTGTTTGATATACTTATAACTTGCAGATGAGCCATCCATGGATGTACGCTGATCGATGCTCTGCTGAATTCATTGAAGGCGTGCGTTCTTTTCTCAAAGTGGCTGAGGCAAACAAGCGGAATGGTTTTATGTGTTGTCCTTGCAGTTCCTATCGAAATGAGAAGGATTCTCTTGCTTAAGCACCCTTCACTTCCACCTGATTCGGTGGGGTTTCATGCCCGGGTATAATTGTTGGATCAAGCACGGAGAAAGAGGGGTTATGATGGAAGACGGTGAAGAAGAAGAGAATGATGATAACTATCGTCAAATGTTCCCTGAATACGGTGATACTGCAATGGAAGAAGAAGAAGGTGACGAACGGGGATCATAAGCCCGCTGATGATCTTAGTCGGGTCATTTCTGATGCGAAGCGAGACTGTGTAACAGAAAATGAGAGGTTGTAGTTCGAGCAGATGTTACAGGACCACAAAAAATTGTTGTACCCAAATTGTGAAGATGGCCAGAAGAAGCTGGGTAGCACATTGGAATTGTTGAGATGGAAGGCAGAGAACGGTGTGACTGACTCGGGATTTAATAAGTTGCTGATAATGATGAAGAAACTGCTTCCAAGGGATAACGAATTGCCTGTCAGTACGTATGAAGCAAAGAAGCTTCTCTGCCCTCTTGGATTAGACGTACAGAAGATACATGCCTGCCCTAATGACTGCATTCTCTACCGGGGTGAGGAGTACGAGAATTTGGATTCATGCCCGGTATGCACTGCACTGCGGTATAAGATCAGACAGGATGACCCTGGAGATGTTGAGGGCGAGCCACCCAGGAAGAGGGTTCCTGCCAAGGTGATGTGGTATGCTCCTATAATACCGTGATTGAAACGTTTGTTAAGAAATGAAGAGCATGCCAAGTTGATGCGATGGCACATGGAGGACCGTAAGAAAGACGAGATGTTGAGACACCCCGCTGATGGGTCGCAGTGGAGAAAAATCGAGAGAGAGTTCCCAGACTTTTCAAGTGATGCAAGAAACTTATGGTTTGGTCTAAGTACAGATGGCATGAATCCTTTTGGGGAGCAGAGCTGCAGTCACAGCACCTGGCCCGTTACTCTATGTATCTACAACCTTCCTCCTTGGTTGTGTATGAAGCGGAAGTTCATTATGATGCCAGTGCTCATCCAAGGTCTGAAGCAACCCGGCAACGACATTGATGTGTACCTAAGGCCATTAGTTGATGAACTTTTACAGCTGTGGGCCAAACCAGGTGTACGTGTGTGGGATGAGCACAAACAAGAGGAATTCGACCTACGAGCGTTGCTTTTCGTAACCATCAATGATTGGCCTGCTCTTAGTAACATTTCAGGACAGTCAAACAAGGGATACAATGCATGTACACACTGTTTGGATCAGACAAAAAGCATATATCTGGACAAATATAGGAAGAATGTGTACCCGTGGTATCACCGGTTTCTTCCGAACAAGCATCCCTGTCGGAAAAAAGGCAAGCACTTCAATGGCGAGATAGAGATCCGGTCGAAGCCAACCCGCCGTACCAGTGATGAAGTCTTTGATATGGTCAAGGATTTAAGAGTAATCTTTGGAAAGAGTCTTGGCAGACAACCTGTTCCGAATGACGCTGACGGACACGCACCCATGTGGAAGAAGAAATCTATATTTTGGGAGCTTGAGTATTGGAAAGTCCTGGAGGTCTGCTCTGCGATCGACGTGATGCACCTGACGAAAAATCTTTGCGTGAATCTGCTAGGATTCTTGGGCTTGTATGGGAAGACAAAAGATACACCAGAAGCACGTGAGGACCAGCAACGTTTGAAAGGACGAGACGGCATGCATCCAGAGCGGTTTCAAGGTCCTGCTAGCTACGCTCTTACCAAAGAAGAAAAGGAAATATTTTTTGAAGCCCTTTTCAGTATCAAGGTCCCATCTGGCTTCTCGTCAAATATAAAGGAAATAATAAATATGGTAGAGAAAAATTCCAAAACCTAAAGTCTCATGACTGCCACGTGCTTATGACGCAATTGCTTCCGATTGCATTGAGGGGAATTCTACCAGAAAATGTTTGACTACCCATTGTGAAGGCATGCGCATTCCTCAATGCAATTTCTCAGAAGGTAATCGATCTAGAAAGCCTACCAAGGTTACAGAATGATATGGTCCAGTGTCTTGTCAGCTTCGAGTTGTTGTTCCCACCGTCCTTCTTCAATATTATGACGCACCTCCTAGTTCACCTAGCAGAAGAGATTATCATTCCCGGTCCTATATTTGTATACAATATGTTCCCCTTTGAGAGGTTCATGGGAGTCTTAAAGAAATATGTATATAACTGTGCTAGGCCAGAAGGAAGCATCTCCAAGGGCTATGGAACAGAGGAGGTCATTTAGTTTTGTGTTGACTTTATTCCTGACCTTAAGCCGATTGGTGTTCCCGAATCATGGCATTAGGGGAGACTAGGTGGAAAAGGCACACTAGGAAAGAAAACAACCTATTCTATGGATGGACATTCTTTCACTTAAGCACACTACACAGTTCTACACAATTCAACCTTGGTGGCTCCATATATCGAGGAACACAAGAATATTGTACGCTCCCAAAACCCGGGGAAGCCTGAATCCTGGATTAAACTTGAGCACGAGACGACTTTCGGCGGTTGGTTGCGAGTACTTCTCATAAATGATGACATCACTATTGAGAAAGAACTGTACTTGTTGGCAAAGTCACCATCTTCGATCATATCGACTTTCCAAGGGTACGAGATAAATGGGAATACATTTTACACGATCGCCCAAGATAAAAAGAGCACCAACCAAAACAGTGGTGTCCGCTATGATGCAACAAATGAGAATGGGGAAAAGGACACATATTATGGGTACATTGAGGTGATATGGGAACTTGACTATGGGTCTAATTTTAAGATCCCTTTGTTTCGGTGCAAATGGATCAAGTTGGCTGGAGGTGGGGTACAGGTAGACCAAAAGTACGGCATAACAACAGTGGATCTCAACAATCTTGCGTACAGAGACGAACCATTTGTCCTAGCCAATGACGTGGCTCAGGTATTCTATGTGAAGGACATGTCTACCAAACCGAGAAAAAGAAAAGATAAGCAAACAAATACATCATACGGTGAGCCAAAGCGCCACATAGTTCTTTCAAGGAAAAGAAACATCATGGGATTGGAGGACAAGACAGACATGTCAGAAGATTACAATAAGTTTCATGAAATTCTGCCTTTCAAAGTGAACACTGATCCAAGCATCCTACTAAATAATGAAGATGCTCCATGGTTACGGCCCAGAAAAAAACCCCAACAGAGAAAATGATGATGTTGGTGATGTGTAATAATCTATGTAATCTATGAAACTTAATGTCAGTAGCATGCGTCCCGATCATTCTGAATCGATTCTTGCACATTTACTTGAGCATTGTGATACGTCTCTAACGTATCCATAATTTTTGATGCTCCATGCTTGTTTTTACACCATTTGCTTAGTGTTTCATTACACTTCATGGCATTTTTATGCATTTTCTGGAACTAACCTATTAACGAGATGCCACAGTGCTAGTTCCCTGTTTTCTGCTGTTTTTGTGTTTCAGAAAAGTTACACAGGAAATATTCTCAGAATTGGACGAAACAAAAGCCAGACGTCCAGATATTTACCGAAGCTTCCAGAGAAACGAAGAGGAGACGGAGAGGAGCCACTGGTGGGCCACACCACCAGGGGGCGCGGCCTAGGGCTGGCCCACGCCCACCTGTGGTGAGCCCCAACAAGTCCACTTCTGACACCGCCCCTTCGCCTATAAAGACCCCCCAATGGGAAAAACCTAAAAACCCCCGATCACTATTCCAGAATACATCGCGATCCGCCGCCGCCGTCGACCCGAGATCGGGAGGGTCCAGAAGCTCTTCCCGGCACCCTGCCGGAGAGGGGAATCGCCACCGGAGGTCTTCTTCATCGCCATGCTTGCCTCTAGCGCGATGAGTGAGTAGTCTACCTTGGACTATGGGTCCATAGCAGTAGCTAGTTGGTTGTCTTCTCCACCATGTACTTCATGTTTAGATCTCGTGAGCTGCTTGACATGATCGAGACTACCTTTATGTAATTCTACATGTTGTGTTTGTTGGGATCCGATGAATATTGGTGTTATGATTGAGTTGATGTGCTGAATATTATCTTATGTTATCTCTATGTTGTTTATGACCTTGCATGCTCTCCGTTGTTAGTAGCTATCTTGGCCAAGTAGTTGCTAGTGACTCCAAGAGGGGGTATTTATGCTCGATAGTGGGTTCATGCCTCTATTTAATTTGGGGGAGTGACAGAAACCTCTAAGGTTGTAGATGTGCTGTTGCCATTAGGGAGAAAACAACATTCATATGTTCAAGGGCATATGCTTTGTTTACATTACACACTTTGCTTAATGCAGTTATCTGTTGTTCACAACTTAATACTTGTGGAGTTCTCGGATTGATTCGCCACAAGTGGATTATTAGTCATAGATGCAGTTGGATGACGGTCTATGTATTTTGTTGTAATGCCCAGAGTAAATCTCATAGTGATCCTCTCGACACATGCACGTTACCTTTACTCTATCAATTGCCCAACTGTAATTTGTTTACCCAGCATGTGTTATTTTATCTTATGGAGAGACACCACTAGTGAACTGTGGACCCCGGTCCTATTTCCTTTATATTGCTATCACCTGTTTACTTTACTCGCACTGTTTACTTTCCTCGCATACTACTATTGCTTTCCACTCGATACGCTCATTCCTTTGTTTCAAGCAAACCAGTGAGATTGACAACCTCATCGTTAGTTGGGAACAAAGTATTTGGTTGTGTTGTGTGCAGGTTCCACGTTGCCGCTCGCAAAGAAAAGCTTGGACGAGGCACCCTATAAATTGTCCGGAGCTGTCGCGAAGCTAGCGGGCATCACCTTCAGTCGTTTGGCTTTTTCCTACTGGATTGATAACCTTGGTTTCATAACTGAGGGAAAACTTGCTGCTATATTCATCAAACCTTCTCTTGGGGTTTCCAACTGGCCGGTCTTTTACTTCATCAACTACACGCCAACAAGTTTTCTGGCACCATCATCACCGCGCCATCACATTGTCATATTTATTGTACAACACATTAACTAGTTGACAACACACTTACAACTCAGCATACTGACACTTGACATAACACTCAGCATACTCACAACTAACATAACACTCAGCATACTCACACTAGTATGCCTTCTTCTCCTTCCCATTTACAACCCTATGGATCCATTGCTTAATGCCTCTCTTGATTCTGCATAGAATTACTGAAGCAGTAATTTCTTTCTCTATGTGTGGAGGCACCATTTGAGGGAGTAGCTCAGTAGCTTGGGTGTAACGGCCTTCTTGCATAGCTTGATTAGTAGCAATTCTAGGATGTAAACCATTTACTCTATGAGGCAGTTCATGCATGACAGGAATACCTGGTCTAGGAGGAGCTGTTGGTGCAGGGAGTCCCATGACAGTGGCATATACTACCCCTTCTCTAAGCTGGTTCAGTCCCTGGAGCGCTTCTTCTTCCATTCTTGCTCTTGTTATTTCAGCAGCCATTTCCCTCTCTTTAACACTCCTTCTGTGATACACCTGTAGCGCACTTCCTTCAGTAGTTCTCCTTGAACCAGAACTCTTATCTTCCCTTCTTGCTCTTCTTGTTCCTATGCTCCTACTTCTCTGGTTACTCCAGTTGAGATTGTCCATTTTCCCTACCACTGCATTGTATACCAACAACTCCATGCTATTTATAGAGAATTGTTTGCTTTAGACATTGTGTCAGTGCTACAAGTTTCAATAAAAGTTAGCACAAGCATCTTTTATCAGTATTACAAGTTCCAGTAAAAGTTTACTCGAGCATCTTTTGTCAGTGCTACAAGTTCCAATAAAAGTTGACTCGAGCATCTTTTGTCAGTGCTACAAGTTCCAATAAAAGTTTCATGAGATTAGTTATTCAATTTGAAACACTTTTCATATTCAAAGTGTCATCAAATTCTAAATTCTGCTAAAAGAATATTAATTAATATAGTTTTATTTGAAAATGGCAAAATAGTTAATAGTTTAAATAGTTAGAATAACTTTTTTTGAAAATAGAAAATGGTTTTGAATTAGTTATTCAATTTGAAACACTTTTCATATTCAAACTTTTATCAAATTCTAAAATCTGCTAAAAGAATATTAATTAATATAGTTTTATTTGAAAATGGCAAAATAGTTAATAGTATAAATAGTTAGAATAAATTTTTTTGAAAATAGAAAATGGTTTTGAATTAGTTATTCAATTTAAAAGACTTTTCATATTTAAAGTTTTATCAAATTCTAAAATCTACAAAAAGAATATTAATTAATATAGTTTTATTTGAAAATGGCAAACTGGTTATTAGGTTGAATAGTTAGAATAATTATTTTAGAAAACAAAAAATAGTTTTGCATTAGTTATTCAAATTCAAACACTTTTCATGTTGTAAGTTTATTCAGATTCAAAAGTATGCAAAAGTTATTCAAATGCATATTCAAAAATATTTAAAATTCATATTCAAAAATTTTGTCTCAGAAATCTAAAAAAATTCACCATTAGTCCCGGTTATCCCTACCAACCGGGACTAAAGGTGTGGGATTCGGCGCGAAACTGAAGCGGCCACCAAAATGTCTTTAGTCCCGGTTGGTGGCACCAACCGGGACGAAAGGTGTACCCTTTAGTCCCGGTTCGGGACTAAAGGTCTTGGGGTATAAATACCCCATCTTCTTCCCCGGCTCGAGCCACCGCCCGCGACGCCCATCATATTTTCTTAGAAGACCAGCGCGCAGGAGGACTCGACGTAGGGGAGGTGCTGCCGCCGCGCCGTTCGAAGGACGCCACGCCGGCCCGCTGCCGCCGCCGCCGTTCGGAGGACGCCCCGCCGCCCCACCACCTCGCCGTCCCCCCCCCCCCCCCCGCGTGCCCCACCACCTCGCCGCCCTGTGCCACCCCACCACCTTGCCGCCCCGGGCCCGCAGACACACCACCCCACCACCTCGCCGCCCGACATCTCCCTGCAGACGCGCTGGTGAGGATGACCGATCCCTGCAGATTAATTAGGGTTAGGTGTTAGATTAGGGTTAGATTAGGGTTAGTTTAGGGTTAGAGTTAGTTATTAGTTAGATAGATATGTTAGATGTTAGATTAGGGTTTAATTAGATTGTTAGATGTTAGATTAGGGTTTAATTAGATGTTAGTTATTAGATTAGGGTTTAATTAGCTAGATGTTAGTTATTAGATAGTTAGATTGTTAGAGTTAGTTATTAGTTATAATTTGTTAGTTAAAGTTTGTTAGTTAGAATTTGTTAGTTAGATTGTTAGAGTTAGTTATTAGTTAGTCAAATTAGTACATATGGGGGCGTTGGCTAGGCGCCGATGCGGTGGGGGGGGGGGGTTCTTCCCCCACCGTGTCGGCGCCCGGCCAACACCCCCTTTTTTTTGCACATTGCTCATATGTACATATGGGGCCGTTGGCCAGGCGCCGACGCGGTGGGGGGGTTTCTTCCCCCACCGTGTCGGCGTCCGGCCAATGCCCCCCCTTTTTTTTGCACATTGCTCATATGTACATATGGGGGCATTGGCCAGGCGCCGACGCGGTGGGGGGGGGTGGTTTCTTCCCCCACCGCGCCGGTGCCCGGCCAACGCCCCCATTTTTTTGGACATTGCTCGAATATTTACATAGTTTTTGTCTACCTATTGTATTAGTTAAGCAATGGATCCCTTCCGCGCCAGAAGAGAGGGTGAAGAGGAACTGTTCGGCTTTATCCGGACAGACGCCGGTGGAGCAGAAACCGGTCGAGGAGAAGAAGGTGGAGCAGAAGATGGCTCTGAATTTTTGATTGACTCCGGTCCGGGAATGGAGCTGGAAGATGGCGATGACGGCGGCTCAGAACATGGCGATGACGGCGGGTCAGAATATGTTGGACCGCCAGAGGTATATTAAGCCTCTGGTGAATCACTGCACGATGCAATAATTATTTTGTATATTTATATGTACTAATGGAATGCTTCTTATGAATGTTTCTTCTTTTAGACCTCCGCATCGACCCAATCTTCTAGAGGGAAACGAGGCTATGCCAAAGGGTTGCCCGCTGAAGTGCATCTTGTAATTCAGGCCGTGTCTGAATTGGGCGACCAACGCATCCCAAAGCGAACGCAACAAAATTCACCCTACCGACATTGGCAACTGCTGCGGAAACAGAGGCCTTGAAGTTGAAAGTGAAGAAGTGGTCTCTTAAGAAGATGGCCCAACTATTCAATAACCACAAGAAAAAGTTATACAATTACTACATCAAGAAAAAGACACCTCCAGAATTTACTGGCCCACTAGAGAAGCAACGGGATCACTGGGAAGCATTTCTGGAATACAAGGAATCAACACTAGCTTTGGAAAGATCGCGCAAGAATAAGGCAAATGCTGCCAAGAAGATTTATCACCATAAAATGGGTTCAGGTGGCTACAAGACTTTAGTGGCGGGGTGGGATAAAAAGGACGCCGCCTTGATTGCTAAAGGGGTCATTCCAGCTACACAACAATTGCCCCCGAGGGCAAGAAATTGGTTTTTGGGTCATGGCGGATACATTGACGAACATACAGGGGAGTTAGTTGCACCTCCTGCTATTGCTACTCCCAAGAACGAACTTGTGAAAGCACTCAAAGAGGTTGAAGAGGGCAAGTTCATTCCTGACAGAGAGAGGGACGTGTTGACAAAGGCCCTCGGGAGTGTCGAACACAGTGGGCGAACATGAGGACTGGGACCTAATTATCCATGGAGCATCGGGTTTGCCGAGGATGTAGAGTCTTATAGAAAAAGGGAGAGAGGAAGGAAGTGGAAGGAGGAGGAGGAGAAAGAGAGGATAATGAAGTTGGAAGAAAAGTATGATGGAATGTTCATGTCCATGCAGAAGCAGATTCAAGAACTGCGGCAAACTCAAGATGGGCCAAGTCATCAACTGCAGCTGGAAGGTCCTGCATTTGACAGTAACGACGGCCCATTGATGAAGAGAAGCAGTGTGGCTTCCACGGGGCTTGGGGCTGATGAGGCACCGATGGGTCGCTACCCCGTGGATGAAATCAAGGCCAAGTCACATTGTGAGCCCTATCAGTTGATGAAGAACATCTCCATGAAGGTGGCTGTTGGCTATGCTTTACCTATTGAACCTGGAGTTACTTGGCATTCCCGTCAGATTCCAGATGGCTATGCTCGTGTCGGGGTGGATGAAGTTCTACGTGGATATGAGTCACTAGAGCTTGACATTGCTGGACCTGAAGATGAGGCGACACTCGGAGAAATGTTGAATGGTGTCATTCTATGGAAGAAGAAAGACATCAAGTTTCCAGGCTTGGGGCCACCGCCACTGCCACCGAGTCGTCGCAGGTCACCATCACCTTCGAGTCCACCCCATGACTACGACGACCACCATAACGCGAGTCCATCTCGATCTCCACCATCGGGTCAGCCATCATCGCCACCGCTTGCGCCCACTAAGCCATCGTCGCCACCGCTTGCACCCACTAAGCCATCGGCGCCACCGCTAGCGCCCATTGAGCTTCAGGGCCAAAAGCGGAAGAAGCGTACCACCACCCCAGGTATGCAATCATCAGGAACCCGAGAGGAGCCCCTCCCAAGAAAACACACTCCGGAGACCGTCTATTGGGCTAAGAGCATGATCAATCAGCCACCCCAATATGTATTGAATGCGAAAGATGACTACACACGCACACTCAAGAAGCAATATGAGAAAAGAGACGTTCCCCAGCTCGGACAGCAGGAAAAACAATCGATCCCCCCTCCAGATATATTCAGAAGTTCCCCAGGGGTTAGACATGGACGAAGCCGTGAGACTAGCGACCCAAATGAATATCACTGTGGCTGAATTGCTAGGTGGCGTAGAACTACCCAAGGCTCCTTTAGCACGGTAATATGTCTATGGGCAACCGTTGGTCGACACCGAGAAGTTGCGTGAAATGCCAACAATGATGCGGAGATTCCATGACTGGTACATGAAGACATCAGAGTGTGGTGAGCAAACAATGCTCGTGGCAAAAGTTGGATCAGAGTATTACTTCCGTGAAGACGAGATCCATATTGAATTTTCAGAATTCTCCCAGTTTATGAATCTGGACGCCCTCGACAAATCTCTCATGAGTTGCTATTGTCTATAAGTTGATCAATTCATTGTTTCTAAGTTGTTCAATTCTTTATTTCTAAGTTGATCAATTCTTTGTTTTGCAGAATGAAGATGCTGGAATGTACAAGGACAACCGCAATCAATGTTGGATTCATTGATCCAGATAAAGTTCATATACATACGCTACAGACGAAACCTAAGGAAACAGCGCGTAACATTCTAAAGTTTTTAAAGGAGCAACATTTCTGTAATAGCATACTGTTTCCTTACAACTTTGGGTGAGAATCTTACTCTCGATATTAAGTGCAATTGATAAGTTACTGACATATATATAAACATGTGCAGGTTTCACTGGATTCTGTTTAATATTGAAGTTGACAATGGAAGAGTTGAAGTACTCAACCCATTAAGGAGAGACATGGAAGAGTTCCGCGACATGCAGAATATGCTCCAAGAGTATTTTTCAATCATTTTAGCACTATATCGGCCTCTTTCATTGTAAAGCTGAGATATCATTTAATTCATAACTCATTGATTTATTTGTATTTCCCGGGCAGTGTTTGGGAACGGTTCAATGGGGTGGTAACGGGACCATGGCGTGATCGGCTGATCTTTACTAGAGTCGACGTAAGTAGTACGAGCTAGTTCCGCACATATCTTTACTTCTAGTTTCAATACAATTATGATGCTTGATAGTATTTTTGATTGAGTTCTATTCTTGTAAAGTGTGCGCAGCTGCCACAGGGGACCAACTTTTGTGTATACTATGTTTGCGAGTTCATTCGCGGATTTACCACTGAGCGCAGGACATTAGCTATGAGCAATTTATCAATTGTGTTGAGTTTCATTCATAATTTTTGTTATGATAATTAATAAATTTATATTGATCTCTCTTTTATTGTAGAATGATCAGGCCCATCGCAAGGAAAGCGAAAACCTAGATTTGCTTTATCGGGTATCAAACGGGAACTCCGAGCAAATAAAACACCTTTCAAAAGTATTAATACAGTCACATGGATGGTAAATGCATGAATGTGATGGACTAAAAAATCCGAGGTTCCTAATGGAATAGGTGACAAAGCCACTTTGCCGCCTACTGCTACTAACTCGCCGCCTCCCCACGTTAAGCTGGTACTTGTTGTCGCACCAGGAGCTGTTACGCCAGGCGCAGTAGCATGGATATCCTACCACATCAACGTCTACTATCAATTCAAGAGGAATTGGTGGGATTTTTGTTGAAAGAGGTCATAGATGAAAAACATGGAAGATTTCATATAAATAGGCGGAATTCTTAGATGATTACAATGATCTTCATGTAATAGAGGTAGCCTTTGTGTTATCGAATAGACGAATTTAGTCTCGATAATTGTGATGTCCATGTAACTAACACAATTATATATATTTGTTCGCTCGTAAGACAAAGTATGTTATATATGCATGCATGAATATTTGTACAAGTTATCTTATTATAGTATGTAGTACCGTAAAATATACGATAACTTCTTTAAAATAAAAAAAATGAGTGAATAATACAAAACACCTGGGACTCTTTAGTCCCGGTCGGTATTACAAACCGGGACTAAAGATCCCTGCCCAGGCGCGCGGTGCAGAGGCCACGTGGTACCCCCTTTAGCACCGGTTCGTAAGGCAACCGGTGCTAAATGTGACTTTTAGCACCGGATAATTAGCACCGGTTGCAAAACCGGTGCTAAAAATCCTTACAGACCGGTGCTAAAGGCCCTGTTTCCACTAGTGGGGTTCAATACAAGGGGGGAGATGAAGGGAGGGCGAGATTGCATGCAAGGAGATGGGGACAGGGCGCCCACGGGAGGGGAAGCGGACGGCGGACGGGGATTTCTTGAAGGATATATGGTGGACGACGGTGCGGCGACGGAGATTGGCCTAGAGCCAACCTGTGGCCCTTGTTGTCCGAGGAGAGCTGGAAGTTCCCTGAGGGGGAGGTGGCGCGGCGGGTGATGTTGCAGGGGACTCGAACGGGAGCAGGAGGCGGCGAGGAGAGTCCCCAGCAAAGACGGCCTCGCCGCCGCCGTACGACGCCCCCACGCGGTTCCAGAAGTACTTGTTCATAGCGACTAGGGGTCGGGGAAAATGTGTCGCTACAGCGACAGAGGACATGGGAGAAAAGGTACCTCGACGTCGTGATCTAGAACGCTGTCGACGACGCGGCAGAAAACCCTCTTTTGTCCGCTGTTCTTTTTTGCGATATGGAGGTAATTTTCGTTTTCTCCTACGCATCCAGTTTGGTGGGAAAGGAAATATTGAGCCAAATTTTAGCGGGAATTATTTGCCCTGTTCCGCATGAGTTACTTTACTAGTCTCCTTTCTAGATATTTGATACATATATACTAAAAATAATATATACATAATGTAGTTCGATTTTGTTATTACAAATTAAATTTCAGTTTCGTCATCTCCGACAATCTTCTCTACCCTACCCAGTGACAATAAGAGGACTTCAATCAAACCTGAATAAACGCAATATCAAATTCATTTTTACTTCAAACTAATCTATAGAACAATTGAATAACCATGGTGTAGCATCCTAGTGATGGGCCAGCCACACCTGAGCGCCACTGGTACATCCTATATACTAGCGACAGTTGTTTTAAAAAGTCTGTCACAGGCAATACAAACACCAGTGACATGCATGTCTACAGACCCGTCACTGGTATTACTAGTGACGGGCACGTATAGTCACCCGTCACTGCCAACGCTCTGATGCCACCTGCCGACCTTTAGCAGTGACAGGCCTAATTCTGCCCGTCACTGGTACCGTTACCAGTGACGTGCATGTTGGTGTCCGTCACTAATGTGATGGCGTCTATAAGCTATTCTGCAGTAGTGATAGTTTGTTTCTCTTCTCACCCTATAGGAGCTCGCATGAGCCTTCAGCATACGCGTATTTTCCTAGCCTATATACAGTCGCTCAGAGCGCACAGGACACATCTATTCCATTTGCGACAAAGGGCCTAGTGTTACATGGCTTTCAAACGGGCTCAGCTTAGTTGGACGGGCCATCTACCGATGAAAGGCCAGGCGGTTGGAAGGCCACACTCTCCCATCTCTATGCGAACATTCCAAACAAAAATACGTGAGTCGTTAGTGACGATGTCACGTAGGCGATGCAAGGCGGCCGGCCATGGCCCCGCCGGTGTTCGTCGGCGGCGGCACTGCTTACACATCCGCTCGTTCTCTGCCGCGGTCGGCGTTCGACTCCAATCCGTAAGCGCATCTTCGTCCAAAACCTTTGCTTTTTTTCCCTTCTAGTCTCGTGGACCTCGAGATGCAGTATGGTGATGGTGAGGATGGCGTTCTAGGTGAGGCCTTGTTAATGATTCCTCTGCTACATTATTGTGGAGACAGGAAGAAATTTGGGGGCTTAAACACGTATGTTGTTCTGTTTTTGAATTTGTCTGTTGACCAAAAGCACGAGCCCAACTGGATTGTGGTCTGAATTGTTTGCATGTAAAGAGAGTCTTGTTGTCATTGAAAGAGGCAGACCCCTACTTCAATTGTCATCTGATGACTCTTCCCCAGCTGTGAACTCAGACCTCTCACAACAAAAAAAAGAAAATCAAAATCAAACGAATCCGAATATAACCAATCTATCGCCTTTGATGACTACGAAGAGCTACCTATGCTGTTGGATAATTAGGCACAATTTCCATAATTAATTCCAGAATATTAAGCATGACAACAGTAGCTACTACCACATGTAACACGAACATACTAGATGTACTAAACAACAAGATGAACAGAAACAAGTAGCAGTAAAACATGTACTCACAGAACATGATAAACAGGAAAACAGCAGTACACTACATGTACCATTCGCTTGCAGATGTAGTCGTAGCAGTAACGTTGTTGATGACAACGTTGGAGAAGACCGGTCGAAGCAGACGGCGATAAAGACGGCGGTAGGCTGGACCGCCTGACTTGGAGGGAAGATGACCCGTGATGAAGAACTCGAGCAGTCGCGCAGAGCGCTTCCCAAAAACCTAATTCACCCTCTCCCATACAGGATCGCAAAGAAGAGTGGTTCTGGAGACCTGCTCTCCTATTCGCCGGTGCACGCTGGCGCTCGGGATGAGGTAGACTACGGAGGCGGCGCAAGCAGCAAGAGGTGGCAAAAACCCTAGATCGGTTCCAGGATAATTGCGGCGATAGCCGGGCAAGAGTTTATATAGACGCGGGCGCGCAGCGGAGAAACCCTAGGCAACGTGGGCCACGCCCATGTCGCACGCCCGAGTCGGTTACAACAGCCCACGATCCGGGAGCGACCCGAACCGGCTCATTGTGACGCGTCCGTCAAAGACTCGGTCAAACGCTTGGTTTTCCTATACATCAAAAAGATAAGCTCGGCTCCGAGGCTCAATTCCACAAACCGCGGCAAGCGCGCGCGCGTCGTGACGTGTCGTGTCGTGTCGAGACGAGCAAGGAGGAGCAGGAGCACGCGTGTGGCACTTCTCTTCTCACTCACTTACCAAGTGGTGCAACAACCTACCTTATATGTTGGTCTACATCTCTCCCAACTTTCCATGTGGGACTAAACTTAGCTCCCACCCTTGCCTTTGTGCAGCCAATAAATTGGGCTGCATGTGACATGGGCTCACACACATGTGCTTTGAGATTTCTTAGGAATTTCTAAAATCTAATATGGGCCACTAACTTTGGGCCCAATATTTCAACAATCCGCCACCAGATCTAAAATGTTCATTTAGAGATTTGCCAAACCTCACTACTTGTTTATATACCCGTGTTTCAGCAGAGACTGTTAAGTTGAACTTCCGTCTAGAACCTTAAGCTACGTCTATCAGCAACTTGAACAATGGACTACGCCTTGAATTGCAAGTTTGGTGCCTCAAGATTTCACTCAAAGTCATAACCAGTACATGGCTGCCAGTAGCCTACCCCGCGGGTTAGAGCATATGCGTCGTACTCCCTGGTCTCTTCATGAGTTTACTAGAGATCACCCAAATCTCATAGACTGCGACGTTTAACAGTCGGACTCATATAGGTGTGTTCTTTCAAGAATGATCTATAGGACAACATCTTTGCTAATCATAGCCAACAGAAACACATTAAGGCATGTTGCCAACCTGCCTTACAGATTTTGAGAGTTTTGCATCATCACATCGAGAGGGTTATAGAATACTCTCCTCAGTTAAACCACTAGCTTGTTTTCCTAGGTCCTAATTCACGGGATCTCCGATCACAAAGGTTGGGTTACCACTATGGCATGACATCTATGGGTCTCAAACCCATCTCCCTCGATGCACTGTCTATCACATTGCGTGATAGTCCCTTGGTAAAGGGATCTGCCAGGTTTTTGTCTGTTTGAATATATGTAATTCCTGACAGACTTCAAACGTCTTTTGACGTGTCTTGATGACTTTGCGTTATCCTTAGAATTGTTCACTTTGACAATAACTGTTTGGTTGTCACAATTCAAGAGGATGGCCGGCACAGGTTTTTCAACCACCGGCAAGTCCATCAAGAGCTCACGCAGCCATTCTGACTCTACAGTGGCTGTGTCTAAAGAAGTATGTTCTGCTTCCATAGTTGACCTCGTCAATATGGTTTGTCTACATGATCTCCATGATACGGTGCCACCTCCAAAGGTAAACACATACCCACTAGTGGCTTTGATATCATCTACATCAGAGATCCAATTTGCGTCACTATATCCTTCAAGCACAGCAGGGTGCCCTGAATAGTGAATCCCATAACTCATTGTACCACATAGATAGTGCATGACCCTTTCAAGTTCATGCCAATGATCAATACCCGGGTTTGACATGAACCTACTCAACTTTCTCACAGCAAAAGAGATGTCAGGTCTTGTCGCGCTCGCTAAGTACATGAGTGAACCAATGATCGGAGAATATCTTAGTTGATCAGTTGGTTCATTCTTGTTCTTACGTAATATCACACTGGGATCTTAAGGTGTTGGAGAAGACTTGCCATCAATAAAGCCAAACCGGCTCAAGATCTTCTCAACATAGTGGGATTGCGATAAAGTATTCCCACTTTCATTCTTATTCAGCATGATGTTCAGGATCACATCAGCTTCTCCCAGATCTTTCATATCAAAGCTCTTTGACATGAAAGACTTGACCTCAAGTATTACTTTCATGTTTGTACCAAAGATGAGAATATCATCAACATACAAACACAATATAACACCTTCGCCCCCACCATGGCGATAGTAAATGCACTTGACAGCCTCATTAACGACAAAGCCAACTGAAGTTAAAGTTCTATTAAACTTCTCATGCCATTGCTTAGGTGCTTGTTTCAGGCCATATAAAGATTTTAACAACTTGCACACCTTTATCTCTTCACCTTTTACCACAAATCCATCATGCTGATCCATATAGATTTCCTCTTCCAACTCTCCATTGAGGAAAGTTGTCTTTATGTCCATTTGATGAACGATAAGACCATAAGAGGTAGCCATGGAAAGTAGTACTCGAATGGTGGTTAGTCTAGCGACAGGTGAATAGGTGTCAAAGTAATCTCCGCCTTCTCTCTCTGTGTAGCCTTTCGCAGCAAGTCTCACCTTGTACTTCTCAATAGTACCATTAGGCCTTAGCTTCTTCTTGAACACCCACTTGCAGCCCACAGGCTTATAGCCATGGGGGCGCTCTGATAATTCCCATGTTCCATTAGAAAGAATCGAATCCATCTCATTTTGGATAACTTCTTTCCAATCATCTGCATCTGGTGATGCAAATGCCTCAGCAATGGACATTGGAGTATCATCCACAAGGTACACAATGAAATCATCGCCAAAGGACTTTGCAGTCCTCCGTCTCTTGCTCCTTGTAGGAGCTTCATTGTCATCCTTCTCATGAACGTCCTCAAAGACGTTCTCATGTGGTTGCTCAAAACAATCATCAGATGTACTAGATTCAGGAATTATCTCAGAAGAAAATCTAGCAGTGCTATGCATATCTTTCATAGGAAACATATTCTCAAAAAATGTTGCATCACGAGATTCCATTATAGTGTCAACATGCATATCAGGTACCTCGGATTTAACTACTAAAAATCTATAGCCAATGCTCCGTTGAGCATAACCTAGAAAGATGCAATCCACAGTCTTTGGTCCGAGTTTGCGTTTCTTTCGGATGGGAATGTTGACCTTCGCCAAGCATCCCCAAGTGCGCAAATACGAAAGTGATGGCTTTCTCCCAACCCACTCCTCATAAGGGGTTTTCTCTTTATTCTTGTTAGGAACTCTATTTAGGACATGACATGCAGTCAACAAAGCCTTCCCCCATCATGCCTTCGATAAACAAGCAGTGTCGAGCATGGAATTCACCAAGTCAGACAGTGTGCGGTTTTTCCTCTCGGCCACCCCATTAGATTGGGGTGAGTAGGGAGGCGTCCTCTCATGAATAATACCATGTTCCTCACAGAATTCACCAAAGATTTTAGGAAAATACTCTCCACCACGATCCGACCTAAGACGATTGATCTTTCTCTCTAGTTGATTTTCAACTTCGGCCTTATAAATTTTAAAGTAGTCCAAAGCTTCATCTTTAGTTTGCAACAAGTAAACATAGCAAAATCTAGTCGCATCATCAATCAATGTAATGAAATATCTCTTTTCATCTTTTGTCAACAGACCATTCATCTCGCATAGATCAGAATGTATGAGTTCTAGAGGTGCCAAGTTTCTCTCCTTGGCCGCCGTATGAGGCTTACAAGGTTGCTTGATATGTCTCAAACGTATCTATAATTTTTGATGCTCCATGCTTGTTTTACACCATTTGCTTCGTGTTTTGTTTACACTTCGTGGCATTTTTATGCGATTTCCGGAACTAACCTATTGACAAGATGCCATAGTCTCAGTTCCCTGTTTTCTGCTGTTTTTATGTTTCAGAAAAGCTACACATGAAATATTCTCGGAATTGGACGAAACGACCACCGAAACTCCTATTTTTCCCGGACGCAGGACAAGGACCAAAAGAGAGTCGGAGGGGGCCAGAGGGCAGGCACACCATAGGGTGGCGTGCCCCCCTCCTGGCCGCGCCCCCTGGTGGTGAGACCACCCTGGTCCACCTCTGACGATGCCCTTTCGCCTATAAAAAGCTTCAGGACGGAAAACCCTAGATGAATCGGCAAATTTCCAGAAAGAGTTCCGCAACTCCGTCGCCGCCTCGGACGAATTTCGGGGGACAGAAGTCTCTGTTCCGGAACCCTGCCGGGATGGGGAAGTGCCCCCGGAGCCATCTCCATCGGTCTCCATCGCCATCTCCGCCGTCTCCATCGACCTCACCGCCATCTCCATCATCTTTGCCACCTCCGATGATGAGGAGGTTGTAGTTCTCCCTCGGGGCTAAGGGCTCTACCAGTAGCTATGTGGTTCACCTCTCTCTCCCATGATTTGATCTTTATGTGATCATGAGTTTTGTATCTAGTTGAATTGGTAGATGCTATTATTCATATAAAATGCTACTCTCGTGCTTTATTATTGTAATCTCCGGAGATACCTTGTATCATGATGTGAAGGTGACAGTGTGCGCATTATGTGTGTCTCTTTTGGTTAACGTCTCTATGAATTGTTGGTGTTTGTTGGAACCATCTAGTGTGTTCACGGTGACAGTGTGGGACAATCTAGTTTGGGGAAATACGGACTTTGAGGAGTGCTTCGTAGCCCTACGCATGATTAGTGTTCGTTATCCATTGGAGAATTGTTTAGAGTGGCATATTGATGTTACTATCTATTGGTTCAATTATGTTATATTTGTTGAGAGTGTGTCCACTAGTGAAAGTATGATCCCTAGGCCTTGTTTCCATGCATTGCACACCGTTTACTTTCAGTTTTGTTACATGTTTGCTCGCAGCGATATTTATTTCAGATTACATTTACTACTTATAATCATCACTACTACTTGTATTTCACTATCTCTTCACCGAACTAGTGCACCTATACATCTGACAAGTGTATTGCGTGTGTTGGGGACACAAGAGACTTTCTGTATCGTAATTGTAGGGTTGCTTGAGAGGGATAGCTTTGACCTCCTCCTCCCTGAGTTCGATAAACCTTGGGTGATCCACTTAAGGGAAACTTGCTGCTGTTCTACAAACCTCTGCACTTGGAGGCCCAACAATGTCTACAAGAACAGACGCGTGCGTAGACATCAAGCTCTTTTCTGGCGTAGACATCCTTTGGTTACTAAGTCTTTTAGTTACTGGTGAGTGCTCGGAGTTATTTCCTTTAGATTCTGCAATTATATCTTTTTTTTTCTTGTTTTTATTTTCACTAGTCAGGCTTAATGGAAAATAAAGAGTTTTATATTGTCTTTCTTGAGTTTAGATTTGAAATGTTTGAAGAGAAAATTGAAAAACCTTTGGAGCTTAATTTGCATGCTAATAGTGTTGTTAGTATGAATGCTTTGAACACCGTTATTGCTACTGCTATAGAAAAGTCTAAGCTTGGGGAAGTTGGTATTGTTAAGCATGATATTTTTGGTTCCCTACCTTTAGTGGAGAAAACTTGCTCTGATGATATTTTGTCTCCCATATGTGACAATTCTTATGATGCTTGTGCTCCTCATCCTTTTAAAATACCTATGAAAATTGTTGAACGTGCTATGAATAACTGCTATTTAGGAGATGGAACTGTCCATCCTGGTGATCATTTGCTCTTTATACATGAATTATGCGAGTTGTTCAAGTGTGCAGGTATTTCGATGAACCAAGTTAAGAGGAAGCTATTCTCTTTATCACTGAAGGGCAGAGCTGCGGAATGGTATAAAACGCTAAAGGATGGCCGACCTATTGATTGGGAGGAAATTGTACCTCTCTTTTATTCTAAATTCTATCCTTCTAGTGAAGTTTATAAAGATAGGAATTATATTTATAATTTTCATCCGCATGAGAGAGAAAGCATTGCCCAAGCGTGGGGAAGATTGAAGTCACTAATGCTCAAATGTCCTATTCATGAGCTTCCCATAATATTGTTATTAATAATTTTTATGCAAGGCTTTCAGGATATTACAAAGATCATCTAGATGCATGCTTTGATGGGTCTTTCACGAGCAAGGATGTTGACGTCAAGTGGGATCTGCTTGAAACAATTCAAAAAAATATTGAAGATTGGGATAGCGACGAAGGTAAAGGATCAGGTATAAAATATGAGTATGATTGCATTAAAACTTTCGCTGAAACTTCTGATTTTCAAGAGCTTAGTGCTAAATATGGTCTTGATCCTCAAATTATGGTTAATTGTTTTAGAGCCTTTGCTTCCAATATTAATGTTCCTAAAGGAAATGGGGATGTGTGTATCATGAACCTTTTAAAGACACTTGCATAGAAAGTGATATTGTTATTGATGATTGCAATAAACATGCTCAAATTTCTAAAAGTACTACTTATAAGCATGTTAATTTTTGTGGAGTACTTAGACCTTGTGAACAGAGTCACAACAAGGAAGATTATTATATCCACCATAGGAATGAAGAAACCCGAATGTGGGATAAGTCTCTAGATGAGCTTGGTGAAAAGGTTTGTGAGCTTTATCCTTTTCTTTGTGAGATTTTCAATGCTCAGGCCCTAATAATGACCCTTCTAATCGAATGAGTACCGCAAACTTGTATTGTGATGACAAGATCACGCTCAATCAACATGATGAGCTTACTTTGTTTTTGGGGTGTGAAGAGATATCTAGAAAGACTTCTTTGGTAGATATGAGTGCCCTTGATATTAATAGCACCCTTTAGGGTTGTCATCTTTATTGTGTTAAAGATTGCCTTTCAAATATTTACTTACAAAATGTTATAAAAGAAGATGCTTTACCCAAATTTCACAGGGATGATTAGTGTTTCCATCTTATTAATAGAGAGGAGAAATCCTCCAAAGTTTCTTCTGTTGCTTCTGTCAGTAAACCAGATTATGTGGAGAAGATGCCTTTCAAGCCTCTCCCTCCTAAAGGAGAGAGTAAGAAGAGTAAAAATAAGAAGAAGAGGAGTAAAAGGAGAGAGGAAACGGTATCTTCCCCTAAGCATGTCGCTCCTATTATAGATTATGATAATTCTGATTTTGATGATGTTCTTATGCCTGTTACCTATGTTAGTGATCATGATTGGGAAAACCTCTACTTTTGATATTGAAAATCTTTTTGGTACCGATTCTAAAAATTATGAGGTTAATAATTGTTGCACAATTAGTACTATCCATGTTCCTTTCTATGATGATATGTTTGATAAATATGCTTTGCAAGATAGCTATTCTATCGCTTATGATGATCCTAAACCTCTAGTTTATGATGGTTACAATGATGAGTATAATATTTTCAGTTCACCTACTTTTGAGGAGAAAATTAGTTATGATTACAATATGCCTCCTATTTTTGATAATTATGGTGATGAGAATAATTATTTTGGTGAATTTGCTCCTACTACGATTGTTCATGTGGAAGTATTAATTCTTTTATGCATGTGGCTCATGATAGGGATGTTTTATGTGATAGTTATATTGTTAATTCTATTCATGATGCCACTGAAAGTTATTATGAGAGAGGGAAACATGGTTTTATGGATCTCAACAATATTGAGATTCCCCTCTTTTTGTTGGAATTCTTGAGGTTGTACTTGTTTTGCCTTTCTATGCTTTTCGCTTTGTGCTTTCATGACTTGTCTCTTTACAAGACTATTTTTCATAGGAAGTGGTTTAGATTTAAATGTGTTTCATATTTGCTGTTTGATGCTCTCTCTTTCTTCAAGTTCTTATATAGCGCCTTTGCCTTAAGTTCTTCTCTGGCGCCTACATGAGCATCTTTTCAAATTACTGCGCCTAGCTCAAAGGCGTTAAAGAAAAGCACTCTTGGGAGATAACCCATTGTTTTATTTTCAGTACTTTTTCTTTTATTTGAGTCTTGGAAGTTATTAATAATGTAATAAACGCTCCTTATCCTTTTTATTTCGTTGTTGTGCCAAGAAGAACCTCTAATTTGAGTGAGGTAAGATTTGGGGAAGTTGCTGTCCTGAAACAGATTTCGGTGCTGCACCATAAAAATTCGTGAAAATTCTCAGAATATCTTTTTGACCTGTGATTTCTTGTGCATATGCCCCAGGTTATATCCAAACTTTCATTAGTTTTACACTTTTTGATTTGAGCAACAGAAAACCCTCGAAAAAATCAACCTTTGTCAGCTGTTCTGGTTTGACAGATTTCTACCACTATTTGTGTTTGCCTCTTGATCACTTTCTTTTTGAGTTCTTTTAATCACGAAGCTTTTGAGGAAGTTGCTACAGTAGTATATGCTTTATATGTGGTGTTTTTTAGTTGAAAACTGAACCAAAAAGGGTTGATTCATTATTATGCTTACACTAATGTTGCTAATAGAATTGTGTTGAGTTTTGTGTAAGGAAGTTTTCAAGTGTAGGGATTGGAGAGTGATGAGATGAGATGAAGAATGGAAAAAAGCGTGAAAGCTTGGGGATGCCCCCGAGACACCCCTTCTTCATCGGCAAAAATTAGGTCACCTTTTAACACACTATATTTTTATTGCTTCATGCACTATGCGTTTTTTTCTTGGAGCGTCAATTGTTTTTGCTTTCAGTCTTCTTTTGCTTTATTTGTTGTAATAAATGTTTGGATCACATCATGTTTGTTTTGGAGGGAGATATGCTCCCTTTTTCATTGCCAAGAACACTCTAGTTTTCACTCTTATCGTTCAACGAGTGTTCTTTTTTTCTTGAACTGCATTTAGCTTGCATTTTTAGCTTGATTTTTGTTCAGATCTTGTTATATCTTTGCATCAAGGTGTATTTAGACCACTGTTCTATGTTGGTTTTCATCAAAAGAGTTGTTTCAAAAAGGTTTGAATGGTGTTGGAAAAGAGAAAAAGTTTCATGCAAAAAAGTGGTATAAAAAGGACCTTGTTTAGACTGCGGCTTAGACTTTTGCATGCCATGCTTGATGTTGTTTTGATAGTATGCTTAGTGATTTTTGCTGTAGCACGACTTGTATCAAATGACTGAGATTGCTTAATGAGCCTT
Organism: Dactylis glomerata; assembly: GCA_007115705.1. Lineage (NCBI taxonomy): Eukaryota > Viridiplantae > Streptophyta > Magnoliopsida > Poales > Poaceae > Dactylis > Dactylis glomerata. The sequence goes on along the minus strand of QXEO01001056.1, from coordinate 46,330 downwards.
TGAGAAAATCATGCGTTGTTCTTATTTTGTGGAAGCATTTATTTGGTTTTCTCCTTTGATGCTTTATTTGGGTTGACTTGGCGCATGCTCACAACATGTTTGACTCTTATAAGTTGCCTTAAGCCTCTATGATCATTTAGTTTTTGACTTTTGATGCCATTTTATGCTTCTCTTAATGATGTTTTGTCGCTTTGCATGATTATGTCCATTTTTGCTCTCTTAGTTGGTCGCTCCCAGTCTTTTGCTAGTCCTCACTTTGTACTGAGTATGAGCTCTACTCGTGCATCCAACTCCCAAAAACCAAGTTATCCCAATGTGTCCACTATAAATTCCAATGCATGGTATTTGCAAGCCATTCCAAGTAAATTTTCATGTGCTACCTTTCAAAAACCTTCAAAGCACTTCTCGTTTTGTGACACTATTTTCAGCTCATGGGGACGTAGTGGTCGGATTTGCTATCTTCCATATTGTTTTATTCCAAAAATAAAAAAAGAGAAAAAAAGAAAAGAAAAAAGGCACTCCTCCATGGTATGTGAATGTTGGTGGGCACCCGATGGAATCGGTTAGCCATGGTTTGTGAAAGGAAAAAGGTGGGGAGGAGTGGCAAGCTTTATAAAAGAGCACAAAAGTGCCAATCTCTCTCTCAAAAACTTGCTTCATTTTTGTATGGAAAATAGTAAGAACCCCATTGCCAGTCGTTGACAAAGACAACCACCTCTCAAAACCAATTTTTATCTCTATGTTTTACAAATGAAAAGCTCTAGCACATGTTTAATCCCTGCTTCCCTCTGCGAAGGGTCTTTCTTTTATTTTTATGTTGAGTCACCACCTTCTACCTTTATGCACCATCTAAGAGAGCATAGTTGCCATTCTGAGTTTAATGTGCATTGTCCCAAAGTTATCATTGATTGATTCATTATTTTGGTTTCATTTGTTCTTAAATTATTTGTATCTAGTCGCCCTCTTAAACTTGAAGGTGTCCTATGCATTTATGTTTTGCTATTCCATGAAGGACAAGCTGAAAACCATTTGCTATGTTTTTCCATATGATTTGAACACACACTTGACTTTCATTGTTTCATTATTCATGATTTTTCGTTTGTGTTTCTTTTCATGTTATAACATGGTTGTTAAGTTCTTATTGTCAAGATTATATCTTTTATGCCCATGTATTAAGTTCTTTTGATCCCAGCACTCAATGCTTACATAGATGATCAAGATTGTGATGGTGCATGTCGCCTCAAAAATTATTCTTTTGTTATCAGTTACCTACTCGAGGATGAGCAGGAGTTAAGCTTGGGGATGCTTGATATGTCTCAAACGTATCTATAATTTTTGATGCTCCATGCTTGTTTTCAACCATTTGCTTCGTGTTTTGTTTACACTTCGTGGCGTTTTTATGCAATTTCCGGAACTAACCTATTGACAAGATGCGACAGTGCCAGTTCCCTGTTTTCTGCTGTTTTTGCGTTTCAGAAAAGCTACACAGGAAATATTCTCGGAATTGGACGAAACGACCACCGAAACTCCTATTTTTCCCGGACGCAGGACGAAGACCAAAAGAGAGTCGAGGGGGCCAGAGGGCAGGCACACCACAGGGTGGCGCGCCCCCCCTCCTGGCCGCGCCCCCTGGTGGTGCGACCACCCTGGTCCACCTCTGACGATGCCCTTTCGCCTATAAAAAGCTTCGGGATGGAAAACCCTAGATGAATCGGCAAATTTCCAGAAAGAGTTCCGCAGCTCCTCCGCCACCGCCGACGAATTTCGGGGGACAGAAGTCTCTGTTCCGGCACCCTGCCGGGACGAGGAAGTGCCCCCGGAGGCATCTCCATCGGTCTCCATCGCCGTCTCCGCCGTCTCCATCGACCTCACTGCCATCTCCATCATTGTTGCTGCCTCCGATGATGAGGAGGGAGTAGTTCTCCCCCGGGGCTAAGGGCTCTACCGGTAGCTATGTGGTTCACCTCTCTCTCCCATGATGTGATCTTTATGTGATCGTGAGCTTTGTATCTAGTTGAATTGGTAGATGCTATTAATCAGATATTATGCTACTCCCGTGCTTTATTATTGTAATCTCCAGAGATACCTTGTATCATGATGTGAAGGTGACAGTGTGCGCATTATGTGTGTCTCTTTTGGTGAACGTCTCTATGAATTGTTGGTGTTTGTTATAACCATCTAGTTTGGGGAAATACAAACTTTGAGGAGTGCTTCGTAGCCCTACGCATGATTAGTGTTTGTTATCCATTGGAGAATTGTTTAGAGTGGCATATTGATGTTAGTATCTATTGGTTCAATTATGTTATATTTGTTGAGAGTGTGTCCACTAGTGAAAATATGACCCCTAGGCCTTGTTTCCAAGCATTGCACACCATTTACTTTCAGTTTTGTTACATGTTTGCTCGCAGCGATATTTATTTCAGATTACATTTACTAATTATAATCATCACTACTACTTGTATTTCATTATCTCTCCGCTGAACTAGTGCACCTATACATCTGACAAGTATATTGTGTGTGTTGGGGACACAAGAGACTTTCTGTATCGTAATTGCAGGGTTGCTTGAGAGGGATAGCTTTGACCTCCTCCTCCCTGAGTTCGATAAACCTTGGGTGATCCACTTAAGGGAAACTTTCTGCTGTTCTACAAACCTCTGTACTTGGAGGTCCAACACTGTCTACAAGAACAGACACGTGCGTAGACATCATTGCTTCGATTGCACACAACTATGGCACTTAAAACCTTTGGCAATAGTGAATTTTGGAATTAAACTCATACTGGATAACCGATTCATCAAACCAAAATTAATGTGACATAAACGAGAATGCCAAACATTGGTATCATCACTAACACTGCCACAAATAAGGTTCGCGGATTTATTACAGAAATATGAAAGTGAAAAGCGGAACAAGCCTCCGCACTCATAGCCTTTTCCAATAAATTGTCCATGCTTGGAAACGACTACCTTATTCGACTCTAAAACAACCTTAAACCCATCTCTGTAGAGAAGGGAACCGCTAACAAGATTCTTGTTCATAGAAGGGACATGCTGCACGTTCCTCAGTTGCACGATCTTCCCCGAAGTGAACTTCAGATCTACCGTGCCAACACCACGAATAGAGGCATGTGACCCATTGCCCATTAGAACGGAGAAATCCCGTGCAGCCTACTAAGAAGTGAACATAGAGATGTCAGCACACACATGAACATTAGCACCCGTATCAATCCACCAAGAGGGAGAATGAAATACCGAAAGAATAGTAAATAGATTACCATACCCATCAGTATTGCTAGCAGTCACGACGTTGACATTCTTGGCCTTTTTCCCTTTGCGGTCTGCGCATTCTGGGCAGTCCTTGGAAAAGTGGTCGGGCTCTCCACAAGTGAAACAAGTCAGATCACTCATGTCCCTGTTCGGCTTCTTCTTCTTGAAGGTTGTAGTCTTTACAGGCTTGTTGAAAGAGGGCTTGAAGTTCCCTTTGTTCTTGCCTGAGGATTTGCCTTTCTGCTGCACAAAATTAGCAGTAGCATGACCCTCTCCTTTCTCAGTAGTGTCCTTAGCACAAGCCTTCTCCTCAACATCAAGGGACGCTATCAAATTTTCAACTGATATCTCCTGTCTCTTGTGTTTGGGAGCTGTGGCGAAGTTTCTCCATGAAGGGGGCAACTTAGCAATAATGCAACCCGCCACAAACTTGTCGGGTAAGGCACACTTAAGGAGTTCAAGCTCTTTGGCAATGCACTGTATCTCATGAGCTTGTTGGAACCACAAGAAGGTTCTTAGTCATCTTAAAATCATGAAAGCTCTCCATGATGTACAGTTCACTGCCAGCATCTGCAGCACCAAACTTGGCGTCCAGTGCGTCCCAGAGCTCCTTCCCGTCTTTTATGTGCATAAACACATCACACAGACGGTCAGCAAGAATGCTCAGAATGCATCCCACAAAGATAGTATTGGCTTCCTCGAACTTTTTCTGATCCTCGTCAGACATAGTTCCTTCAGGTTTGACTTTACTAATCTGGAAGACTTTCATCGTGGTCAGCCAAAGCTCAGCCTTGTACTGCCACCTCTTGAAGTGCACACCGGTAAATTTATCCAGCCTCAGTGCATCGGTAAAACCAGCCATTGATAATTCAGGAAATTGCCTACAATTAGGGTTTTGGATTGTTGGATAATTAGGCACAATTTCCATAATTGATTCCAGAATATTAAGCATGACAACAGCAGCTACTACCACATGTAACACAAACATACTAGATGTACTAAACAACAAGATGAACGGAAACAGGTAGCAACGAAACATGTACTCGCAGAACATGATAAACAAGGAAACAACAGTACACCGCACGTACCGTTCGCTTGCAGATATAGTCGTAGCAGTAACGTTGTTGATGACAACGTTGGAGAAGACCGGCCGAAGCAGACGGCGGTAGGCTGCACCGCCCAACTTGGAGGGAAGACGACCCGTGATGAAGAACTCGAGCAGTCGCGCAGAGCGCTTCCCAAAAACCTAATTCGCCCTCTCCTGTACAGGATCGCAAAGATAAGTGGTTCCGGAGACCTGCTCTCCCGTTCGCCGGTGCACGCCGGCGCTCGGGATGTGGTAGACTACGGAGGCGGCGCAAGCAGCAAGAGGTGGCAAAAACCCTAGATCGGTTCCAGGATGATTGCGGCAGTAGCCGGGCAAGAGTTTATATAGGCGTGGGCACGCAGCGGAGAAACCCTAGGCAATGTGGGCCACGCCCATGTCGCACGCTCGAGTCGGTTACAACAGCCCACGATCCGGGAGCAACCCGAACCGGCTCGTTATGACGCGTCCATCAAAGACTCGGTCAAACGCTTGGTTTTCCTATGCAGCAAAAAGATAAGCTCGGCTCTGAGGCTCAATTCCGCAAACCGCGGCGCGTCGCGTCGTGACGAGTCGAGACGAGCGAGGAGGAGCGCGCGTGTGGCACTTCTCTTCTCACTCACTTACCAATTAGTGCAACACCCCACCTTATATGTTGGTCTACATCTCTCCTAACTTTCCATGTGAGACTAAACTTAGCTCCTACCCTTGCCTTTGTGCAACCAATAAATTGGGCTGCATGTCACATGAGCTTATACACATGGGCTTTGAGATTTCTTAGGAATTTCTGAAATCTAATATGGGCCAGTAACTTTAGGCCCAATATTTGAACATATGCTTGGTGTGATTTAAAACCATGTTCATCCATCTTCCTATGTGATTGTGCCGTCATCACCAGTTGCTTTAGATTACTATCACTTGCCACGAGATCTGAAGCAGAGCTCTTTGTTTCGCTGCAGGTACAGTGCATCCACGCCGATTACTGTACTCAAATTTAAATTTGATTCCTCCCGTCCGATGCTGAGAGCATTCACAACTTGCTGCTGCTCACACGCATATCCATGGCTTTTTCGTTAGCTGGGCTAGGTCTTCTCCCACTCAAGTCAACTCCTTTGCAATTGCATCAAGCATTCTAAGAGCAAGTATAATAAATCTAGTTAGCTGACTATAGAACTTGCCACATCATTAAAAAATCTATGTGGAAAAGAGAGAAATGATATGAGAGAGGTACCGACTACAGCTGAAGCGCCGGGCTGCACAAATGTATAAGGTAAAAAGCTACCCTTTGCAGCCAAAACCCTGTAACATGCAAGTATTAAATAATTATCTTTTAATAAAACCCACTTAACAGCTAGTCTATTATATGATGAGTGGGCTCTATGAAAATGATATGGCATTGGAATAGAGCCGGTAGCCGGCTCTTTAGCCTTGCTCTAAAGACCACCACACCACCAGCCAGTCAGCACGAGATCTGAAATCACAAGTTGTTATTAGTTTTGCGCCACTGGATCCGTTGAGGGCATTGCCCTGCACTTGCACCTCTTGAATTAATTAATGTGAAATTACACCCATAGCCAAGATTGCACTGGCCATTACTTCAGTAACACAAACAGCCTCTCAACCATGCACACAAGTATTCAGCTAGTTTTAATAATGCTAATATTATATTCTAGATGTTGATATATTTTTCAACATATTTAGTCAAAGATTGTAAAGTTTAACTTTAACTAAACTCAGGTAGGCTAAATAAAAACAGAGGGAATAATACTACCACACCTCCACGGAAATTTAACTGGTCGACTTGTGCTTCACTAGGGAATTTATTGATAGCCAGCGTGACCAAATTCCTTTTGGCGTTCGCTTTGGTGGTATCGAAGGAGGAGGATAGACGCTGGTTTTTTGCATAGATTTATCCTATCTTTTCAGTTCTGTAAGGTCTGTTCGTTCGTAACTTGTAACTTGTTTTTATCTTATGAATAAAGAGCAGATTACAGTGTCAAAAAAAATTCGCACGCAATAAACAAGAAAAAAGACAAATGGAGAAACCCAGAGTACTCCTAAAATTCACACACAAAATAAACAAGGGGAAAGACAAACGAAAGAGTACCCCTAAAATAAACTAGGGCACCCCCATAAACTCTGCAAGTACCCATTGCGAAATGGAAGGTCCCCGTAGCTCTTTCCTATCGAGCCAAGTTGTACTGGCATGGATTTAGGAATCCTTGATTAGTTCCATAGTTTCTTTGTTTCGTCAAGTCCTCTTTCTAAATAGCACGCCCATGCTTGTAAGAGGTTTGCTCGATAAATTCAAACATAAGGACGGTTAAGATCGCTCGACACCCCTTCGTTATTAATACTAAACGGGTATACCTAGGCCTGCAAATACCCATATACCCAACTAAATTATACATATATGTAGCATACATACGGATACGAGCATGAAAATATCTTATCGGTGTTGACTCTTCCTCGCGGTGGCCGGTGAGCGGGAGGATGTCAGGCGGTGTTGGCCAGCCATGGGATACAGCTTCGACCGTGCCTCGCGGGTTTGTGCTGGCTAGGTTGACGGCGGTGTGCACGGCGCGGCCAAACAGTCCTCCGCTGCCTGCGGTGACGGTCGCGCCGGACTGTCTCGTGGAGCCTACCGAATTGTCTTGACAGTCTCGCTGGACAGCCAACTAGACTGTCTTGGGGCGGCGGCAGTTGCGCCGGACTGTCTTGTAGTGCCCGCCGGACTATCTTGATAGTCCCGCTAGACACCCGCAAGACTGTCTTGCGATGCCCGCGCCGGACTGTCTTGCGGCGGTGGTGGCATGGTTGGCCGGCGGCAGCGGTGATCGTGCGCTTGGCCGGCGGCGGCGGTGATCGGTGTCGGCACGTATGTGAGATAGATACCGCTCATATGGGACACAGGTTGAGGAATAAGATATTCCTATACGTGGGATACTGGTTTTTGGATATGGGTTTGGATATGGGCTTGAACGGATCTGATTCAGTTTGATTGAGTTTGGAGGAGGGGTTGTACCGGAGCAAAACCCCGTTTGTAATCGTGTTCTCGTTTAAAGCCAAGTCCCGTGTGCTTCACTATGGAATTTATTGATAGCCAGCGTGACCAAACTCGTACGCAATAAATAAGGAAAAAGACAAACGGAAACCCAGAGTACTCCTAAAATTCGCACACAAAATAAACAAGGACAAACAAGAGAAAGACAAACAGAAGAGTACCCCTAAAATAAACTGGGGCACACCACCGTAAACTCTGCAAGTACCCATTGCAAAATGGAAGGTCCCCGTAGCTCTTTACTATCGAGCCAAGTTGTACTGGCATAGATTTAGGAGCCCTCGATTAGTTCAATATATACAGTTTCTTTGTCTCGTCAAGTCCTATCCCTACATAGCACGCCCACGCTTGTAAATCTTCTTCTCGTTTAAGGCCAACTCCAGTGACGGCGCCGCCGTTGTTCACCATCGCCATGGCTAACAACAGCTGGAGCTCTGTAGGGGTGCCCGTTCCCGAAATCAAGTCATCCAGATGCGTCACAATCACGGAGAGGACAGCCACTCTTAGTTTCGAGGTGAGCAATTACTCGCAGCTCGAGGGCATGGGTGTCAGCGAGTACATTAGGTCACCCATCTTCAGAGCCGGTGGCTACGATTGGTGCGTCCTATTCTACCCGAATGGATACGACGACTGCTTCGCCGGCAACGCCTCCGCCTACTTGACCTATCTCGGTGAGACCGATGATGTGAGCGCCTACTACACGCTGAGCGTGCAGGGGGGAGAGGGCCAGGCACCGGTAGCCAGCTTCGGCCCGAGGAAGCAGGTCTTTTCTTTTGGGGCATTCTGTACCGTCGGCTACCCCATGTTCGCCGAGAGGTCCAAGCTGAAATCGTTGTCGCGCCTCGGCGACGGCTGCTTCACCATACGGTGCATCCTCACCTTCGAGAGCGAGTCTCCGCCGCTGGAGCTGCCCACAGATGTCACCATCGGGGTCGGTGGCCGGGAGTTCCGCGCGCACGGGTCAGTCCTTGCCGCGCGGTCGCCCGAGCTCCATGAGCAGTTCTTTGGCCCGATGGTGCAGAAGGACATGCCTCGTCTCGAGGTTGCTGACATGGAGCCGACTTTCTTCGAGATGCTCCTTCATTATGTCTACACAGACTCGCTGCCACGCTGCGAAGATGAAGGAGGGTACAGCGCTGCGGTATTGCAGGATTTGATGGTCGTTGCTCGCAGGTACAAGATGGACAGCTTGAGGCTGATGTGCGAGGAACAGTTGTCCGATCAAATCAATATGGGCACGGTCACAACAATGCATGCTCGCATAGGGAAATCACCACAATTGTAAGCACCTGGTGTTTATGGCATCACCGGAAGTACTAGGTGCCATTTTAGAGGCGATGGATTTAAGGAGCACTTCATGATGAATTGCCGTCCTTTGCCTTTGGACTGAAGCGTCAAGAAGTTGATCCAAGCTACTATTTCAATATAGGATCTGTGCAAAATATGGATGGAATGTCAATTTTACTGTTGCACTACTATATATAGTATTTGGTATTGAAGTAATTGTTAGAAAGGTCGAATTAGAAGAATGACTTCCTGTTACATTCATTTTCGTTTTCTTTTTTGTTGTTGTTGTACTTCTTGAGAAGACCCAATCCAGAAAAGTGTGGTGTATATGTATTTGTCTCTACATATTCACATATTGTTTCGCTATTTTAATGTGTTGCGCAATTCACACAAGTTGCACTCGTCACAACACTAAAATTCTATGAATTGCAGGTTTCTCGGGAAACGTGCAAACGACAGCCCTATTTTCAAAACATATTGTATTTTTCTCAAAACATTCACAGGTAACCACTAGTGGAGCATGCGCCTTTAGCACCGGTTCGTAAGGGTCTTTAGTCCCGGTTGCACAACCGGGACTAACTATCTGGTGCTAAAGGCAACATTTAGTTTCGGAAAATGTTCGACTACCCATTATGAAGGCATGCGCATTCCTCAATGCAATTTCTCAGAACGTAATCGATCTAGAAAGCCTACCAAGGTTACAGAATGATATGGTCCAGTGTCTTGTCAGCTTCGAGTTGTTGTTCCCACCGTCCTTCTTCAATATTATGACGCACCTCCTAGTTCACCTAGCAGAAGAGATTATCATTCCCGGTCCTATATTTGTATACAATATGTTCCCCTTTGCGAGGTTCATGGGAGTCTTAAAGAAATATGTATATAACTGTGCTAGGCCAGAAGGAAGCATCTCCAAGGGCTATGGAACAAAGGAGGTCATTGAGTTTTGTGTTGACTTTATTCTTGACCTTAAGCCGATTGGTGTTCCTGAACCGTGGCATAAGGGGAGACTAAGTGGAAAAGGCACGCTAGGAAAAAAACATCCTATTATATGGATGGGCATTTTCACTCAAGCACACTACACATTTCTACAAAATTCAACCTTGGTGGCTCCATATATCGAGGAACACAATAATATTGCATGCTCCAAAAACCTGGGGAAGCCTGACTCCTGGATTAAACTTGAACATGTGGCGACTTTCGCAGTTGGTTGCGAATAGCTCTCATGAATGACATCACTGTTGAAAAAGAGTTGTACTTGTTGGCCAAGTCACCATCTTCGACCATATTGACTTTCTAAGGGTATGGGATAAATGAGAATACATTTTACACGATCGCTCAAGATAAAAGGAGCACCAACCAAAATAGTGGTGTCCGCTTTGATGCAACAGACAACAATGGGCAAAAGGACATATATTATGGGTACATAGAGGAGATATAGGAACTTGACTATGGATCTGCTTTAAGCTCCCTTTGTTTCGGTGCAAATGGGTCAAGCTGACAGGAGGCGGGGTACTGGTAGACCAAAAGTACGGCATGACAACTGTGGATCTCAACAATCTTGCGTACAGAGACGAACCATTCGCCCTAGCCAATGATATGGCTCGGGTTTTCTATGTGAAGGACATGTCTACCAAACCGAGAAAAAGAAAAGATAAGCAAACGAATACATCATACGATGAGCCAAAGCGCCACTGACCCAAGAAACATCATGGTAGCTATGCATCGTGGGATTGGAGGACAAGAGAGACGTGTCAGACGATTACAATAAGTTTCATGAAATACATCATACGAATACTCTCAGGGAAACGAAACATCGTGGGATTGGAGGACAAGAGAGACATGTCAGACGATTACAATGAGTTTCATGAAATTCCGCCTTTCAGAGTGAACACTGACCCAAGCATCTTTAAATAATGAAGATGCTCCATGGTTATGGCCCAGATGAAAACCCCCAACGCAAAAAATGATGATGTTGGCAATGTGTAATAATGTATTAAACCTTTTATGTAAATCTATGTAATATACAACGCGGATTTGCTACCACCGGTGATAGCTATGCATGCATGCATAGTCCTTGGATTGTAGGATCATGCTATTCCTACCGCATGCGATATAGAGAGCAGGAGTATGTTGGTGATAACGGATGAAAAGCTTCCATTTGTTGCACGCATATGGTGCTTCTGGAAGGCTACTTAGGTAGGCAACCGCAAATGGCTAGAGCCGGTGGTGATCTCGGACATGCCATGCGGTGTTGCCTTGTACACCTGCCTAACCAAGTAACCTACTAGACATGCCATGGGATGTTGCCATTTTGCTAAGCCGTTGCTAGTTTTGGCAGGATTTATTTATTTGGCACAATTAGTTTCTCTCCCTTTTCCTCCATATGAAAGCCGCGTTGGCCTACCGAAGTTACCTGCTAGGCATGCCATGCGATGTACCCATCTTGCTAAGCCGTGTCTATAGTTTCGGCAGGATTTTTTTGTTTGGCATGAATGTTATACTCTCTCTTTTCCTGCCGTTGTCTCACTGCTGCCAGCTGCATATAGAGACGGCAATGGGGTAGTGATGTAAACTTAACTTGCATCGGCCAGCTCGGCCTGCGCATCACTCTACTGTTCTACTATAATCTCCCGTTTTTGGCAAGTTGTGGCAATGGTTGGTTGTTTTGTCGCGCACACAAACAAAAAAGCTTGTGTTGAATTATCGGTGGTTACAGCGCTCTAGCTAACCTAATGCCAGTAGATCAACGGCTCCGCAAAAAAGGCTGATATATTTGTTGTTCTTGTTTTGTAGCCTCCCTACAGGTGCATGTCTGCCAGTGACTTGGAACTACGGGGCAATGGAGAGAGCTCTATGAGAGGAGATGGTTTGGTTATATGGTTGTATGGTATGGTGGCTTTGGATGGAGGGGTTGAATAGATGGTTGTATGGTATGGTGGCTTTGGATGGATGGTTGTATGGTATGGTGGCTTTGGATGCAGGGGTTGAATGGATGGTATAGTAGGCTTGTGTGTAAGGTTAGCTTGGGTGGAGAATCCAACAGGTTGCATATTGTGGTGTGTTGGGTGGCTGTGTTGAGAAGGTGGTGCGAGATGGAGAGAAATTGCAAAAGCTGTTGCTTCCGTCTGTTAGTTCTTGTGATCCCGGAAGGAAATGCCATACTCCCTATAGTGAATCGAATGGTGGATGCTAGGTGTGTAGCTACCACCGGTGGTAGGAGGCTATTTTGCATGTAATATTATATTAAACCTTTATGTCAGTAGCATGCTTACCGAGCATTCTGAATAGGCGGTTGTTGATTCATAAGGGAGAGGTAGTATTATAATTCACTGTGGCCAGTTAAGATTATTCCCTCTCCATATATGTCATTGGCCAAGGCAGTGTCTCTAATTGCACAAGCAGCTTTCACCGTCTCCTTCCCAGAGTGCACAAATATAAGCACTTGGTGCTTACCAGTAGCGGCCATTACTTTTTCATAACAAATCTTATTTATCAGCTGCAGTGGCTTCCTAGAGCGATCACACAAGAATACAACAAATGGTTTGAATAGTTAGAAGAAAACAGAGAATAGTTTTGGATTTGTTATTCAAATTCAAATACTTTTCATATTGAAAGTTTTTCAGATTCAAAAGTATGCAAAAAATAATACTTAATGCCTTTTTAATTGAAAATGGAAAATTGTTAATAGTTTAAATAGTTATACTAATTATTTTATGAAAACAAAAAATATTTTTGGATTAGTTACTTAAATTGAAACACTTTTTATATTGAAAGTTTTGTAAAATTTAAAAATATGCAAATAATATTAGTTAATGCATTTTTAATTCAAAATGGCATAATATTTAATAGTTTGAATAGTTAGAATAATTATTATCGAAATAGAAAACGATTTTGGATTAGTTATTCAAATTAAAACACTTTTCATGTTGAAAGTTTTATTAGATTCAAAAATATGCAAATAATATTTAAATTTATATTAAAAATACATTTCAAATCTCTACTAATAATATTGTTAAAGGTATGGTGGCGGTCGTAAGTACGCTTTCAATCCACCTAAATTACGTTTTCCTTTCCCTCTGTCCTGAAAGTTTTCTTTTTTCTCTTTCAGAAACACCGGATCGAACCCACCGTCTTTCCCATCGAAATTTATGATCGAAATCGAGGATTAAATCCATCAACCAAGCGATTCAATAATAGATCAAGCACCGCATGCTCCTTCCGCCACTGCCCGTGATACCCCGCTAAACAACATAGCGCCGGATGCAGATGCGAGGCCAGTGCTGGTGCCTCCGCGACTGCCCAATGACATGATTTTTATTATGCTAACTTGATAATATTCATATGGGCATCACATCCTAAATTAAAGATGATGCAACACATCTTAATTATACTACACTAGATAGGAATACACTTCAAGTAATCTAGTATTAAGAATTAATAGAGTATAGCCTTAGGAACTTTGACATGATGTTGAATATCAAATATGCTACCCCTTAGACATATTACGATAGAATGATGTCTATGAATGTCTCTTGGAATTCTAAACTGTCACCTAAAAATTATAGCACATGTATTCTTTTTATCCCTAGTGAGGCAACCGTGGAAAGGTAAAAACCATAGCAGATCAATGAATATTGTTCACTATCCAATCACTACTACCTAGTTAATCTATCTAATACACACCATCCCCCTTTCGCACTCTCACATACATGTTGGATTAGAACAAGTAGTAAAGAACATGGTAATAATATGCATCTACTCATATATATAGAACATAATAAAGTATCACATAACATTGATCATCCAATAGAATAAAGATTCACCACATATGAATTACATAATATGCATCATAATCATGTTGGGCAGCTCATATGATGTCTAAACATTGAAGCATGAGAGAGAAATAGAACAAGCTACTGCCACAAACCCATAGTCCAGAGGTGGACTACTTCCTTTTCTTGGCGGTGATGATTCTTTTGATGTCGGAGAGGGTGGATAAGCGTCTGGAGGCGACTCTGGCAGCATTTTTCCATCCAATCTTCGCTGGAGCAGCCTCTATTACTGTGTTTCATGTTTCTCCGCTGTCTCATTTTACGATCATCGAGGGGGTCTTTATATAAGCGTTTTTAGGTCAAGCTGAGCATCAGGAGAGGAAGATGGACGGTATCGGAGGTCCCAGGCTCAAACGTGGCGTGGCCTGGCCAGGGGCCCGTGCCACCTGGTCTTGTTTGGCCCCTGAGCCTCGTCTCGTTGACTTCTTCTCCTCCAGGTGCTTCACATGGTAAAATATTAATGCCCTAAAAATCCTAGGTCAATTTGATTCCGGGAAGGTCCCTAAAACGTAAAAATACGCAAAATAAGGTTTTCTTGTTCTATAGAGTTATAACCAAAATATGGGGGATCAATGGAAAATCCCCATAAATCATTATAAAACATGATTATAACAACTAATAACATAATAATATGTAGTAATATGCATCAATAAACTACAAAGTTCATGCATGTATTTTGCATGCATCAATATCCCCAAGCTTAACTGATACGTCTCCAACGTATCTATAATTTTTGATGCTCCATGCTTGTTTTTACACCATTTACCCGATGTTTCGTTACACTTCGTGGCACTTTTATGCATTTTCTGGAACTAACCTATTAACAAGTCACCACAGTGCCAGTTCCCTGTTTTCTGTTGTTTTTGTGTTTCAGAAGTGATACACAGGAAATATTCTCGGAATTGGACGAAACAAGTTCCTGAAGTCTTATTTTTCCCGGAAGCTTCCAGAGATCTGAAGAGGAGTAGGAGAGGGGCCACAGGCCAGGCTCACACATGGGTGGCGCGGCCCAGGCCCTGGCCGCGCCACCATGGTGTGAGGATGCCTGGTCCCTCCTCTGACGATGCCCCTTCGCCTATATAAAGCCTCGGGATGGAAAACCCTAAGGGATTCGGCAATTTTCCAGAAAGAGTTCCGCAGCTCCGCCGCCATCGCCGACGAATTTTGGGGGACAGAAGTCTCTGTTCCGGCACCCTTCCGGGACGGGGAAGTGCCCCCGGAGCCATCTCCATCGGTCTCCATCGCCGTCTCCGCCGTCTCCATCGACCTCACCGCCATCTCCATCAACCTTGCTGTCTCCTATGATGAGGAGGGAGTAGTTCATCCCCGGGGCTGAGGGCTCTACCGGTAGCTATGTGGTTCACCTCTCTCTCCCATGATGTGATCTTTATGTGATCGTGAGCTTTGTATCATGTTGAACAAGTACATGTTATTATTCAGATATTTTGTGTACTCTAGTGATGTTATTAAAGTAATCTATTCCTCCTGCTATGGTGTAACGGTGACAGTGCGTGCATCATGGTGGTACTTGGTTTAGGCTATGATTGTGATCTCTTGTGGATTATGAGAATAATTATTGCTATGATAGTTTGAGTGATCTATTCCTCCTTTCACGGTGTAATGTTGACAGTGTGTGCACCGTGTTAGTACTTGGTTTAAGTTGCAATGATTTCTATCTTGAGTTGTTCTTTGATTTGGGTATCGCTATGAGTGGTGTTTGTCAAGTACTTGATGGACTTTAAGGGGTGCTTCTGTAGCCACTACACAATGATTAGTGTTATTCAATAGGAGAGTAATTCAGAGTGCCTTAGCAAAGAGAAGTTATTTGTTCAGTCATGTTACATTGTTGGGAGTGTGTCCACTAGTGAAAGTATGATCCCTAGGCCTTATTTCCAAGCTTTGCACACCACTTACTTGCTATTTTGTTACATGTTTGCTCGCAGCGATATTTATTTCACATCACGTTTGCTACTTATAATCATTTATACCACTTGTATTTCACTATCTCTTCGCCGAACTAGTGCACCTATACATCTGACAAGTGTATTGGGTGTGTTGGGGACACAAGAGACTTTCTGTATCGTAATTGCAGGGTTGCTTGAGAGGGATAGCTTTGACCTCTAACCTCCCTGAGTTTGATAAACCTTGGGTGATCCACTTAAGGGAAACTTGCTGCTGTTCTACAAACCTCTGCACTTGGAGGCCCAATAAGTGTCTACAAGAATAGAAGTGCGTAGACATCAAGCTCTTTTCTGGCGCCATTGCCGGGGAGGTAAGGTAAAAGGTACTCACATTCTTGGGCTGCTAAGTCTCTTAGTTGCTAGTTAGTGCTCGAAGTTATTTCCTTTAGATTCTGCAGTTACATCTTTTTGTTTTTTGTTTTTATTTTCACTAGTTAGGCTTAATGGAAAACAATGAGTTCGTTAGTATTTTTCCTGAGTTTAGATATGAAGTGTTTGAAGAGAAAATTGAAAAACCTTTGGAGCTTAATTTGCATGCTAATAGTGTTGTTAGTATGAATGCTTTGAACACCGTTGTTGATAATGCTATAGAAAAGTCTAAGCTTGGGGAAGCTGGTTTTATTAAGCATGATATTTTTAGTTCCCCAGCTTTAGTGGAGAAAGTTTGCTCTGATGATATTTTATCTCCCATATGTGATGTTCCTTCTTATGATGATATGTTTGAAGAATATGCTTTGCGAAATAGTTGCTCTCTAGCTTGTGATGATCCTAAACCTCTAGTTTATGATGGCTATGATGATGAGTATAATATTTTCAGTTCACCTACTATTGAGGATAAAATTAGTTATGATTACAATATGCCTCCTATTTATGATGATTATGGTGATGAGAATAATTATTC
This sequence comes from Dactylis glomerata, assembly GCA_007115705.1. NCBI lineage: Eukaryota > Viridiplantae > Streptophyta > Magnoliopsida > Poales > Poaceae > Dactylis > Dactylis glomerata. The sequence goes on along the minus strand of QXEO01001056.1, from coordinate 29,938 downwards.
TGTTGAATCTGCTCCTACTACTATTGTTCCTGTGGTGAGTATTAATTCTTTTATGCATGTGGCTCATGATAGGGATGTTTTATGTGATAGTTATATTGTTAGTTCTATTCATGATGCTACTGAAAGTTATTATGAGAGAGGGAAACATGGTTTTATGGATCTCAACAATATTAAGTTTCCCCTCTTTATGTTGCAAATCTTGAAGTGGCACTTGTTTTACCTATCCATGCTTGCTACTATGTGCCTCGTTGATTTATTTTCTTACAAGATTCCTATGCATAGGAAGTGGTTCAGATATAAATGCCTTTCACATCTGCTTTTTGATGCTCTCTATTACTTTAAGTTCCTATATGGCGCCTTTGCCTCAAGCTCTTATATGGCGCCCACATGAGCATCTTTGCAAATTACTACGCCTAGCTCAAAGGCGTTAAAGAAAAGCACTCTTGGGAGATAACCCATTGTTTATTTTCAGTACTTTTTCTTTTATTTGAGTCTTGGAAGTTATTACTACTGTAATAACCTCTCCTTATCCTTTTTATTTCGTTTTTGTGCCAAGAGAAGCCTCTAATTTGAGTGAGGTAAGATTTGGGGATGTTGCTGTCCTGAAACTGTTTTCGGTGCTGCACCGTAAAAATTCGTGAAAATTATCTGTATATCTGTTGGACCTGCGATTTCTTGTACATATGCCCCAGGTTATATCCAAACTTTTGTTAGTTGAACACTTTTTGATTTGAGCAACAGAAAACCCCTAAAAAATTCGACCTTTGTCAGCTGTTCAGTTTTGACAGATTTCTGCCAATATTTGTGTTTGCCACTTTATCGCTTTCTTTTGAGTTCTTTTGATCATGGAACTTTTAGAGAAGTTGCTACAGTAGTATATACTTTATATGTGGTGGTTTTGGGTTGAAACCTGAAGCAAAAAGAGGTTGATTATATGTTATGCTACACTAATGTTGCTAATAGAATTGTGTTTAGTTTTGTATGAAGGAAGTTTTCAAGTGTAGGGATCGGAGAATGATGAGATGAGTTGAAGAATGGACAAAAGCTCAAGCTTGGGGATGCCCATGCATCACCCCAAGAAATATCCAAGAAGTACAAGCGTCAAAGCTTGGGGATGCCCCCGAGGCACCCCTTCTTCATCGGCAAAAATCAGGTCACCTTTCAAAACACTATATTTTTATTGCTTCATGCACTATGCATTTTTCTTGGAGCGTCAGTTGTTTTAGTTTTCTTTGTTAGTTTGTTTTGTTTGCTGCAATAAATGGTTAGATCACATCATGTTTCTTTTGGAGGAGATGAACTCGCTTTTCATTTGCCAAGAACACTCTAGTTTTCACTCTTATCGTTCAATGAGTGTTCTCTTTTTCTGCTACTGTGTTTAGCTTGCATTTTTTCGCCTTGATTTGCATTCAGATCTTCTTATATTTATTTATCAAGGTGTATTTTTGCCTCTGGTCTTTATTGGTTTTCATCAAAAGAGGTGTTTATAAAAAGTTCGAATGGTGTTGGAAAAGAGAAAAAGCTTTATGCAAAAAAGTGGTACAAGAAGGAGCTTGTATAGACTGCGGCCTAGGCTTTTGCATGTCGTGCTTGATGTCTTTTTGATAGTATGCTTAGTGATTTTTGCTGTAGCATGACTTGTCTCAAAAAACTGAGATTGCTTAATGAGCCTTTGAAAAAATCATGCGTTGTTTTAATTATTTGGAAGCATTATTTTGGTTTTCTCCTTGATGCTTTATTTGGGTTGACTTGGCGCATGCTCACACATGTTAGACTCGTACAAAGTCGCCAATAGCCTCTATGATCAATTAGTTTTTGACTTTTGATGCCATCTTATGCTTCTTTTAATGTCGCTTTGTCGCTCTGCATGATTATGGCCATTATTGCTCTCTTGGTTGGTCGCTCCCAGTCTTTTGCTAGCCCTCATCTTGTACTGAGTATGAGCTCTACTCGTGCATCCAACTCCTAAAAACCAAGTTTGCCATTGTGTCCACTATAAACTCCTATGCATGGTATTTGTAAGCCATTCCAAAGTAAATTTTCATGTGCTACCTTTCAAAAACTTTCAACTACTTCTCGTTTTGTGCCACTGTTTTTAGCTCATGGGGACGTAGTGGTCGGATTTGCTATCTTCCATATTGCTTATTCCAAAAAGAAAAAAAGAGAAAAAAGAAAGAAGAAAAAAAGGCACTCCTCCAAGGAATGTGAATGTTGGTGGGCACCCGATGGAATCGGTTAGCCATGGTTTGTGAAAGGAAAAAAGGTGGGGAGGAGTGCCAAGCTTTATAAAAGAGCACAAAAGTGCCAATCTCTCTCTCAAAAACTTGCTTCATTTTTGTATGGAAGATAGTAAGAACCCCATTGCCAGTCGTTGACAAAGACAACCACCTCTCAAAACCAATTTTTATCTCTCTGTTTTACAAATGAAAAGCTCTAGCACATGTTTAATCACTGCTTCCCTCTGCGAAGGGCCTTTCTTTTACTTTTATGTTGAGTCACCACCTTCTTTCTTTATGCACCATTAAGAGAGCATAGTTGTCATTCTGAGTATAATGTGCATTGTCCCAAAGTTTATCATTGATTGATTCATGATCATGGTTTCACTTGTTCTCAAATTATTTGTATCTAGTCGCCCTCTTAAACTTGAAGGTGTCCTATGCATTTATGTTTTGCTCTCTCATTAAGGACAAGCTGAAAACCATTTGTATGTTTTTCCTTATGATTTGAACACACGTTTGACTTTCATTGTTTCATTATTCATGATCTTTTGTTTGTGTTCATTTGCATGTTTACAACATGGTTGCTAAGTTCTTATTGTCAAGATTATATCTTTCATTCCCATGTTTTAAGTTCTTATGATCCCAGCTCACAATGCTTACATATTTGATCAAGATTGTGTAGGTGCATGTCACCTCAAAAATTATTTCTTTTGTTATCACTTACCTACTCGAGGACGAGCAGGAGTTAAGCTTGGGGATGCTGATACGTCTCCAACGTATCTATAATTTTTGATGCTCCATGCTTGTTTTTACACCATTTACCCGATGTTTCGTTACACTTCGTGGCACTTTTATGCATTTTCTGGAACTAACCTATTAACAAGTCGCCACAGTGCCAGTTCCCTGTTTTCTGTTGTTTTTGTGTTTCAGAAGTGATACACAGGAAATATTCTCGGAATTGGACGAAACAAGTTCCTGAAGTCTTATTTTTCCCGGAAGCTTCCAGAGATCCGAAGAGGAGTAGGAGAGGGGCCACAGGCCAGGCTCACACATGGGTGGCGCGGCCCAGGCCCTGGCCGCGCCACCATGGTGTGAGGATGCCTGGTCCCTCCTCTGACGATGCCCCTTCGCCTATATAAAGCCTCGGGATGGAAAACCCTAAGGGATTCGGCAATTTTCCAGAAAGAGTTCCGCAGCTCTGCCGCCATCGCCGACGAATTTCGGGGGACAGAAGTCTCTGTTCCGGCACCCTGCCGGGACGGGGAAGTGCCCCCGGAGCCATCTCCATCGGTCTCCATCGCCGTCTCCGCCGTCTCCATCGACCTCACCGCCATCTCCATCAACCTTGCTGTCTCCTATGATGAGGAGGGAGTAGTTCATCCCCGGGGCTGAGGGCTCTACCGGTAGCTATGTGGTTCACCTCTCTCTCCCATGATGTGATCTTTATGTGATCGTGTGCTTTGTATCATGTTGAACAAGTACATGTTATTATTCAGATATTTTGTGTACTCTAGTGATGTTATTAAAGTAATCTATTCCTCCTGCTATGGTGTAACGATGATAGTGCGTGCATCATGGTGGTACTTGGTTTAGGCTATGATTGTGATCTCTTGTGGATTATGAGAATAATTATTGCTATGATAGTTTGAGTGATCTATTCCTCCTTTCATGGTGTAATGTTGACAGTGTGTGCACCGTGTTAGTACTTGGTTTAAGTTGCAATGATTTCTATCTTGAGTTGTTCTTTGATTTGGGTATCGCTATGAGTGGTGTTTGTCAAGTACTTGATGGACTTTAAGGGGTGCTTCTGTAGCCACTACACAATGATTAGTGTTATTCAATAGGAGAGTAATTCAGAGTGCCTTAGCAAAGAGAAGTTATTTGTTCAGTCATGTTACATTGTTGGGAGTGTGTCCACTAGTGAAAGTATGATCCCTAGGCCTTATTTCCAAGCTTTGCACACCGTTTACTTGCTATTTGGTTACATGTTTGCTCGCAGCGATATTTATTTCATATCACGTTTGCTACTTATAATCATTTATACCACTTGTATTTCACTATCTCTTCGCCGAACTAGTGCACCTATACATCTGACAAGTGTATTGGGTGTGTTGGGGACACAAGAGACTTTCTGTATCGTAATTGCAGGGTTGCTTGAGAGGGATAGCTTTGACCTCTAACCTCCCTGAGTTCGATAAACCTTGGGTGATCCACTTAAGGGAAACTTGCTGCTGTTCTACAAACCTCTGCACTTGGAGGCCCAACAAGTGTCTACAAGAATAGAAGTGCGTAGACATCATTAACCCATGCTCATCCTCGAGTATGAAGGTGATAAAATCAAACTAGGACTTTGGAGTTTGTTGCTTCTATGAAAATAACAAGTAGTAATGCATATGATAGATGATTCATTCTTTAATGTACAGCAATAAGCAAATGAGATATCATGTGGTGCTTCTAATTCAACTCAATGATGTCCAACAATCAATAACAAAGTGCAAAAACAAATAAAAATACTATAGACATTAAACAAGCAAGTGCTTGTGCTTTGGAATTTTCTTTTCTTTTCTTTTCTTTTGAACAAGTAGACACTGAAAGTAAGTAGGGAATATATGTGTCAGGCTTTGAAGATAAAGAAAAGGTAAATTTTAGAATTGTGCAACTCAAGTCAACGGTAGTGAAGAGCAAATATGGTTCACACGATCAACATTTTACTAGTTGAAAGTCTCATACCCCATTGTTAATAGTACCTCCACCACATGCTACTAAACTATAGAATTACCATACACTTTCATCGTGTGCATATAATTTTAACCAAGTGCTCGCAAAGGGGTACCTCCATGCCACCTATGCACAGTGCCATCTATATTTTTATCATTTTGCAAAGGCAATACATACCGGGACGACATGACAATAGACAAATAAACTCCTCTTAAAGTAATAATTGAGTAGTAAATTAAACTTGTTTAAGCTAATGAGGAAGTCCATACTGAAACTTCTACCATGATTAGGTATGGTTTCGATTAGAGGCCCAATGCTCTTCTCTAACAAACATGTACACTTGAATCTTTAACATGATAACTCCCACTTATTTCACACCGGAAACATATGCATAACCCAAGGTGTATGACAACAACATAATTAAAGTTGAAAGTATTGTTCCATGACACAATGGTTTAACTTAACCCCAACTAATAAAATGACAAACATGCAACTTACATAAATGAACTTCACCGTAGACTGCTACTTTCCCATGAGCTTCGAATTGCACAATAAAAAGGAACATGGTTTTGAATACAAAGACATGGCACATATACTATAATTGGAATAGCATTTTTTCTATGTAGGTAGGTATGGTGGAGATTTTGTAGATAAGTATGGCTCAAGGTATTTGGCTTTACAAGTCTTTTGCTTGCTTTTTCTTTTCTTTTCTTGGCCATTGGAAAGGTATAAAGTCACAAACATGCATAATGTCTATAATGCTACACATTTATTAATGAACTAAGTAACTCAAAGTTAACTGTCAATGCTCAAAGAATAAATAGCAGTAAATACGACACTAGCAAATTTCTATTCAATTAAAGCATATGAAGCATAGAACATAAGCATTACTTGTATTGTTACCTCCCTTTTCTTCCCAACTTTTTCTCTCAATTCGTAAAGTAGCTTTATCATAAATATAAAGTAAACCTATAGGTGGTGGTCTATTTATTCAAAACAAAAGATGCAAAAGAAAAACTAAAAACTAGATGCAGGCGCTCCAAGATTATGCAATGGTAAAGTGATGCTAAAAAAAACAAGGAAAGAATAATATGCAAACCAAGGTGTTGATAGGTCCAGGGGGTTGCCATGGGGCATCCCCAAGTTTATGGTGTTCTCCATTACTTAGATGACTCCTTTATCGATGATTATTCCTTCCCTGTGAAAAAAACTCACCACAAAACTATTTCCCACCTCGTTTCTAGAGTGGCTGATATTAGAGGGTACAAAGATAATATAAGTGCTGCAAAGAAAATCCCAAATAAAATTTGGTGCAAGGTGTCCAGAGAGTGTATTAAGTTGCCAACATTAAGTAAATATCAAAAGACTCAAAAAGAATCATCTTGAGACTCAAACAAACGCTCAAAATAACAAAAGACAAAATCTGTCAATAAAAATAGCAGCAGTTTGACAAATTTTCTACCCCTTAAATAGGTCATGAATTTTTCTTATATTTTTATTAAGGTATAGGATGAAAATTTGCAACTTAGATAAATAGCATAGGTCCATAGGAGTTACAAAAAAATATGAAAAATCTTGCACTAAAACGTGCTGTGCAGATTTCAGCATCTTCAAACAAGTATTGCAATCTTTTAACATCCAAGATGGGTAAAACTTAGCACTTTATTTTTGCTACAGTAGGCACACTAAAACCAAATTTCTTGCTACATCAAGGACACAAAATGAATACTCACAAAAAATTACCCTCTCACAAGAGCAATAAAAACAAAACCGAAAAAAGTAAATAGTACTAGGTTGTCTCCCGTAAAGCGCTTTCTTTATAGCCATATAGCTAAACTTTTTACCTTATTATTTCAAGATGGTCAGGTGTCATGAGGACACTTGTACTTCTGAACATTCACCTTCTTCCTTGGAAAGTGCTCCATACATTATACTGGGATCCCATGGTGTGTTCATCATAATAATAGACAAGCTGAAACATGGTAAAAAACACCACAAGATATGGAAACAATAACAACGAAGTCTCACCTTCTTCCTATGCATTGGCATTTTATATATGACTAAATAACAGCAAGTAGAGGCATACCATTGCATATCATTAGTGGGTGAACACATCATATCATTACTAGAAGCATAAAGAGGGTACTTAACACCTCCTTTTTCATAGTAGTTGCAATTACTAGAAGAAAATTTAGTAGTGTGAACATTTGAATCATGCAACTTGGAAATATTTGGCACATAAAGAGGATCATTAAATTCATTAAGGCATTCATTAGCATGCTTTGCTCTTTCAAAGTAGTTACCAATATCAATTTTCGTCATAGCCTCATGGTTGCAGTAAGATTTTTCATAAGAAAGTTGCAAACCACATAAGTACTTCTCAACAAAAGCATTCTCCTTTATAGTATAGATAGGAGATTACCGTCGGGTTATGTCCCCAGAAATAGCTACGCCGACGGCCGAATTTTGGCCAGGGCCTAAGCCGACGGCCCTGATAAAAAGCCGTCGGCTTAGGTTCTGGCCGTCGGCGTATAACTTCTTTCCTGTAGTATGCATGCATGTTGTCATTTTATAGGAGGGTATAGTTATTTACCAATTACCAAGTCTTGGCTTAGCAAGTGGTAAACGCTTTAGAAATAGACAATTGCCACACATCATGGTTTGACTGACACGCGTATTTATGTAAACCATGTATAAGCATCACTAAGTTCTATAGTATCCTAGATATAATAGACGTCAGTTATACTGCAGGGTTGACATCATATATTCTTCCCCGATTCAATCTCCTCGCAGGACCTCTCTCATACTAGCAGACTGCATGGTGGGTTCTTGTTTCCATTTTGAATATGCATGTATGTATCATACAGTTCTTCATCAAATGGATTACATGCATGCATGCATGCATGTTGTCATTTAATAGGAGAGTGTAGTTATTGCCAATTACCGAGTCTTGGCTTAGCAAGTGATAAATGCTTTAGAAATAGCCAATTGCCTCACACCATGGTTTGACTGACACGTACATCTACTAGTATGAGTAAGTTGTATTGTATCCTAGCTAGCTAGTTGACGTCGTTCACATCATATCATATCATTTCATCCTCACGATCTACAACTTTTTATAAGATAGTACAGCGAACATCCACTAGTTGTAATAATCACCAAGAGACAAGGTTTGGCGGTTCAAACGATGGTTAAAAATTTGTACGTACGAATAAATTTGTAAGAGCAAGAATAATAGTAGAGCAAACAGCCGGCTATAAGCAATTAACACATCATCTATAGTCAACCTTATAGCCAATTTGTACAATAGTTTAGCTACAAAAGTGTGCAACTTTATGAATATATGGCCCACTTGACACACTCACAAAGTGCCTAGGAGCACGTGCAAGAGCTAACTCTTGCATAAGAGCCCACCTCATCTCCTCTCTCCTCCAACTCATTACAAATATATTATTTAAATTATTATAGCCAACTGACTAAGCACTATTGTACTTGCTCTAAGATCCACAACAGGACAATAGCTATACATATCTAGTCAACGCGGTATGTCTCGCGGAGCGGTATCGGGCAGGAGGGCTGGAAAACTTGCGGGAGGCACCCAGGCGGCGGTATTTGCATTGCATACAAGGGCTGGTATCGTATAATAAGAAACATGTAAATTATAAGTATAACGCGTCCACTAGAGTGAAGTATCGATGTGTCGACTTGGTCACCACAAAGGACATACCATGCTTTGTGATATATATAGCACTATACCAGTATATATGTAGTCGAGTACCTATCCGAATTAATCTTTCATTTCTCACCCAGTTTTACAACGATGGCCACACTAGTCTTCCTTGCTGGCTACCTCGTCTATATCGCGTGTATGATAGCGCTGTGGTTTCTGGTATTGGTTGCGGTCTTTCCGTCGTCGATGGCTAAACTCTCCTCAATCATGATCCCGACCGCCTTTATCTTCCCCTTAGCACTGAAGAATTTCCCGTGGGTTGTTGTCATCCCTGGAAGTTCCATTGCCTCCCTAGTGATACCCATGCTTCTTTGCCTCACTTGCTACCTAACCTGCACGCTGATAGGGCTGGCGGTGCTACGCGTAGGCCTCTTCGTCTGCAGGGCAGCACTGGGGAAGCACCGCGACGAGGCCTCTGTGGTCATCGGCTGTGCCGCCTTCGTGGTGATGGATATGTTCATGAGCTACTCCAGCATGGTGGTGAACGATACGGAGGGCGTCATAGTACTTGTTGAGAAGCCTTCTTTTACCTCTCAACTCCTCCTCAACTTGCCCTTCAGCATACAAGCCACACTACTTGGCCCCGCGGCTGGCTACCTTGCCGGAGTGCTGGCCACCCTTCTTGCACTTTGGGCGCTGTCGTTTCTGGTGGCCAAGGGCCTAAGCCTAATTCCAGCAATACTGCTTCCGCTAGACACGTACCCCAGGATGAGGTTCGCCACCGTCCTCGGCCTCACCTTCATGGTTATGAGATATATGACTGAAAGGTCTGATCTCATCTCCGGCATGAAACCCACACTCCTTGGCCTCGCTGACTTGATAAAGATCTACCGTCTCGGTGTTGTTTACATGGTGGTGAGGTATGTCACCTTCCTAGCCCTCGCTTTGTTACCGCAGGTGACGACGCGTGGCAAGTACAACAAGGCTGCCGTCATCATCTCCCTCGGAGTAGTGTTAACGATGAGGCCGGGGCTGAGCACGCCTATCGAGAAGCCAGCTGCCTTAATCTGTGAATCCCTCTCCGCCACAGCTGCCTCCACCAAGGGTTTGGATGACTTCATCAAGTTTTCTGAGCAAATGATGGTGGAACACAAGATGGCTCTGGAGAAGATCGTCTCAGAATTCAATCTGCTCATCGAGGAGTCGAAGGGAGAGATTAAGAGTTTCGTCGTCCACACAATCCTACTCCTGATGACTCTCATGGGCGGGGCGGTGTTCTATGTATGGGACCAGTACTCTGTATGGATGAACACCCTAACAGACAAGGTCCCTGGATGGATGATGAAACGGTTCCAGAAGAAGAAGGGAGATCCATGTGCATGAAACATTACACGTCTCCAGGATTGTCTCTAGACCTATATGCGTTGTGCTCTAGTGTTATTTGTGTTGCATCCTAGCAAGCTATGAGAAATGGCAATGCCCTGTTTTTTTTCCTATTTCTTTCTTCCAACTGTACAACATGCAGATCATAAGGCAGTAAAAGTCCATTAATTTGCATGGCACACTAGTGGGAAAAAGGGCTTCCATTCGCCCCCATTAGTCCCCAACCTATTCGATCCGCGGCTAAAGGGTCCATCAGTCTCGGTTCATTTGAAAATGTGGACCAGGGGGCATTAGTCACTACCGGAAAAACATGGGGTGCCGTGAACGCAAAGTATGCCGTGCGCTGCCGCACGGCAAAGATTTCTTTGCCGTGCGTAGACGCGACGACGCACGGCATCCTACCGCGCACGGCAAAGACTCAGAAAAACGCACGGCAAAGAACAACGCATGGCAAAGAGTCAGAAAAACGCACGGCAAAGAGAAGAAGCACGACAACAATCCATCTAAGCGCACGGCAAAGAGAAGAAGCACAGCAAAGGAGGCTTTGCGCTGCCGTGGCACAAACTTTGCCGTGCGGCATGAAGGGTTGCACGGCAAAGCACCCTTTGCCGTGCGTCATGCCACAAAGCACGGCAAAGGTGCCTTTGCCATGCGTTTTCTTCTTTGCCATGTGCAAATATCATTTTTATCTAGTTTCCTTCCTATTTTATTCTTTTTAATACTTATATTTTTATTGACTATTTATTAGTGTTACTTAAGAAGATGTGTATATACATGCTTGCATACAACCTACTCTACATCTTCATCCCCTCCCACATATATCAGGGTTTCGGAGCACCCGCTGCACCCGCGCGGTCTACCCCCCTAGATTTTTCCGGACGGCATCGCGTTGGTGGGCTAGTATGTTCCTTTGGCTTTGGTTAGGTCATATGTATGTGTAAAGCAAATGTTTTGACATGCATAGGCCCCGAAGCCCGGTTACGGAGAAACCCTAGCCCGTCGCGGTCTACCCCCTCGATTTTTCAAAGTGTTATCGCATGTGTGCCAACGGGGTGGTCACACCTCTCAGATAGCTCTACCACACCTATCTCCATATATTATGCCCATATGATAGCTTTGGAGGGGGTTGCTACCTCTGAAGTGCGATGTACGGTGAAACCCTAGCCTGCTGCACCAGCGCGGTCTACCTCCCTAGATTATTCAGGACGGCATCGCGGCGGTGGGCTAGTGTGTTCCTTTGGCTTTGGTTAGGTCATATGTATGTGTAAAGCAAAGGTTTTGACATGCATAGTCCCCGAAGCCCAGTTACGGAGAAACCCTAGCCCATCACGGTCTTCCCCCCTCGATTTTTCAAAGTGTTATCGCATGTGTGCCAACGGGGTTGTCACACCTCTCAGATAGCTCTACCCGCGCGGTCTACCTCCCCGAAGCACGATGTACAGCGAAACCCTAGCCCGCTGCACCCGCGCGGTCTACCCCCCTAGATTATTCCGGACGACATCGCGTCGGTGGGCTAGTGTGTTCCTTTGGCTTTGGTTAGGTCATATGTATGTGTAAAGCAAAGGTTTTGACATGCATAGCCCCCGAAGCGCGATGTACAGAGAAACCCTAGCCCGTCGTGGTCTACCCCCCTGATTTTTTAAAGTATTATCGCATGTGTACCAACGGGGTGGTCACGCCTCTCAGATAGCTCTACCACACCTATCTCCATATATTATGCCCACATGATAGCTTTGGAGGGGGTTCCTACCCCCGAAGCGCGATGTACGGCATGACCCTGGCCCGCTGCACCCGCGCGGTCTACCCCCCTAAATTATTCCGGACGACATCGCGTCGGTGGGCTAGTGTGTTCCTTTGGCTTTGGTTAGGTCATATGTATGTGTAAAGCAAAGGTTTTGACATGCATAGCCCCAAAGCGCGATGTACAGAGAAACCCTAGCCCGTCGCGGTCTACCACCCTCGATTTTCAAAGTGTTATCACATGTGTGCCAACGGGGTGGTCACACCTCTGAGATAGCTCTGCCACACCTATCTTCATATATTATGGCCACATGATAGCTTTGGAGGGGGTTGACCTCCCTGAAGGGCAATGTACGGCGAAACCCTAGCCCGCTGCACCCACGTGGTCTACCCCCTAGATTATTCCGGACGACATCGCGTCGGTGGGCTAGTGTGTTCTTTTGGCTTTGGTTAGGTCATATGTATGTGTAAAGCAAATGTTTTGACATGCATAGCCCCCGAAGCGCGATGTACAGAGAAACCCTAGCCCGTCGCGGTCTACCCCCCTGATTTTTTAAAGTGTTATCGCATGTCTGCCAATGGGGTGGTCATGCCTCTAAGATAGCTCTACCACACCTATCTCCGTATATTATGCCCACATGATACCTTTGGAGGGGGTTGCTACCCCCGAAGCGCGATGTACGGCATGACCCTAGCCCGCTGCACCCGCGCGGTCTACCCCCCTAGATTATTTCGGACGACATCGCGTCGGTGGGCTAGTGTGTTCCTTTAGCTTTGGTTAGGTCATATGTATGTGTAAAGCAAAGGTTTTGACATGCATAGCCCCCGAAGCCCGGTCTACAGAGAAACCCTAGCCCGTCGTGGTCTACCACCCTCGATTTTCAAAGTATTATCGCATGTGTGCCAACGGGGTGGTCACTCCTCTGAGATAGCTCTGCCACACCTATCTTCATATATTATGGCCACATGATAGCTTTGGAGGGGGTTGACCTCCCCAAAGCGCAATGTACAGCGAAACCCTAGCCCGCTGCACCCGCGCGGTCTACCCCCCTAGATTATTCCGGACGGCATCGCGTTGGTGGGCTAGTGTGTTCCTTTGGCTTTGGTTAGGTCATATGTATGTGTAAAGCAAAGGTTTTGACATGCATAGCCCCCGAAGCGCGATGTACAGAGAAACCCTAGCCCGTCGCGGTCTACCCCCCTGATTTTTTAAAGTGTTATCGCATGTGTGCCAACGGGGTGGTCACGCCTCTCAGATAGCTCTACCACACCTATCTCCCTATATTATGCCCACATGATAGCTTTGGAGGGGGTTGCTACCCCCGAAGCGCGATGTACGGCATGACCCTAGCCCGCTGCACCCGCGCGATCTACCCCCCTAGATTATTCTGGACGACATCGCGTCTGTGGGCTAGTGTGTTCCTTTGGCTTTGGTTAGGTCATATGTATGTGTAAAGCAAAGGTTTTGACATGCATAGTCCCCGAAGCCCAGTTACGGAGAAACCCTAGCCCATCACGGTCTTCCCCCCTCGATTTTTCAAAGTGTTATCGCATGTGTGCCAACGGGGTTGTCACACCTCTCAGATAGCTCTGCCACACCTATCTTCATATATTATGGCCACATGATAGCTTTGGAGGGGGTTGACTTCCCCGAAGCGTGATGTACGGCGAAACCCTAGCCCGCTGCACCCGCGCGGTCTACCCCCCTAGATTATTCCGGACGGCATCGCGTCAGTGGGCTAGTGTGTTCCTTTGGCTTTGGTTAGGTCATATGTATGTGTAAAGCAAAGATTTTGACATGCATAGCCCCTGAAGCGCGATGTACAGAGAAACCCTAGCCCGTCGCGGTCTACCCCCCCCCTGATTTTTTAAAGTGTTATCGCATGTGTGCCAACGGGGTGGTCACGCCTCTCAGATAGATCTACCACACCTATCTCCATATATTATGCCCACATGATAGCTTTGGAGGGGGTTGCTACCCCCGAAGCACAATGTACGGCATGACCCTAGCCCGCTGCACCCGCGTGGTCTACCCCCCTAGATTATTTCGGACGACATCGCGTCGGTGGGCTAGTGTGTTCCTTTGTCTTTGGTTAGGTCATATGTATGTGTAAAGCAAAGGTTTTGACATGCATAGCCCCCGAAGCCCGGTCTACAGAGAAACCCTAGCCCGTCGCGGTCTACCACCCTCGATTTTCAAAGTGTTATCGCATGTGTGCCAACGGGGTGGTCACACCTCTGAGATAGCTCTGCCACACCTATCTTCATATATTATGGCCACATGATAGCTTTGGAGGGGGTTGACCTCCCTGAAGCGCGATGTACGGTGAAACCCTAGCCCACTGCACCCGCGTGGTCTACCCCCCTAGATTATTCTGGACGGCATCGTGTCAGTGGGCTAGTGTGTTCCTTTGGCTTTGATTAGGTCATATGTATGTGTAAAGCAAAGGTTTTGACATGCATAGCCCCTAAAGCCCAGTCTACTGCGAAACCCTAGCCAGTCGCAGTCTACCCCCTTGATTTTTCAAAGTGTTATCGCATGTGTGCCAACGGGGTGGTCATACCTTTGAGATAGCTCTACCACACCTATCTCCATATATTATGCCCACATGATAGCTTTGGAGGGGGTTGCTACCCCCGAAGCGCGATGTACGACATGACCCTAGCCCGCTGCACCCGCACGGTCTACCCCCATAGATTATTCCGGACGACATTGCGTCGGTGGGCTAGTGTGTTCCTTTGGCTTTGGTTAGGTCATATGTATGTGTAAAGCAAAGGTTTTGACATGCATAGCCCCCGAAGCGCGATGTACAGAGAAACCCTAGCCCATCGCGGTCTACCACCCTCGATTTTCAAAGTGTTATCGCATGTGTGCCAACGGGGTGGTCACACCTCTCAGATAGCTCTGCCACACCGATCTCCATGTATTATGGCCACATGATAGCTTTGGAGGGGGTTGCTACCCCCGAAGCGCGATGTATGGCGAAACCCTAGCCCGCTGCACCCGCGTGGTCTACCCCCCTAGATTATTCTGGACGACATCGCGTCGGTGGGCTAGTGTGTTCCTTTGGCTTTGGTTAGGTCATATGAATGTGTAAATTGAAGGTTTTGACATTCATAGCCCCCGAAGCGCGATGTACCGAGAAACCCTAGCCCGTCGCGGTCTACCATTGATACGTCCATTTTGCATCACTATTTTGTATCATAATTTACTGTTATTGATTGATATATTTCATATTTAAAGTTGATACTTATGTTATTTCCTTTGTTTTCACATGTTTGATGATCTTTGGAGGAGTTGCTGCCGGAGTCAGGATTCTGCTAGAAAAAGGACCATCAAGGGGCCATATTTTGAAGATCAGGAAAATTCCATAAAAATACCAGGAAATTCTATTTTCCCAGAAGACTCAGGAAGCCAGAAGGAGGAGTCGAGAGGAGCCAGGGGAGGCCCACACGCCAGGGTGGCGTGGCCAGACCCCTGGCCGCGCTAGCCCTGTGTGAGGGCGCCCTAGCCCACTTCTGTTCTCGCCCCTCCGCTTACTTCATCGTCCCCGAAAACCTAAGTCAAGGGGGGCTCAGAGTTAGACACCGCCGCCTCTGCAGGGTGGAAAACACCAGAGAGAGAAAAGCTCTCCGGCAGGCAGAAATCTGCCGAGGAAATTCCTTCCCGGAGAGGGGAGATCGTCGCCATCGTCATCACCATCGCACCGGACTTCATCGGGATCATCATCATCATCATCTCCATCACCAGCACCTTCATCTCCACCATCACCACGCTATCCCGCTGTAACATCTTGAGTTGGATCTTGTTATATTTATAGGGGAAACTTTCCCGGTGTTGATTACTCTTGTAGTTGATGCTATTGAGTGGAACCGTTGAGTTAAGATTTATGTTCAGATTGTTATTTACCATTATTTCACCTCTGATAATGATCCATATGATGTCTTGTGAGTAGTTCGTTTAGTTCTTGAGGACATGGGAGAAGTCAAGATGTTAGTAGTGAATTATTGTTGAGAAATATTTAATGGTTTGATATTGTTGTGGTGCTATTTCACTAGTGGTGTCATGTGAACGTCGACTACATGATACTTCACCATTTATGGGCCTAGTGAGATGCATTGTATATTTGGCTACCGATTGTGGGGTTGCTGGAGTGACAGAAACCTAAACCTCCGTTGGGAAACCGTTGCACCAGGGAGCGTAGGATCTTAGAGTTTAAGGCTGTGGTTAGATTTATCTTAATTACTTTCTTGTATTTGCGGATGCTTGCAAGGGGTATAATCACAAGTGTGTATTTATCCTAGTAAGGGTAGTGCGCTAGCACAGGTTCACCCCCATAACACCTATCAAACCAATAAAGACTATTGGCTTTATGAAGCGAAAGCTCTTGACAAAAAACTCCCGTGTGTCCTCGAGAACGTTTGGTTATTATAAGTACACAACCGGCTTGTCCTTTGCTGAAGAAAGGATTGGGCCACTTGCTGCAATTGTTACTACTGTCTTTTATTTACTCGCATTTTATTTACTCGTATTACCAGATACCCCTGAAAACCTGTTTGCTAGTATTTACAGTGATTCCTTGATCAAAACCGCTCATCAACACCTTCTGCTCCTCGTTGGCTTCGACACTCTTATTTATCGAAAGTACTACGATACACCCCCTATACTTGTGGGTCATCAAGACTATTTTCTGGCGCCGTTGCCGGGGAGTGTAGCGCTATTGAAGAGTGGAATTGGTAAAGGTAACCGTCGCTGTGAGTATCATTTTTATTTTGTCTTTTATTTTTATTTTATTCTGTTATGGAGAACTCTCCATTTGGTTTCCTATTTGGAAACACATCTACTACTGCTGCACATGTGGATGAACCACCACCGCCTGCTGAAATTGATCCTTTTAAGACACCTATGAAAATTGTTGGGCGTGTTATAGATAACTGCTATTCAGGAGATGGAACTGTCCATCCGGGTGATCACTTATTATTTATACATGAATTATGCGAGTTGTTCAGATGTGCAGGTATTTCACCAAGCCAGGTTAAGAAGAAACTATTCTCATTATCATTGAAAGGCAAAGCTGAAGAGTGGTATCGACTACTCCAAGATGGTCCATCTATGGCATGGGAGGATATTGTGCCTCTCTATTATTCCAAGTTTTATCCTCCAAGCAAAATTCATAAAGACCGTAACCGGATATATAATTTTTGGCCTCATGATGGAGAGAGTATTGCCCAAGCGTGGGGGAGATTGAAGTTACTAATGCTCAAATGCCCCATTCATGAGCTCCCCAATAATATTGTTATTGATAATTTTTATGCGCGGCTTACTCTCCCTGATAAGGATTATTTGGATGCTTCTTGCTTTGGATCATTCACTCATATGAAAGAAGACGCTAAGTGGAAACTTCTTGACCAAATACAAGAGAATGCTGAAGGTTGGGAAAATGACAAAGGTAGGAAGTCAGGTATAAACTATGATTATGAATGCATTAAATCTTTTATGGGAACCGATGATTTTCATAGTGTTAGCACTGCTTATGGTCTTGATTCACAAATACTTGCTAATTGTCTTAAGGCTTTTGCCTCTTATCTTGATGTTCCAAAGAAAGATTGGAACAAATATCATGCGCCTTATAACGATTCTATTAGTCATATTCCTGCTGCAGCTACTGAAGTTTGTACTGTTGATAGCATTGTGCCTGAACCTTATTTTGAGAAGACACCTTTCCCTGCTAAGGTAAAGAAGTATTCTACTTTGGTAAGTGTGTCTAATAAAAGTACTAAGAAAGCTGCAGAACCTGATGAGCAAATCACTATTAAGTCTCATGTAGCTATATTGAAAGATCTTGTTACTAAAGATGTAGGGGATGAATATATTCTTTTTTGTGAAGATGCTTCTAACATTCTCTCACATCCTAAAAAGCATAGGAAAGCAAGTGTTCCTGTTATTTCTTTCAGGATTGGAGATCATTGCTATTATGGTTTATGTGATATTGGTGCTAGTGCAAGTGCTATTCCTTTAGAGCTTTACAAAGAAATTATGCATGAGATAGGCGCTTGTGAACTTGAAGATATTGATGTGGTTGTTCAGCTTGCTAACAGAGAGACTGTTTGGCCTCTTGGTATTGTTCGAGATGTGGAAGTTCTTTGCGGTAAGACTAAATACCCTACTGATTTTCTAGTACTTGGTAAGGAGGCTAGTAAAACTTGTCCTATTATTTTTGGTAGACCATTTTTGAACACTTGTGGCGCCGTGATAGATTGTAAGAAGGAGAAATTTTTTACTAAGTTTAATGGAGAGTCCTATGAGTTTAATTTTTCCAAGTTTGCTAAGACTTCTTATGAAAATGACACGCCTAATAAAAAATTTCGAGTTGAACAGCTTGCTTCTATTGCTCTTGCCCCTAATAATGCCTTGCAACAATTCATGGAAGATCATGAAAGTGATGTTTTTAGTAAGGAAAGAGAAGAGATTGACGATATTCTTCTTCGTCAACCACCATTACTCAAGCATAATCTACCTGTGGAGGATCTTGGTACCACTTTGCCACCTAAGGAAGATCCTGTGTTTGAATTAAAGCCTTTGCCTGATAATCTCAAATATGCTTATATAGATGATAGGAAAATATATCCTGTTATTATTAGTTCCAAACTTTCAGGAAAGGAAGAAGAAAGATTATTGGAGATATTAAGGAAACACCGAGGAGCTATGGGATATACTCTTGATGATTTAAAAGGGATTTGTCCCACTTTATGTCAGCATGCCATTAATATGGAGAAAGACGCAAAGCCAGTCGTGGAGCATCAACGCCGCCTAATTCCCAAGATGAAGGATGTGGTAAGAAATGAGGTATTAAAACTCCTTGATGCTGGTATTATTTATCCTATTGCTGATAGTAGATGGGTTAGTCCTGTTCATTGTGTTCCTAAGAAAGGAGGTATGACTGTTGTGCCTAATGAGAATAACGAGCTTATTCCTCAAAGGGTAGTAGTTGGTTATAGAATGTGCATTGACTATAGGAAGGTAAACAAAGTTACTAAGAAAGATCATTACCCTTTACCGTTTATAGATCAGATGTTAGAAAGGTTGTCTAAGAAGACTCATTTTTATTTCCTTGATGGTTATTCTGGTTTTTCTCAAATTGCTGTTAAGAAGGATGATCAAGAGAAAACCACTTTTAATTGTCCTTATGGAACTTATGCTTATAGACGTATGCCGTTTGGTTTATGCAATCCTCCTGCTACTTTTCAAAGATGTATGTCTGCTATTTTTCATGGCTTTTGTGAAGAAATTGTGGAGGTCTTCATGGACGATTTCTCCGTCTATGGAACTTCTTTTGATAATTGTTTGCACAACCTTGATAAAGTTTTGCAGAGGTGCGAAGAAACTAACCTTGTTCTTAATTGGGAGAAATGCCACTTTATGGTGAATGAAGGAATTGTCCTTGGACATAAATTTTTTGAAAGAGGTATTGAAGTTGACAGAGCAAAAGTGGAGGCAATCGAGAAAATGCCTTGTCCCAGAGATGTTAAAGGTATTCGTAGTATTCTTGGTCATGATGGTTTCTATAGGAGGTTTATTAAAGATTTCTCTAAGATTTCAAAGCCTCTTACTAATCTTCTTCAAAAGGATGTACCATTTGTCTTTGATGATGACTGTAAGGAAGCTTTTGAAACTCTTAAGAAGGCTTTAACTACTGCTCCTATTGTTCAACCACCTGATTGGAATTTACCTTTTGAAATTATGTGTGATGCTAGTGATTTTGCTGTTGGTGCTGTTCTTGGACAGCGCGTAGATAATAAGTTGAATGTTATTCATTATGCTAGTAAGACTCTTGATGCTGCTCAGAAGAATTATGCTACTACTGAGAAAGAGTTTCTTGCTGTTGTTTTTCCATGTGATAAGTTTAGATCTTACATTGTTGATTCTAAAGTTACTATTCATACTGATCACGCAGCTATTAGATATCTTATGACTAAGAAAGATGCTAAGCCTAGGCTTATTAGATGGGTGTTGCTTTTACAAGAGTTTGATTTGCATATCGTAGATAGGAAAGGTGCTGAAAATCCTGTGGCTGACAATTTGTCTAGATTGGAAAACATTTCTTTTGATCCTATTCCTGTTAATGACAGTTTTCCAAATGAACAGTTGGCTGCAATAAATGTAACTTCGCGAGACCTTCCTTGGTATGCTGATTATGCTAACTTTATCATTTCCAAGTATTTGCCTCCAACCTTTACAGCTCAGCAAAGAAGAAAATTCTTTTATGACTTGAGGCATTACTTTTGGGATGACCCATATTTATATAAAGAAGGAGTTGATGGTATTATGAGAAGATGCGTACCGGAATATGAGCAACAAGAGATATTAAGAAAATGCCATAGCAGCGCCTATGGAGGGCATCATGCTGGAGATAGAACCGCGCAGAAGGTTCTACAATCAGGTTTTTATTGGCCAACCCTCTTTAAGGATGCCAGAAGGTATGTTTTATCTTGTGATGAATGTCAAAGAGTTGGTAATATTTCTAGACGCAATGAAATGCCTATGAATTACACTCTTGTTATTGAACCGTTTGATTGTTGGGGATTTGACTTTATGGGTCCTTTTCCTCCTTCAAAAGGCTATACCCATATACTTGTTGCTGTCGATTATGTTACTAAATGGGTAGAAGCCATACCTACAAAGAGTGCTGATGGTGAGACTTCGTTAAAAATGCTTAAGGATGTTATTTTTCCTAGGTTTGGTGTGCCTAGATATCTTATGACTGACGGAGGTTCTCATTTTATTCACGGTAGTTTTAGAAAAACTCTTGCTAAATATGATATCAATCATAGAATTGCTTCTGCTTACCATCCCCAAACTAGTGGGCAGGTAGAGCTTTCAAATAGGGAGATCAAGTCTATCTTGCAGAAGACTGTCAATAGATCTAGGAAAAACTGGGCTAGTAAGTTAAATTATGCTTTATGGGCTTATAGAACTGCGTATAAGAATCCCATGGGTATGTCTCCTTATAAGATGGTTTACGGAAAAGCGTGTCACTTGCCCTTAGAATTAGAACACAAAGCTTTTTGGGCAGTGAGAGAGCTTAATAGAGATTTTAAACTAGCTGGTAAGAAAAGGTTATTAGATTTGAGTTCTCTTGATGAGTGGAGAAACGAAGCGTATGAGAATGCCAGACTTTTCAAAGAGAAAGTCAAGCAATGGCATGATAAGAGAATTCTTAAGAGAGAGTTTCATGTTGGTGAGAAAGTTCTATTGTATAGGTCTCGTCTCAGATTTTTTGCAGGAAAATTACTTTCGAAATGGGAAGGACCATATGTTATTGTGGAAGTGTACCGCTCAGGTGCTATTAAGATTGCTTCATTGAAAGATGACTCTACACAAGTGGTGAATGGGCAAAGACTCAAACATTATATTTCTGGAGATTCTTATAATGAAGATGTTGATGTTATTGAAACAGTTTCTCCGGAAGAATTCATCCAAGACAAATTGCAGGTACCTGCAGAGTTCGCTTTCGAATAGGTAACAGTTCTAGTCAGAAAAGTTTCTCGAAAAGCTCTTCCTTTAATATTTTTGCTGTTTTTACTAAATATGAAAAATCACGAGACGAAAACGGGCAGGAAAAAGAGTCCGTGTGTCCCTCACACGTAGGTGGCGCGGGCCCACCCCTGGCCGCGCCACCTAGGTGTGAGAACACCCCGGAGCTCGTTTCCGCCCCGGTTTCCTCCTGTGATTTCGTTTCGATGTATAATTTTTGCCTATTTAACCCCCCAGAGTCTCAGAGGTCTGTATATCGTTTTCTCGTCGTGTTTTATTTCGAGCTGTTTCTGCCAGGAGTTGATCTTAAGCTTGGGGGAACCATGGCCTCTTCAAGTGACAACAAGGGCAAAGGACCCTGGGTAGATGATCACCAGCACCAAAAGTGGAAGGAAGAGCAAGGTTCAGGGAGAGCAAGGCCCAAGAACCCTGCTTTTGAAGGACCAACGAAAGATAGACATATCTTTTCTCATGATTTGCAGGGACCAACATATCATGTTTTGGATCTTAGCTCCATGCCCGTGATAGAACATGGGATGCTGGTCACTTTTGATTTTTGCACTCAATATCAAGCCTTGAAGAGAGAGGTAGAGATGCTTCAAGAAGAGAATCTCAGGCTTCGCAGAATGCAGGAATATTTCATTAATCCAAGGCTGCTACCAACACCGCCAAAGGAGTAATTCGTCATCGTTTTAGGCATCCCCTTGGCTTGTTTCAAGCTTGGGGGAGTGCCGCGGTATCACATCATTACCTTTTGCTCATTTACTTTTCAAGTAGTGTCATATCATGAATAGAGAAGTTATCGTATAGAATAGTTTGCAGTTTGGAAGTATCCTCCTTAGTTGGTTATCTATGTATCCCTTGGTGTGAGTTGCGGTAATGAAATATTAATGAGAAGTTTTATCGTTTACTTTCCGCACACTTTATGTTAGTATGTAATCTCTCTTATATGATTAGTCTTGTTGATTGGTATTGGTATCACATTGGGAGCATGAGTAAATTTAGTTGGTTTTGGCAAACCTAGCTTGGTCAGTAGTAAATTTTACCTTGAGGTTTGAGTAGAAAAGAATAAAGAAGTTTTGTAGTTACATCACTTCAGTTTTCCTTATGTTTGGCTTACAAGCATTATTATTCTCAAAGTTGAAATCATTGTACCTTCAAGGGAGTTTGCATGATTGTTCTTATTATATGTATGTTTGTTTGTTACATGCAACTCTTATGCTTGCTACCCAGCCTTGCTAGCCAAAAACCTGTACTGAGAGGAAATACTTCTTGTGCATCCAATTCCCAAAAGCCAAGTCACTTCCAAAGAGTCCACTATAAATTCCTATGCATGGTATTTCAAGCCATTCCAAGTAAATTTTCATGTGCTACCTTTCAAAAACCTTCAAACACTTCTCATTATGTGCCACTGTTTTTAGCTCATGAGGACGTAGTGGATGGGTTTGTTATCTTCCATACTAAATTAAGTACCCCCCGACTAGGCAGCTTCATCTGCTCATCATTAATTTTGCAAGGGAGCTGGTCAGACCATTATAATCTCAAAATGAAAAGAAAAGAGCACTCCTCCATGGAATGTGAAAGTTGGTTGGCACCCGATGGAATCGGTTAGCCGTGGTTTGAGAAAGGAAAAAGGTAGGGAGGAGTGCAAAGCTATAAAGAGCACCAAAGTGCCAATTAACCAAACATCTCGGAACCGCTCTCACTTGTTTAGTATGGAAGATATCAAGAACTCCATTGCTAGTCGTTGACAAAAGCAACCACCTCTCAAAATAACTTTTTACCTCTATTTTGCAAATGAAAAGCTCTAGCACATGTTTAATCCCTGCTTCCCTCTGCGAAGGGCCTATCTTTTACTTTTATGTTGAGTCAACCTATTTCCCTCTATCTAAAGCAAGCATTTGAGTTGTTATGTTTCACTCATCCATATGTTGATCCGTTTAATCATGTTTACTATCTTCCTTGTTTTGTATAATGCTTTTGTCTGAAGGAATATATCTTTGAAATCTTTCTATGAATGCAAAAGTTTGTTTTGTTGAGCATATAGTCTTTGCTATATTAGCTCTGTTTTAAAAGACTCCGTTCAAAAGAAAGAACAGCTTGTTCTTCATTCTTTGACCAAGAACTAAGGTTTGCCATTGCCAATTATAGTTTACCTTGTGCATCTTTACATGTGATCCCTTTTACCTATTGCAAGTCTATATCTTATAAAGGGAAGTTGCTGTCTACTATAACTTGTGCCTTGGTGAATGTGATGCTTCTTGTCCGTATTTTGATTATCGACACTTCACTCCATAAACCTGTGGTCATGTTTACCGAGTTTAGTTTTCGCTTGGGGACAAGCGAGGTCTAAGCTTGGGGGGGGGGGTTGATACGTCCATTTTGCATCACTATTTTGTATCATAATTTACTGTTATTCATTGATATATTTCATATTTAGAGTTGATACTTATGTTATTTCCTTTGTTTTCACATGTTTGATGATCTTTGGAGGAGTTGCTGCCGGAGTCAGGATTCTGCTGGAAAAAGGACCATCAAGGGACCATATTTTGAAGATCAGGAAAATTCCAAAAAAATACCAGGAAATTCTATTTTCCCAGAAGACTCAGGAAGCCAGAAGGAGGAGTCGAGAGGAGCCAGGAGAGGCCCACACGCCAGGGTGGCGCGGCCAGACCCCTGGCCGCGCCAGCCCTGTGTGAGGGCGCCCTGGCCCACTTCTGGTCTTGCCCCTCCGCTTACTTCATCGTCCTCGAAAACCTAAGTCAAGGGGGGGCCTCAGAGTTAGACACCGCCGCCTCTGCGGGGCAGAAAACACCAGAGAGAGAAAAGCTCTCCGGCAGGCAGAAATCTGCTGGGCAAATTCCTTCCCGGAGAGGGGAGATCGTCGCCATCGTCATCACCATCGCACCGGACTTCATCGGGATCATCATCATCATCATCTCCATCACCAGCACCTTCATCTCCACCATCACCACGCTATCCCGCTGTAACATCGTGAGTTGGATCTTGTTATATTCATAGGGGAAACTTTCCCGGTGTTGATTACTCTTGTAGTTGATGCTATTGAGTGGAATCGTTGAGTTAAGATTTATGTTCAGATTGTTATTTACCATTATTTCACCTCTGATAATGATCCATATGATGTCTTGTGAGTAGTTCGTTTAGTTCTTGAGGACATGGGAGAAGTCAAGATGTTAGTAGTGAATTATTGTTGAGAAATATTTAATGGTTTGATATTGTTGTGGTGCTATTTCACTAGTGGTGTCATGTGAACGTCGACTACATGATACTTCACCATTTATGGGCCTAGTGAGATGCATTGTGTATTTGGCTACCGATTGTGGGGTTGCTGGAGTGACAGAAACTTAAACCTCCATTGGGAAACCATTGCACCAGGGAGCGTAGGATCTTAGAGTTTAAGGCTGTGGTTAGATTTATCTTAATTACTTTCTTGTATTTGTGGATGCTTGCAAGGGGTATAATCACAAGTGTGTATTTATCCTAGTAAGGGTAGTGCGCTAGCACAGGTTCACCCCCATAACACCTATCAAACCAATAAAGACTATTGGCTTTATGAAGCGAAAGCTCTTGACAAAAAAATCCCGTGTGTCCTCGAGAACGTTTGGTTATTATAAGTACACAACCAGCTTGTCCTTTGCTGAAGAAAGGATTGGGCCACTTGCTGCAATTGTTACTACTGTCTTTTATTTACTCGCATTTTATTTACTCGTATTACCAGATACCCCTGAAAACCTGTTTGCTAGTATTTACAGTGATTCCTTGATCAAAACCGCTCATCAACACCTTCTTCTCCTCGTTGGGTTCGACACTCTTATTTATCGAAAGTACTACGATACACCCCCTACACTTGTGGGTCATCAACCACACTAATTTTTTAAAGTGTTATTGCATGTGTGCCAACGGGGTGGTCACACCTCTCACATAGCTCTGCCACACCTATCTCCATATATAATGCCCACATGATAGCTTTGGAGGGGGTTGCTACCCCCAAAGCGCGATGTACGGCGAAACCCTAGCCTGCTGCACCCGCGTGGTCTAGCCCCCTAGATTATTCCGGACGACATCGCGTCGGTGGGCTAGTGTGTTCCTTTGGCTTTGGATAGGTCATATGTATGTGTAAAGCAAAGGTTTTGACATTCATAGCCCCCGAAGCCCGGTCTACGGAGAAACCCTAGCCCGTCGCGGTCTACCCCCTCGATTTTTCAAAGTGTTATCGCATGTGTGCCAACGGGGTGGTCACACCTCTGAGATAGCTCTGCCACACCTATCTCCATATATTATGGCCACATGATAGCTTTGGAGGAGGTTGCTACCCCCGAAGCGCGATGTACGGCAAAACCCTAGCCCGCTGCACCCGCGCGGTCTCCCCCCCCTAAATTATTCCGGACGGCATCGCGTCGGTGGGCTAGTGTGTTCCTTTGGCTTTGGTTAGGTCATATGTATGTGTAAAGCAAAGGTTTTGACATGCATAGCCCCCGAAGCCCGGTCTACGGAGAAACCCGAGCCCATCGCGGTCTTCCCCCCTCGATTTTTCAAAGTGTTATCGCATGTGTGCCAACGGGGTGGTCACACCTCTGAGATAGCTCTGCCACACCTATCTCCATATATTATGGCCACATGATAACTTTGGAGGGGGTTGCTACCTCTGAAGCGTGATGTATGGCGAAACCCTAGCCCAGTGCACCCGCGCGGTCTACCTCCCTAGATTATTCGAGACGACATCGTGGCGGTGGGCTAGTGTGTTCCTTTGGCTTTGGTTAGGTCATATGTATGTGTAAAGCAAAGGTTTTGACATGCATAGTCCCCGAAGCCCGGTTACGGAGAAACCCTAGCCCGTCGTGGTCTACCACCCTCGATTTTCAAAGTGTTATCGCATGTGTGCCAATGGGGTGGTCACACCTCTCAGATAGCTCTACCACACCTATCTCCATATATTATGCCCACATGATAGCTTTGGAGAGGGTTGCTACCCCCGAAGCGCGATGTACGGCAAAACCCTAGCCCGCTGCACCCGCGCGGTCTATCCTCCTATATTTTCCCGAACTGCATCGCGTCGATGGTAAACAATTTTTCTCTAGGTTTGAATTTTTCCCCCTTGTAGGTCATATAAAATGACGTCACGCGAAGGTTTTGCATTTTGTTGATTTTTTTGAATTAGTTATGCCCGATTCGGGACCCGCATGAAATGACGGCGCACGAAAACTCCCGCTCGCGGCCAGGCGGTGCGGAGTCCCCCTTTTTTCCCTGATGTTTAGTGAAGAAATGACATGTTGCGGATCTAAAAATGATTTTTACAAAAAAATCAGGAGGTTTACTTTTTAGCGCTAAAGTGCAAAACCACCCGTATTCCAGCGAAATCGGCAGGAACTTGCGCAAAATTCAAAAAATGCCTCCAAATGCTGCGCAATAAAACGAGAGCAGATATGCGTATCCCCAGGGTGTCTACTATTTATGTGGGGTGTTTTTCCCAGCTTTCAATATCGCGTTTCGGTAGTCGCTTCACAAAAAAACCCTATTTTGGCACTCTGAAAATGGAAAAAGCACTTTTTGTGGGATGAAATGAAAATCAGCCTCTGTGGCGTTCCTTTACATCCCAAGGGACAAACTATGCCATGCTCATGGCCGAATCTAGCTCATTCAACCTAGAAGTCATGCAACCTCAAACATGATAGGTCATTTTTGTGAAGGGACTTTCTGGTAAACAATTTTTCTCTAGGTTTGAATTTTTTCCCGCTTGTAGGTCACATAAAATGATGTCACGTGAAGGTTTTGCATTTTTTTGATTTTTTTGAATTAGTTACGCCCGATTCGGGACCCGCATGAACTGACGGCGCACGAAAACTCCCGCTCGCGGCCAGGCGGTGCGGAGTCCCCCTTTTTCCCCTGATGTTTAGTGAAGAAATGACATGTTGTGGATCCAAAAATATTTTTTACAAAAAATCAGGAGGTTTACTTTTTAGCGCTAAAGTGCAAAACCACCCATGTTCCAGCGAAATCGGCAGGAACTTGCGCAAAATTCAAAAAATACCTCCAAAGGCTGCGCAACAAAACGAGAGCTGATATGTGTATCCCCAGGGTGTCTACTATTTATGTGGGGTGTTTTTCCCAGCTTTCGATATCGCGTTTCGGTAGCCGCTTTACAAAAAAACCCTATTTTGGCACTCTAAAAATGGAAAAAGCACTTTTTCTGGGATGAAATGAAAATCGGCCTCTGTGGTATTCCTTTACATCCCAAGGTACACGCACGTGTCTGATATGGCCTCGTTTCGACAAACTATGCCATGCTCATGGCCGAATCTAGCTCATTCAACCTAGAAGTCATGCAACCTCGAACATGATATGTCATTTCTGTGAAGGGACTTTCTGGTAAACTATTTTTCTCTAGGTTTGAATTTTTTTCCCGCTTGTAGATCACATAAAATGACGTCATGCAAAGGTTTTGCATTTTTTCGATTTTTTTGAATTAGTTACGCTCGATTCGGGACCCGCATGAAATGACGGCACACAAAAACTCCCGCTCGCGGCCTACCCCCTAGATTTTTTAAAGTGTTATCGCATGTGTGTGAACAGGGTGATCATACCACTGATAGCGATCTACCACAACTATCTACATATATTATGGCCACATGATAGCTTTGGAGGGGGATTGCTACCCCGAAGCCCGATCTACATCAAAACCCTAGCCCGGGGCACCCTCGCGGTCTACCCTCCCTAGATTTTTCTGGACGGCATCGTGGCAGTGGGCTAGTGTGTTCCTTTGGCTTTGGTTAGGTCATATGTATGTGTAAAGTAAAGGTTTTGACATGCATAGCCCCCGAAGCCTGGTCTACTGTGAAACCCTAGCCTGTCGCGGTCTACCCCCTTGATTTTTCAAAGTGTTATCGCATGTGTGCCAATGGGGTGGTCATACCTCTGAGATAGCTCTACCACACCAATCTACATATATTATGGCCACATGATAGCTTTGGAGGGGGATTGCTACCCCAAAGCCCGATCTACAGCAAAACCCTAGCCCGGTGCACCCGCGCGGTCTACCCCCCTAGATTTTTCCGGATGGCATCGTGTGGGATAGTGTGTTTCTTTGGCTTTGGTTAGGTCATATGTATGTGTAAAGCAAAGGTTTTGACATGCATAGCCCCTGAAGCCCAGTCTACTGTGAAACCCTTGCCTGTCGCGGTCTACCCCCTTGATTTTTCAAAGTGTTATCGCATGTGTGCCAACGTGGTGGTCATACCTCTGAGATAGCTCTACCACACCTATCTACATATATTATGGCCACATGATAGCTATAGAGGGGATTGCTACCCCCGAAGCGCGATGTACGGCAAAACCCTAGCCCACTGCACCCATCGCGGTCTACCCCCTATATATTTTTCAAAGTGTTATCGCGATTTACACACCTCTGAGACAGCTCTACCATATCTACCCACCCAATCTATGGTGAAAACCTAGCGCGACCACCCCCGCGAGCCTGACCCCCATGCGTACACGTTATAATGGTGATTAAGGGGTATCACTGGCGGGGGGACCCTTTTCTTTCTTAGTCCTAGTATCCGTGTTGTCTTCTTTCTTGTGTGCAGGCAGCAGTGCCATGACATTAGAGACGCCATTGCTTAGAAATAAGTCTTCCCGGCTCCTTCACTGCCACCAAGGCGTCTTCGACGTCAATGTGGAGCCAGTGAAAGTTTGTTCTTCCTCAGTTGGTCTTCCAGATCATGTACCTGCTATGTTCTTCAACCTCGGTGGCCAAGCTTGGGGCGCGTCCCCGGCCGATGTTCGAACATTGAAGGGTGTTTGCCGTGCAATAACACATGGCAAAGATGCTTTGCTATGCTCTGGCACACGGCAAAGTGAAATTGGCACGGCAAAGGGTCTTTGCCGTGCACTGGCGCACGGCAAAGCACTCAAGTGCACGGCAAAGCCTTGATGCACACGGCAAAGGCTTTACGCACGGCAAAGACACAATCATTGTCCCCATGCACGCCCCAGCCGCTCAAACCCTATCCTCTCAGTACTCTCTCCCTCTGCTAGCTCTTGCTCCGCGCGCGCCGTCCTCCTCTGCGCCACGCCGCCGCCGCCGCCCAGCAGTCTGCCACCGCCGCTCCGACCAGC
Organism: Dactylis glomerata; assembly: GCA_007115705.1. Taxonomy (NCBI): domain Eukaryota; kingdom Viridiplantae; phylum Streptophyta; class Magnoliopsida; order Poales; family Poaceae; genus Dactylis; species Dactylis glomerata. The sequence goes on along the minus strand of QXEO01001056.1, from coordinate 540 downwards.
TCCCGCCGCCGCCGCCCAGCAGTCCGCCACCGTCCTCGCCCGGCCAGCTCTCGACCGTGCCCCGCGCGCCCAGCCACCCGCCCGCCTCTGCTCCCTCCGGCCAGGTCACCGCCGCCGCCCAGCTCCTGCCTGGCCGAGGCCGCCGCCACCAGCTCGAGCCCGCCACCGCCGCCCCTGCCCGCGTCCAGCTCGCCCCGGCCGGCCGCACGCGCGTTCGTCGCCCCCGGCCAGCTCCCGCGTCCCTGCAAGCTAGAGTTTAGTTATCGTGTATTAATTAGTGTAGGTTAGTTAGGTTAGTTAGTGTAGGTTAGTTAGGTTAGTTAGGTTAGTTATAGTATAGGTTAATTAGTGTAGTTAGTGTAGGTTAGTTAGTGTGTATGTTAGTGTAGGTTAGTTAGTGTAGGTTAGTTAGGTTTGTGTAGGTTAGTTAGTTAGTGTAGGTTATTTTTTTTGGCACTTTAGTTCTTCATGGTGAAGTAATATTGTTATACCATTATTGTTAAAAATTTGTGTTCACTTGAATGACTAATTGATTTTGTC